>CM046373.1:26810640-27180815 GCA_025413025.1 Ficus hispida
TTGACTTAACTTACTTGAACTTAAACTTGTTTTATCCATTTTTTTCGTCATGAAAATAGTGGGGATTTTTTTTTTTATAATAATAATAACGGAAGCATTATACTTAGAAATATTTACATACACTCATACACAAATAAAATAACTGTCTGTTTTCTCAAAATAGATATGTTAATTAAATCCTTTTGAGTTGTGAATCCCAACCCGTTCATCATTTCACAGCCACCGACTTTACCCTCCACCATGCAGTTAATTCAAGACAGGCTGTTTACCTACAGCATAAACTTCAAATAATGAGCGAAAACTCAGCAAGTACAACTCCTATGCCGCGAACCAATTACATGAAACATACATAACCTTTTTCATGACATCTTAAACATGAAAACATAAACATGGCATCATATCATCTCAAACATGGAAACATAAACATGGCATCATATCATCTTAAACATGAAAACATAAACATGGCATCATATCATCGATTTCTTCATCTTAAACATGACATTCTGTCGTGAAATGCATGAACCGTTTATGTCCAATTATGCTTGCTTTCTTGTATCACACTTTATTTGTTGATTTTACTTGTGGGCCCGTTAACTTGATGTGCATGTACCCGACGCGCAGCTTAAGGAGATTACCCAAGTTTTCGACCCGATCGTCATCAGGGGGCACGACACTGGCTCTTGTGGCCTTTTCTCAAACGTTCTGTTTGTAGGTCTTTCTTGACATCTTTTCACTTGATGGATTAGTGAGCATACTTATATGATGTCTCCTAATCTCATGTTCTATCATGTATGGACAGGCGTACTTTTTCATGTAAGCATAATAACAATACTTGAAACATTCATCATACAGTAAGCATATTGCAACCATCGAGCAAATCATCAATTAACACTTAAACAGTATAAAGTAAACATGTTAAGTAAACATACAACTCTAGCCTATGCTGTAGGCGGCGTTGTACTTACTTTGTCTTCGTTGTTCGCGTGATCGAATTTCCTTTCCCGAGCACGCTCGCAGATCACCTCCTGCCCATGGACGTTTACACGTGAGGTCTCTATTCTAAGATCGTTTAATGTCGGATTAAACCAACATATATATTTTTCGGTTATATGTACCTCTACTAACACATGTGAAGGGGTCACACGGCGTAACCCACAATGGAATTATTAATTAAGGGTTCATGTAGAGAATCATAATCTTAACTTAAACCTCAATCCGCATGGTTAACTCTGGGCTTGGGCAAGGCCTAGTAATTCGAAATAATTTTCCGGCTACTACCGCAGTATCTTATTCATTTTAATCTTGAAAACCTTGAACTTGCTTAAAATATCATTTTCTTGTTTATTTAAGTAAGTTTGGTGAATAGCACCCAAACTTGTCTTGAAAATTACAAAACACTTGAAAACATTTCTATAAACATTTGGGAATCGAAAACCGCCTTTGGGAATGGTTTTCGGGTTTGAAAATGATGTTTGCAAGTTAGAAAAACGTTTTTCCTAGTCATTGGTCTAGAAAATCCCATGCATGAGATTTTGCTCACTGCACGGATTTTGTTTGAAAATTCATAACTTAAAATATAAAACGAATTTGGAAACACTTTCTTCACGAAAGTTATAGCTAGCAAAAAGCTCTAAAACTTTCATGTTTTGAACATTTTCTGATTCTGGCTCAATTGATACCAGTTTTTGTTTGAACACATGTGAATCGTTGGAACCTGGTCACCTTGACCAGTTCTCGGTTTTTCTTCAAAACAAAGGCCATTGAAGCCTTATTTTTAAAATATGTCCACGTAGTCCCCTAGGAAATACCCTAACGAACAACTTTCGTGTTTTAAGTTTTTACCCATTCGGCCTCTAAGGACCTGTAAGTCCCACTTTTTCGAGCTGCCGGGTGTTGGACCCGAGAGCAGTTTTGGTGTTAGTCCAAATTTTACGTCCCTATGCGTCGCTCTAGCTCGACCGCCCAATGCGGGACCTATTAACACATGCACGTCTTCTAACGTCCCTCATACACATAAAATTTTAAATCCCGTGTTTTCGGATTCAACTCAAGGCCGAGACCCCTTGGTCCACGGTTTTGAGAGAGAAACGTACATACAACAAAGCTCAACCATATCATCATACAAACCCTAGAACATGCATTTAGAAATTTGATAAACATAATAGAGACATGAAACCCTTAAATAGAAACCCTAGCATGCATCTCTAGCACACAAAATCATAGAGCATATCTCCAACCAAACATGCAAAATAATCACCTCAAAAAACCTAAATCAAGCATAAAAATATAACCTAGGCTATTTAGGGCTAAAACCGAAAACTATGAGCTTAAGCTCTTACAAATTTTTGTGCTCGAAATACACGGTAAAACCCTTGAGAAAATGAACCAAAAATTTGAACCAAAAACTAGGGTAAAGTTCGGATTTTTACCTCAAAAATCCGGGGTGTCACTAGCTTGATCCTAGTTGAGATTTAGCCTCCAAAGTGCACGGTTTGGACTTCAGCAATGGTCACAAAAATTTTGTTAACTTCCTCCCCCAACCAACCTTGGAAAGAGAAGAAAATGCCCAAAAATCTTACCTTAAGATTCCTTGAATCTCCTTAAGTAGCAACTCACAAAAATGTTGGTTTCTCTTGGATCTAGATCACACCTTCATACAACCCTTGCTTCTAGCCAAAACCCGAAATTTTTCTTGGATTTTCTCAGCTCCCAAACACTCGGTAAGGTGGGAAAGAGAGGGGAAAAATTTTTGAACACTTTCTCCTTTGATCTCACAAGAAAACCGAAGGCTTTTTAGGGGTTTCTTCACAAACTTTTTTGGCTTGAACACTCTTGATTTACTTAGCTCTCTCTCTCTCTCTCTCTCTCTCTATCTCTCTCTCTCTCTCTCTCTCTCGGATTTTTCTTGGAGGGAAAATGCCAATTGGTATGGCTGATAATGGGTTAAGGGCTGCTGAATTTTTGGGGTTTGAAATCCCTAGAAATAGTGCCTCTAGCTAGGGAAATCCTAGGCTTTCTTTTCCAAGGAAAATTGGTTCAAATCTTGCCAATTGGTATGGCTGATAATGGGTTAAGGGCTGCTGAATTTTTGGGGTTTGAAATCCCTAGAATAGTGCCTCTAGCTAGGGAAATCCTAGGCTTTCTTTTCCAAGGAAAATTAGTTCAAATCTTGCCAATAGATCCTCCAATTTTTGCAAGACATTGCCCAAAGGGGCTTGAGTGGCCGGCTGCTAAGGGGAGAGGAGTGGGAGAGTGGTTGACAACTCATAGATGAGGTGTCACATACTCATTGGTCCATGTGTGTGGAGGGTTATGTCCTAACTTAGCTTAATTGTGATGTAATTAAGCTTAAAAGCTTGTTTGGTTCAATCTTTTTGAAAAAATTGTGTAATTTCAACACATTGCAATAAATTTTAATATTGAGTTGCTTAAATACCCAGTATCGAAAATTACATTGCATTAAAATTTTTGATCTGTGAAAAACTCGATCGGAAAATCTTTTCTCTTATTTTTCCGAATCCTTTCGCCCTGAACTCTAACTTAGTATGCTTGATTTTTCTAAGGTGATTTCAATTCTTATTCAAACTCATCTTAATCACGAAATGAGTTTTTAGCAGTAATTTCACTTATACTGAGATCTTAAAAAAAAAAAATATTCTTGTTTGACGTTTTCGACCGTTTTGGTCTAACTGACTTATTGGTCAACGTTGACTTGTCTTGAAATGTGCAAATACGACCTCCTTCACTCATAAAGGTCTTTTGCGAGTTCATGCAATTTGTTTTTGAGTCTTAATAAATCTTAAGAACTCGTTTTACAAATTAAGTTCTAAAACGAACTTCCTCATGAAATACCGATTACGGTAAATATTTACACGAAATTTCTATAAAATATGAACCGAAGAAATTCGGGTGTTACAAATACTCACACAGAAATGCACATCTCTCTTTCTCTCTCTAAATTCCCTAATCTGTACTTGATTTTTGTTATTGCTTCTGTGATTTATCCTCTCTCCTTGAGTTCCCTGTCTGTACTTGATTTTTGTTATCGCTTATATGTCAATACAAAATTTAGTCATGGTAAAAAATGAATATATGTATCACAATTAATCTCCACAAGTGCAGTTTCCATCCGGAAACCTCATGGAACCGATTGTCATCCCTCATAAAGATGACCCTTCCTGAGCACTTGGACATGAACCTGATTGCAGTATGACAATTAGGGCAAACACGCAAGTTCTTCATAGTCTGTATTGGTTACGCATCGGAAGATACACTACTACAGAATGTCGCTTCCACGACTGAGATTGGACGACCGTTTTTTAAAAACCGTCGTGGAAACGATGGCAAAAACACGGAACAGAAAAGCGGCATCCGAAAACCGTCGTGGAATTTTAGATTTCCACCACGGTTAACAGAAACCGTCGTGGAATATTGTATTTCCATAAACCGTCATGGAAGTATATATTCCACGACGGTTTATGGGAACCGTCGTGTAATAATCTAGCTATTCCACGACGGGTATATACAACCGTCGTGGTAGTTCCGTGGATTACACGACGGTTGTCTAAAGACCGTCGTGTAATCTCGTTCTTACACGACGGTTTCCATAAAGCCGTGGTGGAAACATCGTACTTTTTTTCAGTTTTATATAAAAGGTGTTGCCCTGTTTTTTCCACATTGGTAGAGCTGCTGCCGTGAACCAAAATCATATCAGGTCGCTCCTTCAACAGTTCCATACACCGCAAAGGATTCTAACCACCGCCTCTACTGCTCTCCCGTCGTTTTTGTAAGTGATGATGACACAAATTAACTAAACAAGGAAGTTGTTTTCCTCTGTATTATATTTTTATTTACGAACCCGGCCATATTATGTAAATTTTAATTTGAAATTTGTTGGATTGCTTTTGATACGTTATATACTGCAAAGTGTTTAATTAATTAAGTGATCTCATGACGATCAATGTATTTTTAATTTGGTTTTATTTAAATTAGTTTGGATTTTTCAGTTAAATAATCACAAAAATTTATTTATATATAAATCCTATATATTACCATTTATTTATAGTTTGTTTTTTTAAGCTAAATAACCCGGGCCGGTTTTTAATTTATAATGGTACTTTTAGTTTTTGTTATGTTTTTTGGAGTTTTAATTTAGTAAATATCTTGTTGATTTAATTAATGCATGAGCAGGGGTCTTTGTATATAACTAGCTATGAATTAAGTGCATGCAATTAATGATATTCATGCCAAAAATTAAAAAAAATGCACACCTTATATTGACTTATCGAGAACTTTTATTGATTGATTTAGGATTTGCGCGCTAATCATGGATAGGAAATGGATGTGGTTTGATAGATTGTCTAAAGCATATGAAGATGGTGTCGAAGAATTTTTGTCATTTGCCAAAGCTCATACGCAAGACGATAAGATTCGGTGTCCGTGTCAAGCTTGTGGTAATCATAGATCCCATTCAATTGATGATGTTAGAGGCCATTTGCTTGCTTATGGGATTATTTGTTCTTACCAAACATGGTATTTACATGGTGAAGATTTCGTCGGTTTTAAGTATAGTCAGACTAGTACTAAAGATAAGGATCCGATTGTGGAGGAAGACGGTGGTGAATCTATGTACAATATGATAAATAATTTGGAAGAAAACTTTGTGCACCGTCCGGAGTTATTTGAGGAAATGATTAATGATGCCGAAACGCCCTTGTACGTCGGGTGTACAAAATATACAAAATTAGGGGCATTGGTTAAATTATGGAATATGAAAGCGTCGGGAGGGTGGACGAATTCTAGTTTCACGACTCTTTTAGCTTTTCTAAAAGATGTTCTACCGGCGGATAACAAAGTGCCACCTAGTATGTACGAGGCGAAAAAGACTTTGAGCACGTTGGGAATGGAATACGAAAAGATACATGCTTGTCCAAACGATTGCGTACTTTATCGGAAAGAAAATGAAGATTTAGATGAATGTCCGGTTTGTAATGAGTCAAGATGGAAGAAGGGCAAGATTCCATCGAATGGTAGTAAAGGAGTGCCGGTGAAGGTGTTATGGTACATTCCACCAGCTCCACGTTTCCGCCGTTTATTCCGTAATGCAAAACATGCTAAGAGTTTGACATGGCATCACGATACACGTGTAGACGATGGCAAGCTTAGGCATCCGGCCGATGCACCGCAATGGAAGACCTTCGATGCCAATCATCCAGACTTTAGTGCAGAACCAAGGAATTTACGTCTCGGTTTGTCGACGGATGGAATAAACCCGCACAGTAACATGAGTAGTCGGCATAGTACCTGGCCAGTCATACTTGTCAACTACAATCTCCCTCCAGACGTTTGCATGAAGCGGAAGTTCTTGATGTTGACATTATTGATATCAGGCCCTCAACAACCAGGGAATGATATTGATGTTTACTTGGCACCATTAATCGATGACCTAAACAGGTTGTGGGATGATGGTTTACAAGTACGAGATTCTTACCGTCAAGATACGTTCAATCTTCGCGCAATGTTGATTTGGTCAATTAATGACTTTCCTGCACTTGGCAACCTCTCTGGTTATCCTGTGAAGAGTTCTATAGGTTGTCCCGTTTGTATGAAGGAAACATCTTCCATCAGGTTGAAATACGGTAGGAAAACCGTTTACCTTGGTCATCGGAGGTTCTTGCCGAAAAATCATCGCTATCGCAAACAGAAGAAGGCTTTTGATGGTAATACCGAAGAAAGAATCGCTCCTCGGATTTTGACTGGCGAAGATGTTTTTGAGATGGTTAAAGATGTCAACGTAGTTTTGGGGAAGAGAAAACGTAAGGATCCAGCTGTCGATGGCCCTTGGAAGAAGAAGTCAATTTTCTATGAACTTCCATATTGGAAGTCACTTTACGTACGGCATTGCTTAGACGTTATGCATATTGAGAAAAACGTCTGTGAGTCGATAGTGGGCACGTTGCTTGACATTCCAAATAAGACTAAAGATGGTGAAAAGGCACGGTTGGATCTTAAAGAGATGAAGATTAGACCGAATTTGCTCCCCGATAAAAGATCGAACGGCACTTACTTACCACCGGCAAAGCACACATTATCTAGGCACGAAAAGAGAAAGCTTTGTGAGTGGCTTGCTTCCGTGAAAGTGCCAAGTGGGTACTCTTCTAACTTCAAAAGGTTGGTTTCGATGAAAGATTTGCGGCTCGTTGGAATGAAATCACATGATTGTCATATCTTGATGCAACAATTATTACCACTTGCTTTGCGGGGAGTTCTAACCAGAGATGTGAGATACGCAATTACAAAGTTATGCTCATTCTTCAATTCGATATGCTCCAAGGTAATTGATCCAATGATGTTAGATTCGCTACAATCGGAATTGGTTATGACCTTGTGCCTGCTTGAGAAGTATTTTCCACCATCCTTTTTTGATATAATGATCCATCTTTGTGTGCACTTAGTTCGGGAAGTTAAGTTATGTGGCCCGGTGTATTTGAGGTGGATGTATCCTTTTGAAAGGTACATGAAGGTTTTGAAAGGATATGTGAAGAACCGAAATAGGTCGGAGGGTTGTATAGTGGAAAACTACATATCCGAGGAAGCTGTTGAATTTTGTTCTGAGTATTTGTCCAACGCGGACCCAATAGGGTTGCCAACGAGCGGCCCATTTATATCGAAAGGACTCTCTGCGGCCGTTCATTCACCGGTATGTCAAGATGAATGGGAAAAAGCATGTTTGTATGTTCTGCACAATGCTAAGGAAATGGAGCCTTTCTTTCAAGTCCATATGGCGGAATTAAGAGTTGCGAATCCAAGAAAAGGAAGAAGTGAGAAGTGGTTTCAAGATGAGCAGAATCGGTCATTTCTTGAGTGGATAAGAAAATACTTGCATATGAAGCAAGGCGTTTCACAGGACGTAATGAAGCTATCCAGAGGTCCATCATCGATAGTCACAAGATATACATCGTATTTGGTGAATGGCCACTCCTTCTACACTCGGGCAAGAGATGAGAAGCATCCTGTACATAATAGTGGTGTCACACTTCGGGCCGAGTCTATGCATATTTCATCCGCAAAGGACAAGAATCCGGTATATAGTTCCATGAATTACTTTGGATTCATTGAAGATATTTGGGAACTTGATTATTGTGGCTTGCGAATAGCCCTATTTAAATGCAAGTGGGCTGACAATAATTATGTTAAGGTTGATAGTGACGGCGTGACAGTAGTGGACTTTAGGCGATTGGGCTACAAAAATGATCCTTTCATCATGGCAACACAAGCGGTACAAGTATTTTATACAACGGATCCTGCAAATTTAGAGTTATCTTTGGTCGTGCCAATGAAGCCAAGATCAATCCGGGATGGCCAAGAAGATATTGAAGATTGCACCGAGATTCCACCTTTTACAAAGGGTTTGCCACCGGTGGATGAGATTGATGATTTTGACGACGACGTTTCACACTTACTTCGATTGGACGTCGAGTGGACATGTGTCGAGAAGCCCAAAAAAAAGAAGGGAAAAATTGCTTAACATACAAGTTCACGTTTCTTACGTTGTAAACATTTCGACACGGGTTTTTATTTACGCGATAAATATGTATCATTGATTATTTACGCGATAAATATGTATCATTGATTATTTATAATTGCACAACTATCAGGATTGACCGCTTATCTGGATTACGGTATAATTTTGAATACAAATTTTGCATGTTCGAAAGATACCACGACGGTTCTTTTCATTTACCGTCGTGGTATCCAATATACCACGACGGTCTTAATTAAGACCGTCGCAATATATTGCTATACCACGACGGTCTTTTTAAAAGACCGTCGTGGTATCTCATATACCACGACGGTCTTAATTAAGACCGTCGTAATATATTGCTATACCACGACGGTCTTTATTATGACCGTCGTAATATATTGATATACCACGACGGTTTTATTAAAAGACCGTCGTGGTATATTTACATCCTTTTCGATTTTGCCAGCCCTTTAATTCTATTCCACGACGGTCAGTAGTAAACCGTTGTGGAATCAGACCATGAAGTCTACCACGACGGTCGAACCAAAAGACCGTCGTGGTAGGCAAGGATAGTTGAATTATTTCCACGACGATTTTTTAAAGACCGTCGTGGTAGGCTTAAGGCGGCTATTTTAAAATTTTTGGGAATAGGTTAAATTTTTCCCGCATTTAATAAAACCCAAACAGACGCCATTGTTCCCCAACACATTTCATTCGAAACCTCTGGTCATCTTTTCACTCACTGCTCAAATCGCAAGTTTGCCCAAAAAATTTTCTGTCATCCGACTCCATCAACTGTCTTTGACAATCTTCTGAGACTCCATTCCTCGCTCAATCCTCCACCAACGCCAAGGTTTTTCGGTCATCTCCAAGTTTCTCTCGCCGGCCACAACCCGTGTTGGCCCAGACTAGAAACCATTCTGCCCGTGCCCACGCTCTACACGCCGGTAAGTTGAACTCTATATTGCTTGTCTAAATTTCAAGTTATTCGGGGAATGAAATTTCTGTTTGTTACAGCATAAAGCATATGAATGTGGTTTGCGAAAATATTCATTTCTTGCTGTTGATTGTCTCAGTCATAAAGTTTATTTTAAATAGTTGGGTAAGGCTTAGGTTGATAACACGTTTGATTAAATGCCTCTTAATTTGTTTGATATTTAGTTTTAGAGTTCCTTAAACTGGATGTGTTTGGCTCGGCTTTGGGCATTTTAAGGTTCTTTATTATGATTTTGGTTCGTTAAATGTTTTTGTTCGTTATATGTTTGGATAGTAATGTGTTTCAGAACCCCGGCTCTTTGTAATGATTTAATGTCAATGATGCTTTGTTTATAACGGTTCGTGTTGCAGTTTTTTTCCAGATTGATTAACAATGTCAAACTCTCACGAGGAGGATTGCTCAACCCAAACTCAAGCTTCGAAACCACGACGAACGAACGCACCAAGATTCAATGCTGATGAAGATGGAAAAAGACGAGCAACTCTCCTTAAAAGAGTGCACGTTGTTAGGACGAGGGGAGAACGAATTCCGGTTTCCTTTGACGCGAAAGGGCAACCATTAGGCAAGGGAGGTGATGAATTACAGAGTTTGGTTGGAGTGCTTGCTCGGGAGCACATTCCCATTTGGATTGCTGACTTCAGAAGTGCTGATTTGGAAACGAGGAAAGAACGAGTGTGGTTGGAAGTAGTCACTTCATTCACTGTTGACGAATCGCACAAAAAACAGGTTTTGAAGTCATGTGGGGAGTCGGCGAAGGGTTTCAGATATGATCTGTACCAAGCCTTTGTTAGGGATCATATCCACGAAGAAACCGTTTGGCAACGACCGGCCAAAGTGGTTCGAAATTACCCAACCATCAGCCAGGACGATTGGGAAAGGTTTATTACGTATCGACAGACGGCTGATTTCAAGCGGCTTTCCCAACAAGGAACTGAGATCAGGAAAAAGAGCGTATACGGATCTACGACAGGCCGTGACGGATATAGGAAACGCGATCAAGAAATCGTACGTTAATTACTTTGCCAAACAACTTCAACTCAATAATTGGTTAATTCACATTACGTGTTTTATGTATGTTTCTTATGTTTAATTGCTAAACTGCAGTTCGAGAAGACGGGGGAATATGCTGCCCGACATGTTATTTGGCGGGACACGCGTCTCAAACCCGATGGACAGTACAAGAATCCGTCGGTTAAAATTATTGGCGAAACAATTGTAAGTATACGAAATGTTTACTTCGATTCGGCCACGATTGTCTCCATTATGTTTACGGGCTCAATAACATATTGTGTATTTGATATAGGACGATTTAACACAACAACAGACGCAAGGCAGCTTCGAATCCGTGGGTACGGAGGACATTTTGACCAAGTCTTTGGGCAATGCCGAGCATTCCGGTCGTATTCGTGGGCAGTCAAAATTTGTCACGCAGACGCAATACTACAATGCCATGAATATATCGAGGGAGAATCCTGAAGTCTCCAACATGAAACGACAGTTGGCTGCCTTGGAAAGAACGGTGCAGGAACTTTGTGCAAAGCACGGTATCGACCGTGAGACGATGGCTGAGGAAGCATCCCAACCTGCTGTTGATCAACACAACAGTGTCAAGGCTAGTTGCACCGTCAATGAGAAGGAAGCCGGCCCGTCGGATCAGCAGCCCATGCCTAATGAAAGTAAGGAATGCCAGCTTTTCTTGACTGATGTCATTAATGGTGGAGAAGTTCTGGTTGCAATTGGCAGGGCATACATGGACTGTGTTCCAACCGACACAGTCCATGGGGTTCCATTAGGCGAGGGGAATGTGCGTGTGACAATCAGCGTCCCAAAAATTAAACGTGCACTCCTTCCGATTCCGGCGGATGAAGCCACCTATATTGAAGAGGCCATCGGGGGGTTTGTTGCGTGGCCCAAAAAAAACATCGTCCTGCAAAGCAGTTTAAGCCAGGCCAGCCGAGGTCCCAGTCAAGCTCCCGAGCCAAGTGCCAAGCGAACCAAATTTATAAAGAAGAGAGCCGGGAGGAAGAAACTACACTCAGAACCGGAGGTACAACAGCAAACCGGTGAAGAAGAACTGAGGTTTGACTTTGATACCATTCCGGTTGATATGAGACGCTTGGCGAACTACGCACAACGGTGCTTGACTGACGGTACCCAGATCGCGTGCCCACAACAACAGTCTGTCAATGCTGATGACATGCCCATATATATTGGGTATGAAGATGTATACCATTTCATTTCTTTTCAAGAAATTAGTGCAAGCAGTATAATGGTTTACATCAGGTAATGTCATTTTTCTTGTTCCAATTAGTACCGTGATACTGTATTACAATTATTTTCGGGCTGCAAGTTTGACTTAATTATTTTGCAGCTATCTAGCGGATTGTTGTGCACAAGCCGGAATGGAGCAGCGTTACGACTTTGTTTCTCCATTCCTTGTCTCGCCAGTGCAACAGAATGTAGATCGCGTTGCGTACATTAGAGAGAGAGCCGACAATATCATCCGGATCATAACAAACACACCAAGGGGAAGGCTTGTTCTCATGCCATATAACAGCGGCCAACATTGGATATTGGCTGTTGTTAATCCGTGGGATGACTCGGTCCTCTATTTTAATCCTCTTGGAAACGATCCGGGTGAAGATTTTCAACAGCTAATTACGTTGTAAGTATTCTTTGATGTTGGTATTAATGATTAGATTGCTATTCTTGTTGTTGTAGTTCTGGATGTATTGATATTTGTTGGTTTGTTAGGGCACTAAACGATTGGAAGTTGCTGGTGGGACGAGGAATAACAAAGCGACGTAACTTACAGACGTTGATTCAGACTGCTCGCTGCCCAATACAACAAGGAAATGTGCAATGCGGCTACTTTGTATTGGGGTTCATGCGAGAAATATGCTTGACCGTCGATGGCCTTGCCCTACTTCAAAAGAAGACGTCTTATACCGAAGCTGATTTGAATTTGGTAAGGCAGGAGTGGACACAATATATCATGCGCTTCATACAATAAACCCGCACATTAGCATGCTGTTGAATTTTGTATAGGCGATATATTTAATTTTTTTGTACATTGTGACATTATATTTAAGATATCAGTTTTGTTATTTTTTTTTTCTTGGCTGTGTAATTAATCCGTGGGATGAATGAATGAACTGGTATTCAAAATGAACGATTTGTAATTTGTTTTGTTCACTTGACAACATACCACGACGGTTTTCAATAGAAACCGTCGTGGAATTATAAATAACACGACGGTTTAGAAAAGAACCGTCGTGGTACATAACCTACCACGACGGTTAAATGTACCAACCGTCGTGGTAGAGCAATATACCACGACGGTTTTATTATACAATAAAGCCACCGTCGTTGTAAGGAGAACTACCACGACGGTGGATGTTTAGAACCGTCGTGGTATATTGGTCTACCACCACGGTTTCTAACAAATCACCGTCGTGGTATGTAGTAATACGACGACGGTGACACGAAATAACCGTCGTGGTATAATTAATACCACGACGGTGACTTGATAAAACCCGTCGTCGTAGACCAATAAACCACGATGGTGGCTCATAAGAACCGTCGTGGTATATTCATTTCCACGACGGTTTTTTCCATCAAAAACCGTCGTGGTATGGTTCTAAATAGTCTATTTTTTGGCCCTATTTTACCTATTCCACGACGGTAAAAAGACCGTCGTGGAATATTAAAAGATTCCACGACTCTGGATTCCACGACGGTTGGAGAACCGTCGTGGATTTCTTCCACGACGGTTAAAAACCGTCGTGGAATCCACATTCTGTAGTAGTGATATCGATTCCGATATGGCTAGTCTCTCACCATGGTTCCTAATTGCTTGGCAACATATCCCACCCTCTCATTTCTTCTCCCAACTCCTCCAACTTCGGGTAAATCTCTTTGGTGCTCATATGAGACCGTTCTCCTGAAACAAACATGTGAACTTTGTTCTTGGACTCAGCTCAAACCTGTCTAGTGTCTCCTTCCAAATTCCTTGATCCCTCAGCATCTTCCTCGTCTGGCTGCTTCTTCCTATTATCCAGCAGAAGCATAAGCATTGAACAGAAGCACATAAAGGCCCGAGACTACATTGCCCAAGTCGGAGATTTTATCAGCACAAAAAAGATGCCAATTCCATATTACTATGGATTCTACACGCTGTTAGTAAAGCTCCCGCGACGGATTCTGTTGCTTTTATTTACATTTTCTCAATGAATGAAACCGAGTCGTGCAATTTTCGAGCACGTCCAAGGAAGTCAACCCGAGAGGCATAATGCTGATGTCCTGGCTCAATCCCATACGCCATCAACTCAAAGTAGTAACGTCCCTTTTCGACCAACCCCGAGTGACTATAAGCATAGAGCAGGCGCCAAAAAGTAATGAAAATTGGGTTTTCTTATTCCCACACATATCAGTTGTTCAACCAGTGCAAAAGTTTTATCCGTCTGTGCATGCTGCGCACCACGCTATAAGCATTGCATTCTGTTCCTCCAATAATTAGACACATCTCCAATACAAAGAAGTTCCCACAAAACTCGACGAATCAAAACTAGTCTTGCAGCACAGCCTATGTATATGCCTCCCGAACACGGACTGGGATCACCTGTCCCCTATTCTCTGTCCCCCTCCCTGTTCCACTAATCAGATCCCTCCACATCAGAAAAAACTTTACACAACTCAACAGCTAAGAAAACTTGCCGTTTGCCTGCTCTTACCAGCCGTTTCTTCTTCTTCGTATCCTTTTTTTGAAGAGGTTGTTTCTTCTTCTCTGTGAAAAGCTCCGGCCTTCTTCTTCTTCTGTGAAAAATTTCAGAGGTTAAACTATGATATTTTTATTATCATCATTTGAATAAATTGGTTTCCAAATTTTTAAGGCCGGGCACCATCAATTGAGATCGAAAAGGACGATGGGGTTTTCTCTTTGCTTTTTGGCTTAATGGATATTAGATATTATAGATATTTCCGTAAAATCTAGGTACCGGTTATGATCCTTCTTTTAGGTCGAAGGTACAAGGTTTGTAGAAAGTTGGTAAAAAAAAAAAACACTTGGCACCAAAAGTCTTATATAGGGAGTAATAAATAGCAGGGTATGTTGCTCGTTTGGTCTTTAATATTTTTACAAAGTTACAATTTAGTTCTAAAATTTGTTTAAGCTAAAAAGTCTCTAAACTATTTAAAAAGAATGCAAAATATTCTTTTATTTCAAAAAATTTGACAGAAAATGTCACGTTAATTACACATGAATTTACTCTTTAAGGGTAGTAAAAAAGAAAATTACATATTCAACTTACATGTATCATCAGGGGTGGCTAGAAATTATATAACTCAGTGGGGGCATACACCAAAATTCTTTTTTCAAGAGAAATTAAATTTTAGGCATACCTATGTGAGAGATTTTAATTTTAGTAAGTATATATAAGAATTTTTAATTTTTTAATTATAATTATGAACTTTTCAAAAAAAAAAATTTTTTCAAAATTAAGTACTTTTCAATTAAATCTTCTGGTTAATCAAGGCAGTAACTGGCACACAGACATAAGTTTTCAAGAAAGGGAAAAAAAAATTACAGAACCACATCTATCATCTATTACCCTCCCAAAGTAAACCATAATAAGTTTGAAAACTTGTTTTATATGATAGAGTTACATCCATTTCAGAAGCATCATTTGATTTAAATCGACATTAATAACCTATGTCCAAAATTGCAGAAAGAAAACTTTAAGTACCTTACACTGGCTATATGAATTTGTTACCTTTTCACTTTAGACCTTGGAACCTTTCAAACTGGCCCGCACAAAACAATGGCTTTCCAAAGCGGATTTACACCCACCTCCAACGATGATATACAAGGTTCAAATCTCCAATTCCTTCTTTATTAGGATTCATTTGGATCATAAGTTGAAGGGAGTAAAGTGGGAGTTGGGTTTTGGAGTACAAGTTGATGAGGTGGCGGGACAAGAGACGGATTGATTGAAGGAGGTAACAGAGTTGCTCTAATTAAATTAATCTTTATGCTCATCTGATTGTTAAAATCTCAACAGAAAAAGGCACATGAAAACCATTTATATATGGTTTAGTGAGATTTAGTCTTATTTTGGATACACAATCCAAACCTTAAAATTATAATTCACTTCCCCTCAGTTTTACTATTCATATAATTTTATAATTCAAATTTTAAAAGTTTATAATTTTACATAAACAAATCCAATTGAGACGATTTTTTTTAATTACTTATAATTTCGAGACGAACGAAACAAGTTTCATATTGATATTTTTTTTTTCAAACACATTTCAAGTTTTTACACTTTTTAACTCCAGCAATTAAAACACTTCGATAAACACACAATCAATTCAAACTCAAATTCTAAAATCCAAACCTTAGCACCATACGCATGCTTAGTTTTGTAACTGATATGTTATGAGTCTTATGATAAAATGAACGTGAAAAATATAGGTATAATTTTTTGAATAATATTATGTACTGAAATATGAATTAGAATAACACTTTAAACATTCTATTTTTACATTTTTACTTCTTTCTCCCACATAACTGCTATTTACTTCATTCTCCTGGATAAAATTTCCAATATATATATATATATATATAATAACTACTATTTATTTCTTTTTCTCCCAGATAAATTATATATATATATATTTATAATTGAGAAAATTTTTTTTTTGATGCATTTGGTTAAACAAGATCAAAGCCAAACTAAGGCTAGAAATAGAACAAGGTTTTTGATGCATTTGGTTAAACAAGATCAAAGCCAAACTAAGGCTAGAAATAGAACAAGGGCGAACAGCATCCGTCCAAAAACATTGGTAATCAACAGAGAAATACACACACGATACAAGCATACACCGAATTATACATCAAGTACCACAGAATTTTACAACTAATACAACATTGGCCAATCCACACACACACACATGTATATATGTATACATATAGATTATAACACGTTAAGTATCAGTGGCAAATACAAAACCAAACATACGCTATATAAGCAAGACTTGCTTGTTAAAATATAGAAAACTAAATGCAAAAAATAAAAAATAAAAAAATAAAAAAACACCGAACTTAATGAGCCTAGCTTTTGGGACGGTGATAAGAGAGTACAGCATAAATAGTCTGCGTTGCAGTGAGCAACAGCAACAGGACAGCAGCTAGGAACGAAATAACAGACCAAGGGCTGCTAAAATACTCGGTCTTTAGCTTTGCAATCCGCACACTCCAAGGGTTCTTGCAGAATTCATTCACATCATTAAACAAATCAGTGTAAAAGAAAGCATTCGGGTCGTACGTGAGACTAGAGATGAGGCGGTTCAACATTTTGGCAACCATCTTATCATCTCCTATAGCGTTATCGATGATCCCGCAGTGGCGCAGTAACTCAACGTCCTTGGAAGAGTTTATCAGACAATCCATGACGTACAGATAATCCACGACACGATGAAGGCAACTTTTCTTACTGTACTGCTCGTATGCAACCAGATTCCGAAAGAGGCACTCAGTGTCGTCGTAGATTACCAATCGTGGGATGCTCAACTCTCCACCGCTGAAGCCAATATCATGAAACGGAGCATTTTCATTTGCCTTGACAAACCTAACTCCAACTTGTTCGAGTGCCACTGCAGTCCTAATAGGCTCCCATGATTTCCGCCGCCCATTGTAATTAGGATGTTCGGGTGTTCCCGGCACCAAGGCTTTAATTATTCTCACAAATCGACTCCATAAAGCTTTCATTATTCTCACAAATCGACTCCATATTTTTATCAAATATGCCAATAATAATGACTTCGACCGCCGACTATTCTGTTGTTTGGGTGTTTCCTGCTCCAAATTAGCTTTTCTTTTGCTGACGACCACAGCTTCGTATACTAAGCCAAGTAAATGAGGGATGTCATCCAGCCGACCTATTTCAATCTCATCGCTGGGTATCCGTTCTCCATTAAACTGGAGTCCCAGCGCTAGTTGGAGAAAATCGTTGTCTGTGTTGGGCCTTTTCTCTGTCAATGCAAACAGAGCGCGTAAAACAAATAACGGTATTTGATTTTCAAATAAAATCATGTCACACATTATACCAGGCAGCATCCAGACCATATTAAAAAGCTTATCGTTGCTGAAATCTTCATTTTCATCAGGATTCTCAATCCTTCGTAAGAGCTCAATAATGAAGCAGCCATCACGTACCATGCATTCTCCGAAAGAATCCTGCAGCTTCATCATCTGATGGCTGTCCCGATAGCAATGAAGGGCTTGTGGTTCTCCTTTTTCATTTTTCAATGCTTCGACGTATCTTTCAGAGTTGTTCTCCTTTACTCTCCGTAGAAGCACTTGGAGATAATGTTCTTTGTGCTCTTCCATGTCTTGAAATTGAGTCTTTCCATGGTGATAAGGTCCGATCGAGACAACAACTGGTTCGTAATGCTTGGCACTTACATCTCGAAGACGTGAGTGAACTCTGTAAAGGGCACACTTGCCCTTTGCCCTTTCAACTATAGAACGTGCTGTTACATCAACATTGAGTCCATGTTAATTAACTAGAAGCAATTAGGATAAGAAAAGTAGGGCAGGAAAATTATAAAAACAAAGGTGAAATGTGCAGGGTGCTAAAGTTCCTAAAGAAATTGACTCAACTGAAACTCTTTATCAATTCTAAGATTTTGAGACTAGAATGAGACTTTTTTAACATGGCATTGGGACTTGTCAGATAATCAAACATTTGATAGGCATGCTAATTTATTAGTCATTATATAACATTACAAAATATATACATATAGTTCAAGAAAAAAAAAATAAAACCCTCTCTGATGCATAACTCTCTTTTCATTTCAATTTTTTTAATATCGACCGAAGTTGTTATTTAAACAAATTACGATTAGTATAAAATAAATTAAGATTATTTTCACAAATGTCCCCTAAATTATACTCTCAAATTGATCCCTGACTTTTAATTTTATATGTCACACTAATATCAAGCTTTTTTACTGTTACGAAAACGGCTCATACATCAGTATTCCATAAAAAAAAATGAATGAAAATTTAACACTTGAAAATCAAATGAGCTTCTATTAAGACTAAAATCATAACTAAATATTTTTGAAATGAAAACTATACTCTAAAATAACTTTATAACACTGTATATCTTTGATTTAAAGTATAGTTTACAGAATACTTTTAATTGAGAGACAATTTCTCTCAAGAAACTATTTAATGACGATGTTGCCTGTAAATAAATCTCATGTGATTAGAACTTTTTTTTTTTATTTTTTATGCGGAATATTAACAAGGGAACCATAGGTGTAACAATGTAAAAGTTCAAGGATTTGTGATCTGTAGATCAAAAATCAGGAACTGACATGTAACAATCTGAATAATTCGAGGTCTATTTATTAGATTAATCCAAATAATTATCATATTAATAGAAATTAAAAAGTTGCATTGCCAACTAAAGACGAAAACTATTATAAAGTGAGTTGATATAAAGAAAATGAGATAAAAAAATAAACTTCATATATAGCACTAAAAAGTTCCAGAGTAGCACAAAGTTAAAATCTACTAAGCGATCGAAAAGACTAAAACAAAAATTGCAAAAAACATTACCATATTCGTATACGCGATCCTGCTCTGAAAACATATTTTCCGTTGTCATCCTTGCACCAGCATCATATTCTCTCTCGATTTCAACCAACAAATGCTCATTTTCTTTGCCCATGAAAAGAAAATTTTAATGCCAATTTGTATTGTTAGGACATCAAAAGAAAGAAACCTTGAAATAAATAACAATAAAAATCCACTCACCGATATCTATGGCCTCGTCCAGTTTCACATCATCTGCTTTTTTCACTTGTTCCTTCCCTTCACCTGTTAAAAAAGAAAAAGGAAGGGGGAAAAAAACGGCAAATGAAACTGGTTGAGGTTCTATTTTTAATTATTTTGAAACATTAGTTTGGAAACACTGATTTTGAAATTATAAACCACATGACATATAACTGGATTGGACAACATGAATTGTTTTTTATCGTTGGATGGATTTTTCTAATCATCTGATCTATGAATGATCACGTTAAATATTTATTACATGCGATACAAAATTACTTCAGTTATATGCCATATTGTTCAAAAAGTAATCCAATGACTTAACATATCAGTCCCTACTAGTAATATAGAATAAAAGAGGTCCTACATAGAAACTCCCTTGATTTAAACTAGATTATAGAGCAAAGTCTAAGGAGTTTTATGAAAAGAAAAGGATCTAAATTAAAAAAATATCAATAATGCTTTTTTTTTTTTTTAAATAATAATCTAAGTACTTTTTTTTCTTATGAAAGTTATTTTGAGAGAGAGTTAGAGAGAGAGAGAGAGAGAGAGTTGGCTGTTCTAGTCTTCAAGAGATGACAGCAAAATCAAGTTTTATTGAGCATCTCAAAGTCAAATTTGGGAAGAGCAGACGGGAAGACGATAGACCCACAATAATTATCATGATATCTTTTTTCTTTTTTTGACGAAATTATAACAGCCGAATATATATTAATATTGAAACACATTAATGTTTCATTAATCAAAGTATATTTAAAAAAAAAAAAAATCCATCAGTACTCTTCGATATATCGATATTATCCTAAAATCATTGAAACTTCCTCATCGACAACAAAATATGTTAAAAAACAAGCCATATGTCAATCTATTTATTATAGCATAAATATAATGATGTATCATGCGCAATTTTATTAATTATTTTAATATTTATTCATTAGAGGGTATAGCTAAGCATTTTACTCATACGATGGATGGATATAACAACGGCTATAACGAATTTGGTATTTAACCAAGATCAGTATTTACAATAATTGAAAACTTTTGTATTTAGTTCTCTAACAGAGACGGTAAAAACCGATGGTTAAAAAAAGAAAAATAATCATCATCGAAAACTATTAGTGGAAACTAGTGCAGAACTACGAAATGAACAACGTACAGTTGTTCAAGTCTAGAAGAGATCATGACAGTACATCCAAGCCTCGTTATTGATTAACCTAAATTTAAAAGTTAAAAGCGAAAAAAAAGAGCAAATATGTATTTAAAAGAAAGGGGCAAACAATACCCGTACTCATTTCAAGCTCCGAAATAGGAGATTCTCTTGTGATCTTTGCAGGGCACCGGTCTGCAAGATACAAAAAACACTCATTTCATTCGCCAAGCAAAAAGAATAATAGTTCATTTGAATCATACGCTCAAACAAATACTTTGTACAATAAATTAAAATTTTTATGAGAGAAAATGCAGTAAAAAATTTTAAAAAATGAGTTAGACACAAGATGTCAAAATGAGAGCCTATTTAGAAAAGAAATAAAACCATATTGAGGCTTCTTTGGGTTATCCATGCTTCCGCATATAAAAACAAGATAAAAATTAAAAACAATAAAAACCAAACAAAAATTTCTATACTGAAAAAACTGAAGTCTGTTGGTGCGAGGACTTATCATCCAGTACAACCTACCTTAAAAATTCCTATAAAACACACTTTAAGAGAAAAATTTAGAGACACATAGTTGTAACTATATTTTAAATGTCAATTTTTTATTATTCACTTATACCAAATAAGTTTAATGATATGGTACACCCGTTGAATAATGACAAGAAAAAAATAAAATAAAATTCTGCTCACAACTACTTGACACAACGTCCTGTCTCTCCTCATATGTTTCATTTGCTTTTTCCTTGCCTTTACCCGTTGAAGAAACAATAAATGAAACTGTTCAGATTCTTGTTTTTAATGATTTTGAAATTATAGTTCGAAAACACTGATTTTAAACATGATTTTCATAGAATCTCTGTTTTGTCTGATTTATGTATTAAACCATTATACTATAAAACGTTGGTTCAAAAAATCAACCGTAAACTTCTATATTGAAAATGATAGAGGAAGAATGCAAACTACCTTCAGGAAGGAGCTGCTGGGACAGACTGGAATCCATAGGTGACAGTTGTAAATGATCTTCAGTACTGCAATACCGTTACAGGTTCTCTATTTAAAGAAGTAAAAGAAGAAGAAAAAATATATCATTTTGGTCCCCTGTATTTTTTATAATTATTGGAAGTACCCTATATTTTTTTTATGATATTAAAAGGACACCCTCGCACTTAAAATATATATATTTGCATATTCTGACATTGATTTTTTTTTTGGGGACAAAGTGTCCATTATACCATTTCGCCCCTTCTTCTTGGAGTGAAATTATGAAATAAAGAGACTAAAAACTAGAAAAATGGTCATTTGGGCCTAAAATATGATTTCGTTCCATCAATTTCTTTCTTTTTTACTTTTCATGTCCAAAAAAATTGGTTATAAAATATCCAAAATGATGTTTTGGACATATATAAGGTTAATATTTTCCTATATATATATAATAGTATATATACTCTTACTGTTTTTTGTTTTTTTTTTTTTCACCGTAAAAAAATCAGGATTTGGATGTGTTTTGAGAGATTTTGAGAATAGGGAACTTTTTTTTTTTTTTCCTTGCTTATCCTACGACCTTCTTGCAGTGGCAGTACACTTGAAAAATTATTATTTTACTCGCTAGCTTTCTCCAAAAAAAAGTAAAAATAAAAAATAAAAAAAATAAAAAGGTACCTCCTTTAACTCCCCCTCCTCTCTCTCTCTGCCTCTTTTCTTTTTCTCCATTTCTCCTTCTGTCAATTAAAAAAAAACAAAAGAAAAAGAAAAAAGAAGCAATTTTAATAAAAATTTAATTATTGCTCTTTTTATTTTTATTTTTTTTATGAATCTTAGAACTCTTCTATATACATATACATATACATATTTATAATCTATAATCTATATCTACATTATAAGTCTGACTTGCTTTTGAGTTATTGTTGAAAAATTTCGTCCATGTAGTTTGTCTTCTTCTGCTTTCTCTTTCTCGGAGTTGCTTTTGAGTTACTGTTGAAAAAGTTTGTCAGGATGAGTTTAGTTTACCAATTTAAATCCAAATTTTTTAACTTAATTTTTATCTTTTTTTTTAATTTTTTTATCTTTTCTAAAAAAATCAACAAAAATTATATTAAAATTTAAAAATCATAACTAAAATCAAATATCAAACACCCCTTAATCTTTATTCTGCTCTCTCTTTCTCCGATATACATATAGTTCTCTTTGTTCATGTCGTATCATCACTATTATTTTTTTAACTGATGTAGTATCATTAGTTATATCTTGTCCCCGCTTGTATTATTTATTTTTGGTTTCCACCTTTTTTTTTCTTTCACCCCCCCCCCCCCCCCCAAACTTTTATATATTTAGTTGTAGTTCACTAAAATACTTTTTTATTTTTAATTGTCACTAAAATAATTTGTTTCAAATAAGTCCCAACATTATATTTTTTTCTTATAACTAACAAAATTATTATTTTTCAAGTGTGGTCTTTATAAATGCTTTTCTTTCTGATTGTCCTACTAAATTGATGTATATTTACCTATAACTATTTTAAAAAGGAGAGCTCCCTAAAAACACTATTAAAAAATTTGGTTAAATATTTTGTTACGTCTTTTTTTTTTTTTTTCCCTTTTGGTTTATTGCTTTCTTCTTTTTTAATTATTATTGTTGTTCTTTTTTTTTTTATTTAACTTTTCCTAAGTTTCTTTTTTTAATTCTCTTATCCTTTTTTTTATTTCCATAATATCATTTTCAATAGATTAACTTTCGTAATCTACTCTGTCCCCATTAAATTATATTTTTAAATATGTATTTAAGTTTAATTTATTGTGAATTGTGATAGACTAAAATACTATTGTGTCAAAATAGCTTCTTTTTTCTTTTTTCTTTTTTCTTTTTTCTTTTTTGGTTAAGGCAAAGTATATGGTTTTTTTTTTTAAACGAATTTCACTCAGTGAAGTATATTAATCTCAAATACATTTTCATTTAAATATCCTTTTTCTTCTCATGCATACCCTAAATTAGTTTATCCTTTGATGACCTTTTTTATTTTTTTTATTTTTCCCAAACTCATGTGCATAATATTTTTTTCAAATGTGTTTTTTAATATATATATATTTTTTCAAATGTACTCTTATTTAAATTTTATTTTTTTCCTTCTCATATGCATCCCTAACTTGATTTGTGCTCAGTTATTATTATTATTATTTTTTCACTTGTCTTCCCCTTCAAACATTTTATTCCTTCTTATATAGAACATTTTAATAAGTTTTACATTTAATTTTTCCTAACTAATATTTTTTTTTTGTTTTTTTATATGGTCTATTTATTTTCACGTATATAATATCATACGGAAATATTTTTTCAATTTAATGTACGTTCATTTTAAATCTAAGTTATTTGACCTCTTTTCTTCTTTTTAAAAGTCTAACAACTATTTATTAATTTATTTTTCTTATTATACTTTATTTCTACATTTCTTTGCTTACTAGCTTCTAAAGGTTATATAGTTCAATACAATAATTAACGCACATGCACAATTTATTTATTGATCAAATTTTTAAAAAAACTATTAAAAACAAGAATAATTTAGAATTTTGTTTTCTTATTACTTGATTAAATGGTTATACTAAAATCTTAAAAAAAAAAAAAAACATAAGAAGTTCAAAATATATATCAATGGAAAATTTTACATTTATGTATATGAAAAAAAAAAAAAAACAAATTTAACAAGTTCGTGATGCACTCGTGCAAAGCACGTTATTACCACTAGTGTATATATATAACTCACACTTGCTTGCATTACAAAATTTGATTTCTCAAATTTAAGAAGTTATGAGTGCTTGTTGTATAAAATTTTTTCCTTGGTATTGTTAGTGAAATAGTTAATTCCCTTGTTATCATAGATCAAAAAAAAAATATTAATAATAATGAATTTTTAGGGTTGTGTTTAGAGAAAAGAATGGTTGTAAAGTGTTAAGGAACAGAAGTGCACAAAATTGAAAATGTTACTTTAACTTAATTAAATATGTAAAGACGATACAATGGAAGGAAGTGTAGTGAGGCTTTCGGTTTTTATTTTGGGTTAAGAAATTAAGCGGGATTGAAGGGAAAAAATTAGAAGATAATAGGTAAATGGGTGCCATAAATTCATAGCATTCTCAAGTTATAGCCAAATGAGCACCCATGTAGGGCTGTCGGCCACCATGTCATATGGCGAGGTTTATTTTTCACTAAAAACTAATTACATAAAAAAAACAAATTTTTTTTGAAGAGTTTGAACTACAGGTCAAAGTTGTTCATTAACATTATCCATTAATATTAATCAAAATCTGTCATTCACTTTTAGTATTAAAGTTTTAAATTAAAATTTTTATGAAACATCTAAAATAATTGTAAAAAGAAAATCCGGACTTGTAATTCATATATATCTAAAATTTGTGTAAAAATGTTCATCAAAATAAGTTTTAAATAGGAACAATCTCAACATGTTTTCTTAAATTCTAATAATAAATCTAAATTATGATCAAGTCTAATTGTGATTAATTTTGCTCCACCTTTCTAAGATCAAATGTGTGTGTGTGTGATTTTTTTTTTTTTTTTTTTTTTGGGATCTTCTCGATGTTTTAAGCCTTTTTTTTTTTTCTTATTCAAAAAAGATAGACAACTATCTATACTTCTGTTGGATGGTATACATGTGATTATTTCAGTTCGTATACTATGAAGAAAAATAGACATATCCCTGTAATATATATATATATATATATATATATATTCCCTCTCTCTCTATACTTTCACATAATTAAAAAACTAAATTCGACAAGTTTTACTCAAATAGTTTAATTAAAAAATGATAACGATGAGTTTGCTGGTATTTTGTATTCAACATAATGGAATAGAAAGAGCTATAAATTTTACAAGGAATAAATTAATGAACTAAATTTTGATTAGAATATTTCATATCATGAATATTATATCATCATAAATAACTAAATGTAAATTTTCTTGTAAAGTAAATTTTTATTCATTCCTTTTAACATATTGTTGTTTATATTTTACGTTATCATCATAGATAATGATGTGATTAACGAACAATTCGCTGAATAATTTCTCAATTCTCGAAGGAACAAAAAATAGAGAGAAAAGCTGATCAGAAAACAAAGGTAGGAAAAGGGCAAATGGGTTGGGGACTATAAAACAAATTTTCGTTTAGAAAAGGATAAACGATTCTCAAATGATCTAAGAATTACCTACATGCCAATGCTTTACATGTGGATCATGAGAAGAGAAAAAAGAGCGGCCGGATATTTTGTCTCTTTTTTTTTTTTTTTGCAAAAAATTAATTGTAAAGTTAATCAATTTCAACATAAAAATTTCATTCCAAACTGGTGTAACAAATAGACTATAAGCATTTTTCTTTGTTTTTTGGTTTTTAAAATTTTTAAATTCTTAATTCTTGTTCGATTTTTTTTTTTTTTTTGAGACTTTAACCATTACCGTTAACCAAATAGTCAAAAGTCAACACACAACTAAAAAAAAAAAAAAACGCTGTAATTAATCCAGCCAACTGCTTCCAGTCCAAGACACCAGCTGGCAAGACGTGAAGAAGAATGCTTTTTTTTTTTTTTGTATTTTTTTTAAGTAAGAAGAATGCATTTGCCCATTCTAAATTTAAAATTGAGATGCATATATTTAGCTATTTAAGGAGTTGGATTAAAATTTCAGGAAAAAAGAAAAACTAAAAAACAAAAGCAGAAACACCGAATTAAAAAGTAAAACAAATGTTATCGTGTCGGAATTCAAATCACGGCTTTGGTGCCGGGATTCCATGCTTGATGCTTTACATGTGTAGACTAATTTAAAATTATGAAGTCCAAGCTTGACCCGCCTTTTTTTTTTTTTTTTTTTTTTAAGTAGATCCTCACACCATTTTTATCTTGCTATTTTTTTTTCCATTTTTTACTATATTCTTTTTCTTCTTTTAATAGTTAGATTTGCTGTTTTATTTTATTATATTATTGATTATCGATTCAATATTATTTTGACAGCTCATTTAATTATCAAGTATTTTCATCATTTAATATTTATTATGTAGTTAAATTCTTAAATTTAGATGATATATAACAAAATATGCTAACGGGACCGCAAATCTAAGGTATCGTATATATCTGTTTTTTTCCCCCTCATATTGTAAGTTTGAACCACCATTGGATAGAGAAGATGAGTCCGTTGACCTTACCAACAAATCAAATATAACTGACTAGACCCATTAAGTTACAGTTCCCATGATTCAAAAAATATTAAACACATGTGTTTCCGTCATTTTTGGTGCATAAAGAAATCAGTTTTAAAATTTATATCACCAGACAACCTATCAAACATGACTTTGAATAGGCAGATAGGAAGTTTATATAGCTGACCCTAACATGAACATGGTCAAAAAAAAATCCATAACCCAAAAAAAAAAAAAAAAACTTCACAGAATTATCGGGCAATTCAGAACTAAAGCGAAGGTTTCTTGATAATTTGAGCAAACCCTAAAAATGGTGAAAAAATTATTTGAGAAAGAAAATAACATGCTTATAACAAGTACAAACATTAGCGTACTCAATGCTCGAGAAAAATTCTTAATCGACATAACACGATTCATGAGAAAAAGAAATAAGATGAAAGAAATAATTTGAAGAAGAAAATTTTATAATTTATATTTAAAAAAAATAATTATGGGTATGGAATTACCACTCAAATTTTACCATTATGAGCTTTGTCTTGTAATTATGTCTTTTGTCCAATTATCCTCTTTTTTTTTTTTTTTTTTTTTTAAATAATTGATGTTGCTCCTTGTGGCGTGGGTGAACCCTACTCGCGGTCTTGGACAAGGATATCCAATATCTCCCTATTTGTTCCTGACGTGTGTTGAAGGTTTGGCCGCTCTCTTGCATAATGTAGAAGTGACGGGCAAGCTTACAGGTATATCGGTGGCTCGCTGAGCGCCCAAGGTTTGCCATTTATTTTTGGCGATGACTCGATTGTTTTTAGTAGCCAGGCAAATTATTAAGTGCTTGATAGTTATGCCAAGGCAATGGGGCAAGTGGTTCATTTTGAGACAATATTACTGCTTTTAATGAAGCTGGAGAAGCTTCACTCCAACTTCTTCGAGTGCCTCTGCGGTCCAAATGAATTGGTCTGATTCCCAACACCAAAGCTTTGTATACTAACAAAGTACATGATGGATGTAGCGCGGTACTCTATTGAACGTATTTTTTTGTTAAAAAAATTCAATGGGTCACCGTGGGCCGGGAGGGTTGGGGTTACATCTGTAGATCTCCGTGAGACCTACAAGTTTTCGTGAACGACAAATTTCATATGACAACGTTACGATAGAAATTTTAAATGGATTTCGAAAATTGCTCCAAGGAGTGGCTTGCCTCAAAACCATGCACTACACGATTTTCCTTACAAATTTCAAGGAAACACGATTTTCTTTACTCTAGGTAAGAGAATACACACACACACACGATTTTCATATATATATATATATATATATATAATGACCATGATACAAGAAGTTTAAATACCAGAAGTTCCATATGTATCCCCAATATATACTGGGATGATTTCTGCTGTTTAAAAGAGATGTTTCCGTACGCAACAAATTTCAGGACCTCATGTAAAACCTTCATTTGGCTTGAGAATCTGAAGAAAAGGGGATGTTAAATATACCGTCAGACAATTGATGGCCGTGAACTAGTTTGTCATGAATTTATCGGATGTCCTTGAAGAGACTTTTGTCATGAATTTATAGCATAACCCAGAAATATTTACATATATGTATCTATACGCACACACACGATGGCCAAAATTAACTAAATTATATTTTGCCAAGTCCATATATCTTCGTCCAGACTTTGTTTTTCACTATAGATTGTTAGATATATTTTTAGTACCCTCGAAACCATGATAAAGTGTTTCCAGTACCGTACCTTTTTTTTTCCCCCCTCAGTTTGAGTTTCCAGAACCTCTTGTATTTCAAATTTATAACTTAAGATCCTGAATCTCTGTCTTATCCTTGAGCTAGTCCTCACAGACTAGTCATTTAAGTACAGTACCAGT
Organism: Ficus hispida; assembly: GCA_025413025.1. Lineage (NCBI taxonomy): Eukaryota > Viridiplantae > Streptophyta > Magnoliopsida > Rosales > Moraceae > Ficus > Ficus hispida. The sequence continues at coordinate 26,839,238 of CM046373.1, forward strand.
TCAAGAACAAGGTATTAAAAACAAACTATATTACCTCAACTTGATCAAAGGTTCACGCCATTGTCTGTGAAAAAAAGATAGAAAGCGGTTGAGACAGTCATTTTTTGTCTGGTAATGCCCAGTATATGGAGAGATTGACTGACATATTGTCAAACCAATATTAATTGTCAATTACAGACAGTAAATCTCTAAAATATAAATATATGGCATTGCATGTATATAGCCTTCTGACTCACAATTAAGCAAGTTATCTGGCTAATTGTTGCTTTTTTTTTTTTTTTTGTACACCCGTAAAAAATAATTGAGTGTTAAATCCATATCTAATTACATCAATAATGTTCAAATCCTACATTTCAGTTCAAAAAAAAAAAGAAAAACTTTCGATTATATGCTTCGTTGTTGATAGTCTATTTAATCAAACTAAAATTAGGGTTGATCAAGTCACTAAAATTCAAAAGTGCATGGTACTTGCTATTCTCTTTAACATATTTATTACTTCTTTACATTTAAATTTTCATATGAAATGTGCTTACAGTCATAACTTAGCAGTAATATTACACCGGACTCTACAAATGTACAAGTTTGAAATCACCCTACACCCAAATTCAAACAAAATAAAAAATAAAAAGTCATCTGAAACTGCTTACTTTCTTTTTCTGAAATTTTAGTGGCATGCAAGAGATCAGTAATACTGTTCCAAGATTGAAATTAATCCAAAATGAAGGGAAAAATAAAATTAAAAAAAGGAAAATTAAAGTCACCTGACCAACAAAAATGTTACAATTAATAACCTTAGTATTATAACCATTGCCCTTATGTTACAAGTATTGTTCCATCGGAGGTGCCAGACATGAGACCTTACATATATAATTATACATATAAAATATATATATATAACTACTTTTACTTTAGTTCCAATTTAAGTGCGCGTTTGATGTACCATTCCGAATCTAAAATTTTCATATCAGTTTTTAACTAGTTTTTGAAAAGTTAATCATTTTTAATTTTAGAAATCTATTCCTAACCCGGTGCACTAAATGTACCGTAAGACTGATAATTGGATCCATGTAAGAACTTACAGGTCCAAGATAATTGACGCATTGTTCTCTTAGCTTTGATGTTGGACACTTTTCCAGGTCAAGCTCTTTTCCATCTCCTATATCCAACCTGCCAACGCAAAACAACATAATTTTAAATCTTTAACAAAAAAAGAAATAATAATAATAATAATAATAATAATTAAACTAAGAGAGGAAGATTGATACAATTAAAACTTACAACATCTCAATTAGTTTGATATCCTCACTTGTTTGATAACGGTAAATTTCAAGAAATCTATGTCCCAATTAAGATAGGACTAATTAAACTTACTTATCATGAAAGAATGGCCGACCGGCATCTGTTTTACACCACTCTTCATAGTAAGCTTGCAAGTTCCAACCATATCGATATCTTGGATCAATCTACATTTCCACAACATAGACAAGAAAATATGAATGTTAAACTATTTTTTTCTTTCTTTCTTTCTTTAATCAAAAGAAAATTTTGTTTACTAACATTTTTTTAAAAATTGCATATGTTATAGCATGCACCATCGTTTAAATAAGAATAAACGTTATCAAACAACTCATAATCAAAAAACCACGCCTTAGCTTGCATTTGATGTACTAATTTGGAATGAAATTTTTAGGGTTAACTTTTCAAGAACTTGTTAAAAATTTTATTGGCTTTCAGGGGGGAAAAAAATTGAAAACAAAAACTGAAATGAACCTTTTGAGTCCAAACCGAGAGTCAAACAACCCCTTAGACTTGGTCGACCAACGTTATTTTGACAACTATTAAGATTTTTTTTTTTTGAGAGTTTAGGAGTAGATAAAATTGAGGACAAATAAAAAAAGTTTAGGGAAACCTTAACAAAAAGAAAAGGACAATAAGTCTCTATAGTACTTAAAACAAGACAGTAGAAGAATTTACAGCTTCAATCCGCTGCTGGAAAACCAACTTTTGTGCTTTCTCGTCCAAGGACAAACCTTCCCCACCTGCTCATAAAGAAGAACACTTTTTTCTTTTTTTTTATAACTAAAACATATTACTACTCGCGTCATAAATGAACCATGTTTTTCTTCCTAATTTGTAATCAATTCAAATTAATCTTAAAGAATCATACCTTACAAGCATTCGAGCAAACGCAATTCCACCGAAAAGCCGGAGATTCGGGTTTGGAGGAATTGAAGAATAATATCGTTGTGCGATTCAGTGCAGCAAAGTCCAAATCTTGTGACCTCCAAAATATATATATATATATATATATATATATATTTAAATTTTCATAAAATCCACCATAAAAGTATAGTACTTTGTGCATGAAACCAAATCGAAAAAGAGTAGTTCTATTTACCGTGATAGTATACAATAAAAATTACGAGATTTATGTTATGATGCTAGCATATAAAATCCACATTTTATTAATAGCGATGAGATATTAATACATTTGATAAAACTTACCAAAGATCTTACTCACGACGGCAAAGTCCGTTACGGTGTCCCCTAAACACCTTCTGCACCTTCACCGCGGCATTCTTCTCAGCTGTCAATTCTCCGGTGATGATGTCGCCAACGACATCTCCGCCATCAATCTCCCAAAGCTTCCCGTTGATACGACCATGCATTTGAAAGCCGTCGTCTTTACAACCATCACCAAAGATTCAGTACAGGACATGATTTCGTGTGTTTTAATAATATTTTACGAACTTGACATAGGCTAATTAGTACTAATGCGCTAGTGACGGATTCATTAAGGACTGAACAGTCCCCACTGAAAACCATTTTTTTAATCTTACCCTAAAAATGTTATAATATTTCTACTTTTAACCCATTAAAAATTAAAAATTTCTTAGTCTCACTAAAGTTTTTCCGTTTAGTTTTTACACTTTAATGTTGTTATTAATATATATATATATATATATATATATATATAGAGTGTGCGCTTCCATTGAAAAATATATAAAAAATACTGTAAAAAATTACCAACCGTTAAAGCTGTATAGCTTACACACTTCCAAAAAAGAGATATATTATGTGCAGTATATGTGTTTTACTTTTAGATATTTGATAAATCACATTTAGGTGAAAAATATGTATAACATAATAGAATTTGAGCATCAATAATATCATTAATTGTATTTTTCATTTACTGTAATATAAAATATTCTCATTTTTGTTATATATATCTCATACTTTCTTGCGAAATTAATTACAGACCGCCAAGGAAATAAAACTGAACCAACACTTGTGAGGAAAATGAGAAGAATTGACTAAACAAGTATCATTGACGTGGAATGAGATTTTCAGGTAAGCGCAAAACCATCTTTTCTCACAAAATAAAGAGAACTAATAAAATTTACGGTTATTTACCATATTGTACCATGTATTTCATTTTTTATTAAAAAACTATATCACGAGTTTTAATATGTTATATTTTTATACTATCATATTACATTTAATAAACAAATATATCCTCTTTCTCAGTCAATATTTAAATTTGGCCTTAAAATATCCAAATACCCCTTAAAAGAAAAACTAGAATTAAGTGTTATCTATATTTTTGTACCTTGCATCTTATTTTATTTAACAAGTATACCATGCCTTTTAAAGTTGTATATTTTCATTTTACTAGATTATATTTAGTAAATTAATTTATACATTTTTTCGATCTAACTCTTAGTTTAGCATTAAAAATAATCAAAATATCCTTAAAGTTAAAAATAAAAAATAACTCAAGAAATTCTTATTTAAATTCTAAGCTAAATGAAGGGGATGGGACAAGGGTCGGAATGGGTGTGTGGCGGCAGTATGGGAAAGTATTAGGTGGTTATGAGGGTGGGGTTGAGAAGTCTGAACTTTTTGTTGAGAAAATTAAAGGTTTTAACGGTTTATAATTTATCTTTTAATTTTTTTAGAAATTTTTAAGTCAAAATAAAGTGTTCATAGAGAAAAAAAAATGTTGATTTAAATATTATATGTAATCTGATAGTACATATTCAAAATGCAGAGTATATTTTCTAAATAAAAATAAAATACATTATATAAAAATATAAAAAAAAACCCTAAAATTTTACAATTAACCTTAAGTCCAACATATTATGTAACATTATTTTAGATGAATCATATAACTGCTAGTACTCCATTGATGTATATTGTTTTATAACTTTTTGGATAATATATTACATGTTGAAATATGTATCAATATAAATAGAAAATGTTACATGTTAATAATTTAGTTTTAGTTTATGGAAATCATGTTTTAAACAAAACCATGTTGTTGTCATCCATACTATACCATCAACCAACATAAAAAGTAAAAAAAAAATAATAATAATAAATCAAATTAAATCTTGATCGAGCTAGAATAAGTACAAGTCACCGACACATGTCATTTTGTGTCCACCACTCATGGAAAAAAAACAAAAAAACAAAATGTTTAGCTCCAAAACAAGGAAACGAAACTTTTTCTATGGCCTAATTATGATCATTTTCTAGTATGCATATTCTAGTATTCTGTCTTTCTATTTCCTAACTTTTAGAAGGTGTGGATTGCCCTTGTGGCCTCAATGCTGCCCTTCGGATGATTCTTCTTCCCATCTCAACTATTCATTCATTTTCACCCAACTTTCCTTTTAATATTCTCTTAAAACCTATAGCTTCTAGAAGCTTACGCACATTATTTTTTTTTGTTCTTAGGTTACTCTTATCATATAACATTAAAATTCCAAGTTATGTTTCCTCATAGTTATGAAAATTATGTACTTAAAAATTTCGTCATACCATGGTCTACACATGTTACATTAAATTTTATGCGAATAAATGTGATTAGGCACACACCATGTTATCATCATGTAAAATCAAGAATTTTACGAAATTAAATTTCACAAGTTTAGATCATTTAAATATATTTGAATATTTCACTGCCAACCAATCACACACATTTGTCTTTTAAATTTATTGGTGATCCAAACACACAATTAGTCTACTAAAGCTAAAAGCAAATAAGTGGATAAGAAAGCAGTCGAATTGAAGGAAAAGAACTTTCAAGCAAAATATAAATAAATTTCTAGCAAAAAAGAAAAGAAAAAATATAAATACATATTAATTTGTTAAACAACCCACTTACTGCTGTCTTTGGCAATGTACATATTCACCCAGTTTGCTTCCTTAACTTGTTACTTTCCTTCACCTGTAAAAGAAACAGCAAATGAAATGTTCTGTTTTTAATTATTTAGAAATATTGGTTTGGAAACACTGATTTAAAAAATTTAAACTACATATTAAGTTAATAACCGGAAGGGCCGGAACAAAAACATGTTTCATCTGCGTCTTGTTTTTTAAAATGTATCTGTCAAACAATATTTTCTAGGAGTTTTTCTTTCCTCTGTGTACATAACTTTTGTTAGGAAACAAAACAAAAAATTCTATACTGCAATCTTACAGGTTATTTTTATCAATGGGAAAATGAGAAGTACCCTCACGACTGACGTGCTTATCAACCTAGCATCGCTTTTATATTTTGGAAAACAAAAATTAATTATAGAAATTCAAAAGAACACGTTATTGGCTGTTGGGAACGTGTTTAATTAGTATTATCTTCATCAAATATTTTTTCCCCTTTGTTTTTTTTGGTTTAAAAAACTATTTCATGAATCACATGTCAACAATGTGAACTAATTAGTGGTCGTTAAGTTTAGATCTAATAAATCTTAATTTAATTAGTTGGCATTTTTGACACCATATGTGATTCATTAATGTAGTTTTTTAAACCAAAAAAAGGTTGTGCCCTTGATGGTTTCATCATCTAATACATCTGTAAAAATATTCCTACAAATCCTCTATGATCAATAATTGATTGACCACATAGTATACCAATTGATGAAGAAACTGGCTCCAGATTGCTTAGATCTTAAAAAATAAGTCGTTATTGTATTGTTAATGATATATATGTGTTGTTAAATCTATTCTAAGGGAGGGTATGATAAAAAGAGACTGGTTTTATTTTTATATTACGTTGAGAATAATTTAATTTTAATTAAACACTTTAATAAATAAGGAAAAGTAAAATCACCTTCCACGATAGTGACTCCGTTAAATTGTTAAATGTAAGTTGATGGAAGGGGCAATTTGAATGATTTTGTATATATCAGGGACATAATGAATAGTTTTGATAATTTAAAGGGACAAAGTGAAATAAGAGGAGATATTCATGAAATTAATCTTTTTTTTACTAATTACTTAATTTATTATAGCCGTTTGATTTAATCAAATGTCTAATGCTTTGTTTGGAACACCATTCCATCTCAAGATAAAATGTACTTTTTTATCTCAATTTTTGTCTTTTTCTGAAAAAGTTTGTCTTTTCTGAAAATTCAACAAAAATATTCAACTTAAACTCAAAATTTTCAACTCAAACTTATTCACTAAACGGACCCTAAAATATAGATAGCCATCAAGGTGTGAAAGTTGAGATAACCATTAAATCGGCACCCATAAACATATTTTAAAAATTTCTAAAATGAAAAGACTACTTGATGGACATCTCTAGAAATAAATTTGTTTGTAAATGTTTTTAAAATACCAACATTAGATTTAGGGGGTGTTTGGTATGTAAGTTTGAGTTAAGATTTATAAGTTTAAATAGTAAATTATGTTGACTTTTCAGAAAAAACAAAAAAAATTTTGGGAAAAAGATAAAAACTTTTTAGGAAAAAGATAAAAAAAAGTTTGAAAATGTTAGTTTGGGCTTATCAACCAAAAAAGATTGTCTTGATACAACTAGCGCGTGGATTGCACATGCTTACTCTTACTAGTTTTGTAAATTCATGGGTCCTAAATCACTTCGCTAGAACATCTAGAAAAAGGTTTCTACTACGGTGTCATAGTTGAAAATTCTGACACCATGTGAAGAATTATGCTTGCAAGACGTGGTGCATTAAATGAAAAAAAAAAAAAAAAAACAAGGGACAACCTCTCGATAAATAAAGGCAAATAAAAACCAAATAATTGAAAAAAAAAAGGTAAAATAAATTAGTGAATTTTTGAAATAATAAAGGTAGAATCCTAAGTAACAAAATAATTATTGAGAATCTGTATAATGAATCAAATAAATTGAAGAAAAATGGGGAAAACGTGATTGAGAGAAAATCCTAATAGTTTAGTTAAGGAAATTGAAGTACTACAACCATAAAAATGATGAAACCAGTTTCATAGTATGGGGGGGGAAAAAAGAAATGCACATTGCAATGAGAGAACATGGAAAAATAAAAAAGAAAAATGAAGAAGAAATAAATTCTAAGGTACGGTCAACAATTGTAAAACTTACTAAATGATCCTAAAATAGAACGATGATTAATTTATACTCAATCGTGAGTTTATCACTTTAGTTCAAAAGTTATTCTTGGGTGTCTAGTAGTTGGCTTGGTGTAAGACTGTGGGAAGGCTAGTGACACAAATTTCCAGTAATCGTGTAACTCATCTTACAGTCGCATTGAAGATGAAAACTCACAAAGAAATGCACATCTCTCTTTCTCCTCTAAATTCCCTAATCTGTACTTGATTTTTGTTATTGCTTCGGTGATTTATCCTCTCTCCTTGAGTTCCCTATCTGCACTTGATTTTTGTTATTGCTTATGTGTCAATACAAAATTTTGTCATGGTACAAAAATGAATATGTATCACAATTAATCCGCACAAGTTTCAAAAGTTTTATCCGTCTGTGCATGCTGCGCCCCACGCTACAAGCATTGCATTCTATAAACCAAGATTCTTAACAGGTATCTCGTTAAAAGCCCAATAAGTTCCTCCAATAATTAGACACATCTCCAATACAAAGAAGTTCCCACAAAACTCGACGAATCAAAACTAGTCTTGTAACACAGCCTATGTATATGCCTCCCCAACACGGACTGGGATCACCTGTCCCCTGTTCTCTGTCCCCCCTCCCTGTTCCACTAATCAGATCCCACCACATCAGAAAAACTTTACAACTCAACAGCTAAGAAAACTTGCCGTTTGCCTGCTCTTACCCGCCGTTTCTTCTTCTTCGTTTCCTTTTTTCGAAGAGGTAGTTTCTTCTTCTCTGTGAAAAGCTCGGACCTTCTTCTTCTTCTTCTTCTGTGAAAAATTTCAGAAGTTAACCTATGATATTTTTTTATTATCATCATTTTAATAAATTGGTTTCCTAAATTTTAAGGCTGGGCGCCATCAATTGAGATCGAAAAGGATGATGGGTTTTTTTCTTTGCTTTTTGGCTTAATGGATATTAGATTCCAAAGGGTTTGGTTTCGGTTCGTTTTTGTTTTTGTTTTTGTGTTTTTTTTTTTTGCCTTTTTGAATAAAGGATTCTGAAGGGGATTTAAAATACATCACCATGGGTTAAACTAGCAGAGAATATATTGGACATGCAGAGCTATGAAATTTCTTTAGAATTCATTTTTCTCTGGAGCTTGGATTAGAGAAAATTTTAATATTGATCGAACTCCACTTCGTCAACTAAGACATTTCACATGAAGCTTTTTGCAGAGAAAAACGGGAAATGAGAGGAAAAGTGTTTGAGTCACCTGACTATTGACGGATTGTTTTTATTTTTATATATTTTTTATTTTTAAACGCTGTTAACATATTAATTAACTTTGTATGACGTGGCAATATTTGATTAGTGCAACAGAGAGGGTACGGAATTTAGGGGACAGGTGATCTAAACACCCCCCAACACTCACTTAAACAGCCTCAGAGCCTCCTTATCCTCACCCAACAAAACAGACCCAGATATTATCCCAGTCCAAGAAGCCACAATTTTCTCAGGCATTTCATCAAACATCTTTCGGGCATCCCTTATCTCCCTGCACTTGGCATACATATCAACCGTGGAACTCCCCATAAACACATCATAGTCAATCCCAGTCTTAACCACAAGGCCATGAACACACCGTGCAGCATCAATCCTACCAAGAATTGCGATCGAGTTAGTCACGCTCGGGTATATATGATCATCAGCTCTTTAGCCCTCGCCCATCCGACAAAAAGAGTTCGAGTAGGGGCAATCAAGGGAAGCTCATTTTGAGCAGGTGACGAAATGGCAGAGCTCCAAGTGGTGGCGTACTTGTGGGGACTTTCGTCGAACACTTGGAGGGCGTGCAGTGGAAGCAGGGTTTTGGAGTAGAAATTGATGAGGTGGTGAGATACAAGAGGAATAGATTGAAGTCCTGATTTGATGAAGTGGGCGTGGAGTTGGAGACCCTTCGGGAGAGACCTCGAGCGGGTAAGAGAGAGGAGGAGGTCGCAGAGTTGCTTGTAGTCTTTGGTGTGTTTGAAGATGCGGTCGGTCTGAGGAGGTGGGATTGTGAGAGTATTCACAGCAGAGAGAGGTGTTGGTGGTGGTGGTAGTTGGAAACGCCGTTTGGACAGTTGCTGAAGCATTCGGAGATTCCTATGATTGTTCTGGGTTTGGGTTTGACCGTTGAGGTTTAGATTTCTTTTTTGATTAGTCGTTGAAGTTGACATATAAACCGTCACCAATTACGTCTTTTTGTCAATTAAAAAAAAAATGTCATCATAGCACCAAAAGACAATCTTCTCTGTAGCCCAGGGATTGGGTGTGTAATGAATTTATTGAAAAATCGGCAGTTCCACCTATAATTTTACAGAAATTTCTATATTTAATGTCAATTTCAATTAATATAGATATTCCGTTGATATTTTCATAAAATATAGGGACCGGCTATGATCATTCCTTTAGGTCAGTGGTACAAGGTCTGTATAAAGTTGGTAAAAAAAAAAAAAACACTTAGCACCAAACGTCTAATATAGGGAGTAATAGGGAGTAATAAATAGCAGGATAAATTACTCGTTTGGTCCTTAATATTTTTACAAAGTTATAATTTAGTTCTAAAATTTTTTTAAGCTAAAAGGTCTCTAAACTATTTAAAAAGACCCTTTGGGCAGACCTTGAGCGAAGGAGGTAACAGAGTTGCTCTAAATTAATCTTTCTACTCATCTCATTGTTAAAATCTCAACAGAAAAAGACACATGAAAACCATATATATATATGATTTAGTAGGATTTAGTCTTACATAGTCTAATACCCATGCGTTGCATGGTAGTAAAAGAAAAAAGTTAAAGATAAAGTATGAAAATAAATAATATACATTAAAGACAGTTGATTAAGGAATATAATATAATTACAGTAACTTTGAGAATTTAGTTTGTGTTTTATATATTCAAATTTATATTAAGATATCTGAATTATATATATTAGTATGGATATATATTTATATTTATATATACATAAATTTTTCAAGTATGAAATTTTTTCCTCTGGAATAAAAGTTGAATTTTATAATTTCTAATAGTTATAAATTAATTTGAATTTTATTTGAAATCATCCGATACAAATATTTTCATGATTATTTTATAATCATCTTTAAATTCAAATATTGCATTATATCAAAACAATAATTGTGTTATATATATATATATATATATATATGAAGTCTACTCGTAATACTCTTTATCCGATAATTCTCTGCATTTTCCTAGAGCAAGTACGTGTTAAAGGTGGTTGTATTCTCTTCTTTCTTTTTCTAGTTTCTTATGTAATATTTAATACAGATAATATATGAGCAACACAAAATGCATATATTAATTGTATTGGCAACTTCAGTCCCATATATATATATATATATATATAGGTATGAATGTTCATACAGAAAAATAAGACAGTTATAACTAAGTTCAATATGACGAATATTAATTTAAAGTGTGTAATGTTGAATTAAACAATATTTAGTTATACTATATATATGAATATAGGTTTGGCTCGGGAAACGGCATTTTATTAGGTTAATTTAATAATAAAAACAAACTTAAGGATTGTTTACATATTATAAGAATTTTAAGGTTGTATACACAGATGTACATACATGATTATATATATATATATATATATATATATTTGCAGACCAAGTTGCTCTCCTTTCCTTCAATATTGTCCTATTGAAAGTGTCTACGAACACTCGCTCTAAGTATTCGTAGAGGGGTACTTGTACTAATAAACGTCGTATTGGGGGGGGGGGGAGGGGGTTTGACAATTCCTCTCTTGGGGAGAGGGAAAATTAAAAAAAAAAAAAAAAAGAAAAGAAAGGAAAAAAAGAAAGAAAGAAAGAAAGAGTAGATGTCTGTTTATATATTTTAAATTAAACGACCGACTCTAGCATGTGGGTAAAGTACAAGGCAACATTGTTGGGTCTATTGTTTGTTGCGGTCAGTGGGACCCAGTGTAGAAAAGTCAACATCAGCACATGGGAGGGGCAAAACCGTCATTTTACTGTAGGCAACCGTAGAAACCTCAAAATTAGCACACAATAGGGGTAAAACCGTCATTTTACTGTAGAAAAAACAATAAAAAACCCCTCTCCTTTAATATATTAGTATAATTTCGATGCACAATCTAAATCTTAAAATTATAATTTAATTTTTGCCTTATTCCTTTATTTCACTATTTACATAGTTTTATAACTAAAATTTTAAAATTCATAACTTTACATAGACAAATCCAATTGAGATGATTTTTTTTAATTGCATAGAATTTTGATACGAATGAAACAAGCTCCATATTGATATATTTTTTTTCAAATATATTTTAAGTTTTTACACTTTTTAATTATAGCAATTCAAATACCTCGATAAACGCACAATCAATTCAAACTCAAATTCTACAATCCAAACCTTAACACCAAATGTATGCTTAGTTTTGTACTGACATGTTACGAGTTTTATGATAAAATGAACATGAAAAATATAGGTATAATTTTTCGAATAATATTACGTATTGAAATATGAAATAGAATAACACTTCAAACAATCTATTTTTACATTTTTACTTTTTTTTCCCACATAACTGCTATTTACTTCTTTCTCCTGGATAAAATTTCCAATATATATGTATTAACTACTATTCACTTCTTTCTCTCCGAGATAAATTATATATATATATATATATTTTATAATTGAGAAAAAAAATTGATGCATTTGGTTAAACAAGATCAAAGCCAAACTAAAGCTAGAAATAGAACCAGGGCGAACAGTATCCGTCCAAAAACAATGATAATCAACAGAGAAACACACACAATACAAGCATACACCGGACTATACATCAAGTACCACAGAATTTTACAACTAATACAACATTGGCCAATCCACACACACACACACATATCACACACACATATATATATATATATATGTAGATTATAGCACGTTAAGTACGTGCATCAGTAGCAAATACAAGACTAAACATACGGAATACATGCAAGACTTGCTGTTAAATTATAGAAAACTAAATGCAAAAAAAAAAAAAAAAAACACCGAATTTAATGAGCCGAGCTTTTGGGATGGTGATAAGAGAGTACAGCATACACAGTCTGCGTTGCAGTCAGCAGCAGCAACAGGACAGCGGCTAGGACCGAAATCACAGACCAAGGGCTGCTAAAATAATGAGTCTTTAGCTTTGCAATCCACACATTCCAAGGGTTCTTGCAGAATTCATTCACACCATGAAACGTTTCTTTGTAAAAGAAAGTCTCCTGGTTGAAAGAGACATTAGTGAAGAGGCGGTTGATTATGGTGGAAACCTTTTCATCATCCCCTACAACGTTATCGATGATCCCACAGTGGCGCAGTAACTCAACGTCCTTGGAAGAGTTTATCAGACAATTCATGACGTACAGATAATCCATGAGACGATGAAGACAACCATTCTTACTGTACTGCTCGTAAGCAACCAGGCTACGAAAGAAACACTCGGTGTTGTCTCCGACTTCCAACATTGGGATGCTCAGCTGGCCTCCGATGAAGCTAATATCATGAAACGCAGCATTATCATTTGCCTTGACAAAAGTAATCCCAACTTGTTGGAGTGCCACTGCAGTCCAAATAGGTTCCCATGATTGCCGCCACTTATTACAAGGCTGTTCGGTTGTTCCCGGCACCGAGGCTTTCCTTATTCTCACAAATCGACTCCACAAAGCTTTCATTATTCTCACAAATCGACTCCCTCTATTTATCAAACATTCCAATAATACTTCGACCACCGATATTCTGTTGTTTGGGTGTTTCCTGCTCCAAATTAGCTTTTCTTTTGCTGACGACCACAGCTTCGTATACTAAGCCAAGTAAATGAGGGATATCATCCAGCGGAGCTATTTCAATCTCATCATGGGGTATCCATCCTCCATTAAAGTAGAAAAATCCCAGCGCTAGTTTGGCAAAATCCTTGTCTGTGTCGGGCCTTTTCTCTGTCAATGCAAACAGAGCGCGTAAAACAAATAAGGGTATTTGATTTTCAAATAAAATCATGTCACAAGTTAGAGAACTCCGCATCCAGTTCATATTAAAAAGCTTGTCGTTGCTGAAATCTTCATATTTCCAAGGATTCTTACTCCTTCGGAAGAGCTCAATAATGAAGCAGCCATCACGTACCATGCATTCTCCGAAAGAATGCTGCAGCTTCATCATCTGATGGCTGTCCCGATAGCAATGAAGGGCTTGTGGTTCTCCTTTTTCATTTTTCAATGCTTCGACGTATCTTTCATAGTTGTTCTCCTTTACTCTCCGTAGAAGCACTTGGAGATAATGTTCTTTGTGCTCTTCCACGTCTTGCAATTGAGTATTTCCACGGTGATGATAAGGTCCGATCGAAACAAAAACCGGTTCGTAATGCTTGGCACTTACATCTCGAAGATCTGAGTAAACTCTGTAAAGGACACACTTGCCCTTGCCCTTTCACTATAGAATGTGCTGTTACATCAACATTGAGTCCATGTTAATTAACTAGAAGCAATTAAGATAAGAAAAGTAGGTCAGGAAAAGTATAAAAACAAAGGTGAAATGTGCAGGGTGCTCCTAAAGAAATTGACTCTACTGAAACTCTATCAATTCTAAGATTTCGAGACTAGAATGAACTTTTTTAACATGGCATTGGGACTTATCAGATAATCAAACATTTGGTAGGCATGCTAATTTATTAGAGTCATTATATAACATTACAAAATATATACATATAGTTGAAGGACAAAAAGAAAAAAAAAAAAAAAAACCTCTGTGATGCAGAACTCTCTTTTCATTTCAATTTTTTTTAATATCGACTGAAGTTGTCATTAAAAAAAATTACGATAATTATAAATTAAATTAAGATTATTTTCACAAATTCCTTAAATTATACTCTCAAATTAGTCTCTGACTTTAATTTTACATGTCACAATAACAACAAACTTTTTTACTATTACAAAAATGACCCATAATTAGTATTCCATAAAAAACTGAATGAAAATTTAACACTCGAAAATCAAATGAGCTTCTATTAAGACTAAAATCGCAACTAATTATTTTTAAAATGAAAACTGTACCCTAAAATAATTTTATAATGCTATATATCTTTGATTAAAATATAGTTTACAAAATACTTTTAATTGAGATACAATTTCACCAGAAACTATTTAATGGAGATATTGCTATAAATATATAAATCTCATGTGATTAGAACTTATTCATTTTTTTTTTGTGTGCAGAATATTGACAAAGGAACATAAGTGTAACAATGTAAAAGCTCAAGAAATCGTGATATGTAGAACAAAAATCAGGAACGACATGTAACAATCCAAATAATTCGAGCCTATTTATAAGATTAATTCAAATAATTATCATATCAATATAAATTAAAAAGTTGCATTACCAACTAAAGACGAAAACTATTATAAAGTGAGTTGATATAAAGAAAATGAGATAAAAAATAAACTTCATATATAGCACTAAAAAGTTCTAAGCTTTGTCTTTAAGTAGCGCAAAGTTAAAATCTACTAGGCGATCGAAAAAACTAAAACAAAAATTGCAAAAACAGTACCATATTCGTATACGCGATCCTGCTCTGGAAACATATTTTCCGTTGTCATCCTTGCACCTGCATCATATTCTCCCTTGATTTCATCCAACAAATGCTCATTTTCTTTGCCCATGAAAAGAAAATTTTAATGCCAATTTGAATTGTTAGAGCATCAAAAGAAAGAAACCTTGAAATAAATAAAAATAAAAATCCACTCACCGGTATCTATGGCCACGTCCAGTTTCACATCATCTGCTTTTTTCACTTGTTCCTTTCCTTTACCTGTTAAAAAAGAAAAAGGCAGGAAAAAAAAAAAAAAAACCGCAAATGAAACTGGTTGAAGTTCTATTTTTAATTATTTTGAAACATTAGTTTGGAAACACTGATTTTAAAATAAACCTCATGACATATAACTGGATTGCAGGACAAAAGATGAAATTTAGTTTATTTTGGGAGTTGCTACATTAGAACCTGTTATTTGTACACTATCAACAGGAATTGCTTTTTGTCGTTCGATAAATTTTTCTAATTGTCTGATCTATGAATGATCACGTTAAATATTTTCTACATATGATACAAAATTACTTCAGTTATATGTTGTATTGTTAAAAAAGTAATCCAATGACTTAACACAACAGTTCCTACTAGTAATATAGAATAATATAGAATATAAGAGGTCCTAGATAGAAACTCCCTTGATTTAAACTTAGATTATAGAGCAAAGTCTAAGGAGTTTTATGAAAAGAAAAGGATCTAAAAAATATCCCTCGAATTTCATCAAAATACTCTCAAATTTAAGCTAATAAAAAAAAAATATCAATAATGCTTTTTTTATTTTAAATAATAATCTAAGTACTTTTTTTTTTTTCTTATGGAAGTTATTTTTAGAGATAGTGAGAGAGAGAGAGAGAGAGAGTTGGCGATTCTAGTCTTCAAGAGATGACAACAAAATCAAGTTTTATTGTGCAGCTCAAAGTCAAATTTGGGAAAGCAGACGGGGAAGACGATAGATGGGGAAATAATTATCACGATTTCTTTTCTTTTTTTTTTTTTTGGCGAAATTATAACAGCCGAATATATATTATTGAAACACATTAATGTTTCATTAATCAAAGTATATTTAAAAAAAATTCATCAGTACTCTTTGATATATCGATATTATCCTAAAATCATTGAAACTTCTCATCGACAACACAATATGTTAAAAAAAAAAAAAGCCATATATCAATCTTTTTATTATAACATAAATATAATGACGTATAGTTATGTATTTTACTCATATGATGGATACAACGGTTATAATGAATTTGTTATTTAACCAAGATCAGTATTTACAATAATTCATAACTTCTGTATTTATTTCTTTAACAGAGAGAGTAAAAACCGATGGTTAAAAAAAAATAATCATCCAAAACTATTAGTGGAAATGAACAACGTACAGTTGTTCTAGTCTAGAAGAGATCGTGACAGTAAATCCAAGCCTTGTTATTGATTAACCGAAATTGAAAAGTTAAAAGCGAACAAAAAGAGCAAATAAGTATTTAAAAGATAGGGGCAAACAATACCCGTACTCATTTCAAGCTCCGAAAGAGGAAATTCTCTTGTGATCTTTGCAGGGCACCGGTCTGTAAGATACAAAAAACACTCATTTCATTTGCCAGCAAAAAGAATATTAGTTCATTTGAATCATAGGCTCAAACAAATAGTTTGTACAATAAATTAAAAATTTTATGAGAGAAAATACAGTAAAAAAGTTTTAAAAATGAGTTAGACACGGGATGTTAAACGAGAGCTTATTTTGAAAAAATAATTTTGAGGCTCCTTTGGGTTTTCCATTCTTCGGCGTATAAAAACAAGATAAAAACTGAAAACAATAAAAACCAAACAAAAATTTCTATACTGAAAAAAACTGAAGCCTGTTGGTGCGAGGACTTGTCATCCAGTATAACCTACCTTAAAAGTTCATATAAAACACACTTTAAGAGAAAAATTTAGAGACGCATAGTTGTAACTATATTTTAAATGTCAACTTTTCATTATTCAATTATACTAAATAAGTTTGATGATGTGATGCACCCGTTATATTAAATAATGATAAAAAGGTCTTTCGAGTCAAGAAAAAAATAAAATAAAATTCCCCTCACAACTATCTAAGACAACGTCCGGTTTCTCCTCGTATGCTTCATTTGCTTTTTCCTTGCCCTTACCTGTTGAAGAAACAATAAATGAAACAGTTCAGATTCGTATTTTTAATGATTTTGAAATTTTGGTTCGAAAACACTGATTTTAAACATGATTTTCATAGAAGATCAGTTTTCTCTGATTTATATATTAAACCTTTATAATATAAACGTTGGAAGTACCCTGTATTTTGTAACCATTATTAAACTAATAAGCTTCTAACTTTGTGTGTCTTTTTTTTTTTTTTTAATGTTCTTCAAACTAAAAGGACAAAAATGACATTTCATATCCTAAAGAAAGGCCTTAAGGGAGCCCCGATGATTTTAGGAAAATTATAGTAGATAGCATTTTTATAAAAATGGTTGAAATAATAGCAAGGTTTTATAATATTCAAATAAATAGTAAATTTATTCGATAAATAAAAAATTTTATTAGGTATACAATAAATTTACTATAAATAAATATAAAAATGACATTTTCATAAATGAATGTGGGTACTCGCACGCACCCATCCCTAATAAGGGGAAAGAAGTAGAAAATAAAGATATGGATATTATATGATTCAGTGAAAGAAGAGTGCTATTCGCAATTACTATTGCAATCGTTAGTGCATTTCATTCCCACCCTCCCCTTCCCACCCCTTCTAGAATACTACACTTGTTTCTCAAGTCCTTTTCAGCCCACGGACTGTTCGATCTATAATACCCATTGGATTCATAAATCGTAATTCGTAACAGAGCTACTGGAGCAAGAGCAAAGTCGTTTTAAACTTTTGAAAACAAATAAAGTTTTTACGTTTTAATTTATCTCTTGAAGATAAATAGAGAATTTTTTTTTTCATCCTTAACAAAAATAAAGAATTTTTGTTTTTGTTTTAAAACAAAACACTACTTGTTAAAAAAGGTACACACAAAACTACGAGTTCACTAAATCTTATTTCAAATAAAACACATGGATATCAAAAAAAAATAATGTGAATTTCAAAAAAGAAGAAGAAGAAGAAGAAGAAGAAGAAGAAATACATGATTAAAAAAAAGATTGTTTAAAATAATAGGGGTTATTTATTGATTGGTGAGTATAAACGGATAAAGAATCAAATTGAATTATATGGATATTTTTGAAATAATAAGAGGAGTGACAAGTAATAATGGACATTTGATTTTTTTTTTTTTTGAAAATATGGATATTTTAATTTTTGTTGGTGGGTAAATTAAGAAACATGGGTAGGAAAAGTAGACAGGAGGGTGTCAATAGACGCCCCATATAGAAAAGGAAGTTGCTACGTGGCGTCAGGAGAAGAGTGATAGTGTGCTTGCAATTCTTGTAGCATTTGTAATAAAGATGAAATCACTCTTAAATTAATTGGCAATATTTATTAATTTGGGAGTTGGCAGAATTTTAAAGGTCTTGTCTTGATGAGAGAGCACTCAAAGACTTATCATTTATGTTTGAGATTTTAGAAGCCTAAAGTTAGTATTTGTTTGGGAGTTTTTAGTAGTTATTAAGTATTTGTATTTTTTTAGGAGTTTCTAAAGTCTAAAATTTAGATGTTATTTTGTATTTATTTTTAGGAGTTCCTTGTGGAGATGTGGTTTGGACAACCTGCCAAGTATGACAATCTGAAAGTATTTGGGAGTGCAGCTTATGCTCATATCAAGGAAGGGAAGCTTGATCCCCATGCCAAGAAGTTCATATACTTGGGATACCCTGATGGAGTTAAAGGGCTCAGATTGTGGTGTTTAGGGTCAGGCAGACCAAAGATCATCCTAAGTAGAGACGTGAAAAGGAGGTGGAGCAATTGCCAGGGAACTGTCAAGCAAGTAGAGCTGAGAATAAAGTAACAGATCAACAACAACAGCAGGAAGTGGAGACCAATGAATTGCAGGGATATAATCTTGCAAAGGATAGGCAGAAAAGAGAAGTCCCCCAGCTAGATATGGGCATGCTGACTTGATTTCCTTTGCCTTAGCAACAACTGCGGAATTAGAAGAAAGTGTGCCACTGAATTTTTGGCAAGCAATAGAGTCTAATGAAGCTCATAAATGTATTGAAGCTATAGTTGAAGAAATCCACTGACTGATTAAGAACAATATATAGATTTTGGTTCCTAAGCATGCGAATCAGAGAGTGGTTGGCTGCAAGTGGATCTTTAAGAAGAAGGAAGGTAGTCCAGGGAGAAGTCAAGGTTCAAGGCCAGACTGGTTGCTAAGGGGTTTACTCAAAAGGAGGGTGTGAACTTCAATGAAGTATTTTCACCAGTGGTTAAACACACGTCAATCAGAGTTTAATTTACTGGCCATGACAACTCAATTTGACTTGGAGTTGGAACGTACTGTATGTCAAAACCGCCCTTTTGCATGGAGAGTTAGAGGAAACAATTTATATGACCCAGCCAGAAGGGCATGTGAAGCAAGGTGAGGAAGACCTAGTATGCTTATTGAAAAAGTCCTTGTATGGGCTCAAACAATCCCAAGACAATGGTACAAGAGTTTGATCTCTTTATCACAGGGATTGGATTTAGGAGGAGTAGCTTCGACAGTTGTATTTACTTGAAGAGGATTTATAAGGAAAACTGCATCTATCTAATTTTGCATGTAGATGATATGCTAATAGCACGTAAAGATGCAGAAGAAATTGAGAAAGTGAAAGAACTGTTGAAATTTGAGTTTGACATGAAAGAACTGGGGCCAGCCAAGAAGATTCTAGGCATGGAGATTAGTGGAGACAAGAAAGCAGGAACTTTGTTACTCACACGAAGGGCTATCTGGAACGAATTTTGAACAAATTTGGCATGAGGAATGCAAAGCCACTGTCCACCCCTCTTGCTCCACATTTCAAACTGTCTATGAGCAATTCTCCTAAGACCGAAGTTGAAATTGATTATATGAGCAAGGTTACCTACTCAAGTGTTGTGAGAAGTCTGATGCATTCAATGATTTGTACAAGACCTGATATAGCCCAAGCTGTCAGTGTGGTTAGCAAATTCTTGTCAAAACCAGGGAAAAGACACTAAGAGGCTTCGAAGTGGATCCTTAGATACTTAAACGGCACAATGGGAGTTGGTTTGCTGTTTGGAACAGTGGAAGACAGTGAGATGAAATTCATGTGATCTTGACAGCAGGAGGTCGACTACTGGATATGTTTTTCAAGTAAGAGGTTGCACTGTAAGCTGGAAGTCGACACTTCAGCATGTGGTAGCTCTCTCCACAACTGAAGCTAAATGCATAGCAATTGCTAAAGCTGTTAAGGAGGCCATGCGGTTGAGTGGGTTAATGAAGGAGCTCGGGTATCAACAGTCAACTACAGTAGTATACTACGATAGCCAAAGTGCTCTACATCTGACCAAAAATCAAATGTTCCATGAGAGAACTAAGCACATAGATGTGAGGCTTCATTTTGTGAGGGAGATGATTAATGCTGAGTTTGTGGGGGATATCAACCTCAAGGTGGAGATTGTTAGGAGTGATGAGTCAGATATCCTAGTAATGCCTTGTGCTGAGTTGGATTGTTTCACAACCAATCAGATTAGAGCAGTCTCGCTAAGAAGGTCAAAAGGTCAAGGCTGTTGTATAGTCCCTACTGTATATTAAGGAAAATAAACACTATTAGTTAATTAGTTATGGGTTTAGAGAAAGTCTAAGAGAGATAAGAAATAAGCTAGAGAGAGTGAATCTTGTAAACAAGAGATTTAGGTTTTTGGGGTTTTGATCAGATCTGTGGTTTGTGGATTACTTTTTTAGAGATTCAATGAGAAGATGTTTTCCTGGAATTGATGCGTGTCTGGTTCTTGTGTTAATTCCCAATTTGATTGAGTTTGTTCGTTTGGAATTGAGATTTCTTAGGGTTTTCTCTACAAAATCCTATATTGCGGCGAGTTTGAGCTGTCGATGATTGCATGTGTGGAGGAATCCACGGATCCGTCTGCTTATGCTAAAAGCAAACAGTCAAACAAGGAAAAAAAGAAAAAAATAGAACAATCGATATAAAAACAATCGAATTGTCGGAGCAAAAGAAAAAAATAATCAAGTTAGCGTAAAAGAACTTTCAAGCGTATTTATAAAAAAAAATAAAAATAAAATTAAATAAATAAAAAAAAAAGAAAAGGAAAAAGAACTTTTAAGCGCAAAAGAAATAATACAACCAATTTGAAAAAATAATAATAATAAAATACAACTAACTCACCGTTGTCTCGGGCTATAATAATTTGCACCACATTTGATTCATCAACTTTTTCCTTTCCTTTACCTATAAATACAGAAACAACAAATAAAAGTGATTGAGATTCCTGTTCTTAATGATTTTAAAAATACTGGATTTTAAGCACTGATTTTAAACATTATGAACCACAAAATGACTGGAGATACCGAAATAAAAACATGTTTCATCTTGTTTTAAAAAAAAATGTGGCAGCCATTACCCCCACAATCGTATTAAAAAAATAAAAATAAATTAAATTAATTTTTAAAAAAAACTTTAGCTAAGTGATGTAAAATTTTAAAATTAGACATGGGCTCACAATAACTTGACCAAGAATGATTTGTTGATTATCCCTTGAAAAACACATCTCTAGATATTGTCTAAGTTATAATAGCTTTAGTTGAGTACACTCTTTACCAGAATACCATACCTTCATGCTTTTGATTGAGAGTTGCCTTAAAATATATATATATATATATATATAGATGTTGCATAAAGTGCCATATTATATCATCGGACTATACTAATTTATGGAAAATTAGGTTGGATGATCCATTTTGATCACCCAACCTAATAAATAACCCAATCTTTTTTTATTTAGGGTTTGTTTAGGATCACATTTACGACGGTGTTTTAGAGGTTGGAGATGGTTTGAGTTCTGAAAATATGCGTTTGATAAAATAAATTGTTTGAACTGAAAAAGTGTAAAAACTCATTTGGAAAAAAAAAAAAGCAATATGGATTTTGTTTCGTTTAACTCGAAATTCTAGGCAATTTGAAAAGAAAAAAATTGTTTAATTTCGACTTAAAATAATAAAGTTATAGACTCTTAAAATTTGAATTTTTTTAAAAATATTTGGATATGTACATAGTAAAATTGAAGGAAAAAGATTTAAAAAATTTTGGAAAATACTTTTGGAAATATGTCCACAAAACAGTAGTTTAATGACCTAATGGTATACTATATTATTATTTAAGTGGTTGTTTCCAGTATTTTCTCTATGAACCGGCATGTCCAACAAACAGTTAGTAATAGGCCAGGTGTTGGTCGACGTTCTCTAGCTCATAGGTTGGGCTTGGGCTTATCTAACACAAGACCCACCCAGCTCTGCTAACCCATAAAAATTTCAGGTTTTCTTTAACAGTGTTCAATTGTCACATCTTATATATACTAAAGCGATGTACAATTTTACTGTTCATGAACAGTAGAATTACGTTTTGTCCTCTAAGCATGGTGCGGTACTAGAGGATATATGATTTCACTGTTTATGAACAGTAAAATTACGTTTGTGCCCCTCTAAGCATGGTTGTCGGTTTTTTTTTTATCTTTTTCTCTTTCTCTTTCTACGTTTTTTTCCCTCTCTCTCTTTTCTGCGCACGTCTCTCTCTCTCTCTCTCTCTCTTTTCTTTGTCTTTCTTTCTCTTTTGAATCATTCTCTTCGTGTCTCTCTCTCTCTTTTCTTTGGTCTTTTCTTTCTCTTTTGAATCATTTTCTTCCTGTATCTCTCTCTTTATAATCAAGTTGTATTAATTATAGAAATAAAATAATATACAAAAATAATTAAATATTAAATGAAAAAATTATTTACAAACGAATGAAAAACAATTTAAGATAATAAACAAATACATTAACAGAATACAATTATATTATTAAACTTAACTTAATGAAATTTTGTTTATTATATGCTTTCAAATTCTTTTATTTTATTTATTATTCATTGTCTTTTATTAGAAGATATTATTATATTTTGTGATAATTGCTAAAATTTTTACTTAAAATATTTGACCATAATATTTCTTATTAATATCTTCTTATTGCTTATAAGTTTTTTTTTTTTTCAATAAAATAGTTTAATATTTTCATTCTTTTGAATTACATTTACATGTATACTTTTAATTTTGTAACAATATTTAATACTATTATTTTTCTATTTTATATTACAAAATTAGAATAATGGAAAAAAATCTGAAAAAAATACTGATTATTCAAGACGCTTAAAACGTCAAAAAAATCAAAATTATATGAATAATAATGATGTATCTATATCAACAAATGCGGACATTTCAAATAAATATTATGATATTATAATAATAAATACTAAACAAATTTACTGTTAATAATTATATTATTTATCTTAAGTAATACTTTTATTTTATAATTTTCAATTATTTTTTTTTTTTTGTTTTGGATCCATGTGCGTAGCACGGGTATTAAACTCGTTTTTAACTAAAAGGGATTGATTAAACAGAGTTATGGAGCAAAAAGTTTTGGAAGTTTTTATGTAAATGAAAAAGGAAACAGTAAAATAATTTTATTTCAGTTTCAAATTTCTTAACAAAAAATAAAAATGATTTTTCATTTTCGTTTTTATTTTTTGACTTTGTGCAAAACTAATACTATTTCAGAACTATTTGCATAACAGTTTTATTAGAAACCGTGAGATTCCTTTCCAAAATATTTTGAAAACAATATCAAACGATGGTGGACAAAATACCCAGCGAAGTGAAAAGTTAACAACCAACTCATCAAATTAGTTTATAAAAAGAAATGAACAATGCTTTGGAACATCAATGATATTGAGCAGCACAATAAATAAAGGATGGATCTCATCCATGAGCTTAAGGATGACAACATTCCCCGCGGGATGGGAGACAAAGTTCAGGGATGTAAATGGGGATAAGAATGATTTTTTATACCCAAAGATAGTAGAACATGGATGAGGGACAAAGTTCAGAGATGTGGACGTGGATGTGGATGATTTTTTATGCCCAAAAATAACGAAACAGGGATAGGAAAAGTACTCCCCACCTTATCCCCATTGTGCTATATATATGTGTATGTGATTTCATATATATATATATATATATATATATATCGCTGTAAAATTTATTTTAAAATGTGTGTGCATCCATGTAATGAAGATTGAAGTTATAAAAAATAGACAGAAGAGATATTTACATTTATTTTTATAGTTTCAAACTTTTTTAGTTTAAGTGTTTTACAAAGATTTAGTTTCAGAAATTGTAATATTTTGATGAGATATTTAATGGCTTTATGGTTAATATTTTATTTGTATATATTTAGAATTTGGTTTGCGTTATAAAATCTTTAGTTTTGAACTAAATTTATAGTATATTTAAACTTTATTGTTTGGTTTTACTTTTTTTTCGTATTTTCAAATATATATTTATAATGGATGGGTAATATGGCTTGTATGGGGAAAGTCCTTTTGATGGAAAATCTCTATCTTCAGCCCCACTTCTATCTAAATGGTGATAAGGACGGGAATAGGGATGATTTTGGGGGTGGGTCTAGTCCTGTTCTCATCCCTATATGGGCTTTCATATTTTGGGATCTACCCTTAGTTAGTATATGATGTTTAAAATCGTTAATCTTCCCTAACTTTACTTTTATAAAATAGAGGTCCGATTGAAACTAAACTAAAACCGGTTCGTAATGCTTGCCACTTCCATCTTGAAGAGCAGAGTGAACTTTGAAAAGGGCACACTTGCCGTTAGCCCTTCCAACTATATAACGTGCTGTTACATCAACATTGAGCCCATATTGATTTACTTGATATATATAGTTATACTACACACTGAAATATATTCATGTTTCCCCAAAGAGAGGAGAAGCAATTAGGATAAGAAAGCAGAGTAGGAAAATCATAAAAACAAATGGGAAATATGCAGGGCGCCAAATTTTTTAAAAGAAACCGAGATTTATTATTATTATTCTTTAAGAGAGCATAGGGACCAACCATATAGGTCTGCTAAATAATTACATTCATTACATAACATTACCAAAAAAGAAATAATAATTTGAGGAAAAAAACTCAGAATTGAAGGCAAATTGCTCTTTTTACATTTTTTTAATGATTTTGCCGGAAAAAATAAAAACATTTATTAATTATTGATGAGTATACAATAGTTAACATATCAATCGACATTGAAAAGTTGCATTACCAACTAAAAGATGAAAATTAGCATTGAGTTGATAAAAATTAGTACTGAGTTGAAAAGTTGCATAACCAATCATAAAAGATGAAAATTAGTATTGAGTTGATAAAAAAGATAAAAATTAAACTTCATATATATAGCACTACAAAGATAAAAGATCACAAAACAATCACCGTACCGTATTTATATACGCGATCATGCTCCGGAGACCGACATCCTGTATTCATCCTTGCGCCTGCATCGTGTTCTTCCTCCATTTCAATCTTGTCTGTAAGAGAAGACAAAAACAAATGCTCACTTTCTTTGCCCATGAAAAGAAAATTTTAATGCCATTTGTATTGTTAGGACATCAAAAGAAAGAAACCTTGAACAAAATAAACATAAAAATAAAAATCCACTCACCGGTATCTTCGGCCACGTTCAGCTTCACGTCATCTGCTTCCTTCACTCGTTCCTTTCTTTTACCTGCCCACAAAAAAAAATAAAAATAAATAAATAAAACAAAATAAAACAAAAAAGAAACTGGTTGAAGTTCTAGTTTTATTCATTTTGAAAAATTAGTCTGGGAATACTGATTTTAAAAATTTATGAACCACATAATGTTCCATGGTTCCTACCTTCAGGAAGGAGCTGCTTTACCGATCTTGATTCCATGGGTTAACACTGCAATCTTGGTTATAGAGTCAACTGCCAAGCAAACTAGCTTCTTATCAAAGATTTCGATGCAGGGTCGTTGTAGAGTCAACTGCCAAGCAAACTTTTCTGGTCGTCGTATAACGACAAATAATATCAATAACTGCTACCTTAGACTTCTTGTCCTGCTTGAATGCCAACTATATTAATGAGAACAAGTATCTGAAATAAGGATAAAGTGATCACAACCAAAAAGTTTAAAGTGATTGTTTCTTTAATTTTTTTTAAGTAAAAAAATCATGATAAAAACTATATTTTTATCTTATACATAAGTATTGTCTTTAGTATTTGGATTAACTTTTAGCAATGATATATATGTGTTTGGTTTAAAATTGTATAGTGTGTGATACATAATTATTCTCACTAGATATTAATGCAGTTACTATCATAAATTTTGTTAAAACAAAAAATTTATTATCAAACTGCACTTTTATTTTACCGATAATGTTAAAAAAAATTTTATTATCCACGATAAAAACTGTACTTTTATTTTACCGATAAGTATTATTGTTTTTAGTTCTTAATTAAATCATTATTCAATGAGCTAATATATGACTAGAAGTAATTTTGAATCATACAGTGTAAATTTAAAATATGAACCCTGAAAGTTAAAAAAAAATAATCTAATAATTATAATAACAATATTTACTGACTAGAATATAAAATTACGGTTTATTTAACAATGCTTTCTTTAAAATAAAAAATAAAAAATAAAAAGTGTGGTGAGCATAGAGCATCCTAGAAGTTTCCCAGAATAAATGTAAGCCTTTACATAAAAAAATATATAGCGCCTGTTTGAGGGATTTTTAGAGAGTGAAAATGTTTGTTGGGTTGAAATATGAAATGAAAATAAACTCGGATATAAAAATAGTGTTAAAATTTAAAATATATTCAGAAAAAATAAGTATAAAATGGATATTATTTCATTAATCTTAAAATTATGAGCATTTTGAAACTTTAATTATCTCAAATTAATAAGTTATAAAGAAAAAATATATATGATAAAAATTGTACTTTTTATTTTATGAGAAGGTACTTCATTTTAAATGGATTAACTTTTCAATATTTTGATATGTGAATTTCATATTAAAAATTGAATGGCTAAAACAGTAATATATACGTATTGATAAGATAAACAATCCTATTTTATATGTTTTACAAAAAAAGATTCTTGGTGGTTAGTTTGGGTGAGTGGTTATTTTAAAAATGACGTTTGGTCCAGTTTCCTTTAGAAAAATGCTTATTTGCTATCCAACAGATCAGATATTGGATTTCCATTGCATTTTTCATGTCTCTTCGAACATACAAAATGCTTGCAATTTTGTTTCGGGGTCGTACGAGACTTGTTATGTTGATATTTAAAAAAAAAAAAAAAGTTTACAAATGTTAATTGTTTTATAAAAGAATTAGTAGATGTTAAATTGTTGAAGAAATCATTATGTTTTCTTAATTTATTTATTGTCTCTTAGAAAGTTTAATAGAATCAAGTGACCAATGATTAAAATATAACATCAATTTGAAGAATTTTAAGAAAAAAATTTGTTGAGACATATTTGATAAAAGTTATTTGGCATCGGGACAAATTGAAAAAATAAAAAGTATTTTAAACGAGTCAATTATAAACATGTAAAACTTTTGGAGAAAGAAAGTAAAAACAAAAAATAAAACAAAAAAGGAGGCAAGCAACTCACTAAAAACAGAAAAGAAAAAAGAAAAAAAAAAAGTGCACAAAAAGACAAAATAGATAGACCAAATTTTTTAATAGTGTCAAAAAGATAACTTTTCTTTATAATGTAATTATAGATTTGGGATGTTTAGACAAACGTAAAAATATAACTAGCTATTAGAGTTGAAAATAGTCACCGTTATAATTCACAACTATTTTAATGTGATAATTAACGTAAAATTAGTCATGTTGATATGGGTTTATACATGTCATTGTATTCATGTATGTATACATCATTATATAATGCTAGACAGGCAATTATGGATGTATATATGTCATTTTATGCATATATGATATCACAATACGATGTTAGACTTGTCTTCTTGTATATATCATTGTGTAATTATATACCTTTCATTATATTTTTATTTGATATCATTGTAGAATGCTGTATTTCTTAGTATAGTTTTCTTAATTGACTTTCGATATACAATTGTATAATGATCGATTTGTCATTATGATTGTCGATACGTCATTATATTTTTAAATGATATCATTATACAATACTAGTGATGTCTTTATAGTTTGTCTTATAATTATCTTCGTATCATTGTTTTCCATATATATATATATATACATATATAAATTATTTAAGGTTTTCTTTTAATTGCTTGCATTTATCAGAGCCGATGAATCCAATTATGAAAGCAATTGCCACTCATGATCAGTGTTCACAAGAGCAAAACTGATTTTCAAATCAGGTAATAAAATAATAAATTAAAATTTAAGGAAAATTAAAATAATAAGGATTATGCAGGTTAAGGTAAAGAAGGCCAATTAAAGGTTAAATTGACCATATATTCATGCAAAAAAAAAAAAAAAAAGAAAAATTTTCTATTCCTTTTTCTTTTTTTGGCAATATTTCAACTTCACTGCTCAAATATTGCCGTTTAGTATAATTTCTGTATAAATATTTTTGGATTAAATTTAATTGTTTTCTATGTTATATGTTGTGCTAATAACTTTTCTTAATAGATTTTTTTTAGAGGGAATATTAGAACTATATTTTTATTATGGAATCCTGTAGTTTTCAACTTTAGCATATGAATATCCTTCTGTACCTTAAGATTGGAGAATTGAAATTTTTAGTTCAAAAAAATCATATACAAGTACCTTCAGGTCCTTTTTGGGGGATGAAATGTCACTTTTGCTCCCTCATTTGTTCCTTTCCTTCATATGTTGGGGAAATCACAAATGAAAGTGGTTGTGGTTCTCCGTTTAATGATTCTGAATGTTGGATTGATAAATGATCTCATATTTGTTAACTAAAAATAAATTTTAACATTGAAGTCTCATAGATACTTCATAAATATGTATAGTATATTGGATGAAATGTTGTTCCAACAAAAGACTAGTCCGTTCTGTTTCCATGTTGGAAATTTTGAGATTTAGCCTTCGTTTGGTTCGTCGTTTGGAGATAAAATTTTTAAGTTGGAGTTGGTTGATTTTTTTATAACTAATTATAATTTTAATTGACTTTTTAAGAAAAAAAACAAAAACTCATATAAAAATTTTGAGTTGGAGACCTTTTTAGTTTAAACTGTCAAACATATAAAAATTTTGAGTTGGAGACCTTTTTAGTTTAAACTGTCAAATATAAACAAAAGCATTTAAATTGGAATCCAAACTGGCATTTGAACATGCCGATAAATTATAAATATAAATTGGAAGTAAAATATGAATATGTGTTTGCATAGATTGAAATTGGGGACTGATTGAACTGTGGAAAAAAAAAATATGATGAAAACATAGTGATGGAAATTAAAAATATAATGAAAAGGATTTAAACAAATATGATAATCATGAAAATTGTAATAAATAGCATATT
Source organism: Ficus hispida (assembly GCA_025413025.1). Classification (NCBI taxonomy): domain Eukaryota; kingdom Viridiplantae; phylum Streptophyta; class Magnoliopsida; order Rosales; family Moraceae; genus Ficus; species Ficus hispida. Next base: position 26,868,746 of record CM046373.1, read on the forward strand.
TCTAGGTATCTTTAAAATTTATAGCATATATTTATGATAAATCCTTAGATTTTCTTGAATTTTCTAAAAAAATTTGGATTTACGGTATGTGCATAATCTCATGTTAAAGGGAGGAAGGAAGAAGGTTTTTTTTTTTTTTAATATTATGTGATCATAAATTTGATTATGTTATTTATTATTATGATTAAAATTTTATGTTATAATTTATTATCACTTTATTTAAAAACGTTATTTTGTTCTTTCTCCCTAATATGCACTGCAGCGCATAGGTTTCAAATTTGGGAAATTTAGGTTGGGGTCAAATCCTAAAATCAAGGCTTTGAACTATATTTTAAATTCCAAACCACAATCTTCTTGACTTTGAAAATACCGATTCAGATTAGATGCCTAGTTTAAATTCTAACATTTGTTCAAACACCAAACAAACGGAAGTTGGAAAATTCTATCTATAGTACAGAACGCTAATTGGCACATTTTAAAATTAAGGGAGTAAATTGAGTTAGGGAGCGTAGTTTAGGAAGTATTTATGAAAATTATACAAAAAAAAAAAAAAAAAAAGATAGAGAAGAGTTGGTGGCAGTAAAGAACAATTCTAGAATCGCAACTTCTATTTCAACATTATTTTTTTGAACTTGAAATTTTTTTTCAATTTTTTACGATACCAACTGGCTGTCAATCTAGTGTTATTATTTTTATGTGTTAAAAAACAAAACATCATAACAATCTATATTATAAATTTGCCCTGGTTATGAGTTATAACGAAAAGGCCAAAATTGTTATTAGAAGATCATAGAACAATCCTCGTACCGTATTAATAATTTCTACGGTCCTGTTCACGCTGTAATAATTTCACCCTCACCTGTGTAAGACAACAAGCAAACAAACATTTACTTTTTGGCCCATAGAAAGAATGATTTTATGTGAGTGTATTATAAACAAAACAAACATTAAGTACTGAGAAATCCTTGGCCTGTCGTTTGTGATTCCGCATCGAAGGTTTCGGTTCCTTCTTCTGTCAAAGGAACCACAAATGAAACTGGTTGAGGCCGGGACAAAAGCCTTTATAACGTTTGTTTTGCCTCTGAATACTCAACAAAAGTTTCTAAGAAATAAAGATGAAAAAAATACAAACTACCTTCAGGAGGGAGCTGTGGGGGCGAACTTTCTAAGGGTTCGATACGTGAAAGTTCTGTTTGATTTCAGCACTGCAATCTTAACAGGTCAAAGGGGGAAGAAAAATTTTAAACCCTGTATTTTTTGTAATTATTGCAAACGTACTATGTTTTTGATAATGTAAAACGATACCCTCACATTTTTAAAATAGCATTTTCGCGTTCTGAAGTCAAATATTATTAGGGCCTAAAAATTGTCCACTGTACCATTTAACTTCTATTTTTCCTTTTTTATTGGCGTGAAATTAGTACAAAAGGACTAAAACCAATAAAATGGGAAAAAGGATAATTCAATTAAAAATATCTTGCTGTTTTGTTCTCTCTCTCCACCCCCATGCCCTGATTAATTTTGGAGAAACAAAATTTTCAAAGTAGTTTTCATTTTCTTTGATTCTAAAACATTTTTATTATAACGTTGGTTTTGCCTTTGAATACTCAACAAAAAAATTTTCTGTTGGAAATTAATATATGAGGACTTGAAATCCAGTATACTATAATTTCAAAAAAAAAAAAAAAAAAATATATATATATATATATATATACATCCAGTATACTATGAAATTAAGATGAAAAAATATACAAACTACCTTTAAGAGGAAGCTGTCGAGGCGAACTTTCTGAGGGTTCGAGACGTGAAAATTCTGATTGATTTTAGCACTGCAATCTTAACAGGTCATTTATTTATAAAAATGGGAAGAAAAATTTTAAGAGATTTATAGTTAAATGGCCTTTTTTTTTTAGTAAGTTTTTTAATAACTGGTCCAAGTTTTTATAAAATTAGTTAAAAAACTCAAGTTTTTAAAATTTTGTTATAATAACTTTTTTTCTTTGATCATTAATTAATCAATGATTGATCATTAATTAATCACTTATTAACTATTACTAAGTCATTGATTGACCACCGTCAATCACTGATTGACTATTGATCAATCAATGATATAGGTCACAAATTTTATAGTCAATTACTAATTAACTCTGGATAAATCACTGATTTAACATTAAAAATATTAAAAAATGCAACTTTCTCTCTCTTCCCCTCTCTCCCTCTTCCCCACATACGACAACCCCCGCGAGCTTGCACCCTCCCCCCCCCCCCCCTCTCCTCACGCCTGTCCAATCTTCTCGTCACTGCAGTCACCGGAAACTCGCACTAGCGCAGCTTGCGACCATACCTCCGATGGTGGAGATCGATGACACGATCACCTCCCACCGCCGTGATCTCTTCCCAGACGCCACTGAGCTACAAATCTGGTCGGCGAAGTCGCACCAGTGTAGCTTGCGACCTCACCTTCGATGGTGGCGATCAGTGACGGATCCCCGACGCGATCACCTCATTGTCTCGATCTCCTCCCAGTTGCCGCCGAGCTGCAGATTTGGTCAACAAGTTGCACCACCTTCAATGGTGGATCTTAGTTGCAGGGAGAGGAGAAAGAGAGAAGGAGGGAAGTTGCTTGGAAAAAATGAAATTAATTAAACAAAATAGATATTAGGCCATTTAACTAAATAAAAGAAAATTTGACTATCTAGTAGATTAGGTAATAAATATGGGTCACCCACCCTAATTATCCAAATTTTAAACCTCGTATTTTTTTTGTAATTATTGCAAATGTACTTATGTATTATTTTGCTTTGTTTTCTCTCCCGCCCACCCAGTTCCGTCCAATAAAAAAAGGAAAAATGGTACAAAAGACATTTCATGTCCAAAAAATTGGTACTAAGATACCAAAATTACATTTTCTGTTGGAAACAATATGACATACAATTTAGATTTTTTAAAAGAAAAAATGACGCCTCCGTAATAATTACGAAAAACCTATGTTATAAAATAATATTTCTCTAAAAAAAGATATTAACTCCTTAACTTTTATTACAGTTATACCCCTTTGACTCTTGACATTTATTAAAAAAAAACAAAAAAACAAAAACGCCTGCTTAAATGACCAAAAATAGTTTCTTAAGCCACTAAAATGTGCATCGCGAATGATGTTTACTCCTCCATACATTATACATCCAACATAATGTTATTGGAAAATCTTGTCTAGCTTTTCGTTAATTAATTGTTGTTGGCTTTCACCAGATACGTCAAACAAATTAACCAAAGTCCGATGGGTTAGTTGAGAAATATAAAGCTAGATTGGTTACGAAGAGAGTTTCTCATCAATATGATATCAAGAGTAAAGAGAATTTTGCTCTCGTTGCGAAATTAACTACCATTGGTACCCATATATCAGTTGCATTCGTTCATTATGGCTAGGGATGGCGACCGGATCGGCATTGGTTACTAAGAATGCTTTCTCGTCTCCGTCTCCGTCTCCATCCCCATTCCCACCACCAAAATCATCCCCATCCCCATTTAAATAGAAACGGAATTGGAGATGGAGATTTCCTTGTCGGAGAGGCCTTTCCAATAATCGTCTGTTCCTCATCTGTTACAAGTATAGATTTCAAAATACAATATAATAAAAACAAACAATAAAGTAGAAATACATCATAAATTTAGTTCAAAACAAAAGAATTCATAAACAAATCAAATTCTAAATACATACAAATGAAATATTAAATATAAAGCTATTAAAGTTCTCAGCAAAACATAAATATAAAATTCTCCTTCTGTATCTATTTCCGGCAGTTTTCAACATTCGTTTCATGGATATACACACTTATAACAATAATTTCATAGTATATTATATGTTAACAAACATATATATATATATATATAAAATCACACATGTATATATATTTGGGAACGGGAACCAGAACAGGGTAGGGAGTGCTTTCCCTGTCCCCACCCCGCTAATATTTGAGGATAAGATTTCATCCACATCTATGTTTCCATCCCCAAAATTTATCCCCCATTCCCGCCCCGAACGGGGCAGATCCCCGTGGGACATATTGTCATTCCTAGTTATAGCATATATGATATATCTTAGGCGGATTTTGAAACTGCAAAACACCTTTAATGAAACAACTCTCAATATTGGAGACCTTTCGGGGGCACCACGCTCGATTCCAAGAAGGAGGCTTCCTTGTACTATCTTTACATAGAGCATTTTTGTATAGACATTAATTAGACTACTAACTTAATAAACAGTATTTACACTTTTGTTCATAGGGCCATCTAAACATTCTTAGTAACTAACTTATGATTACTTTCATGAATATCCGTTGAGCTCGTTCATTTTGCACCCCCACCCCCAAATTCCCGAACTTTCATATCCATTGAAAAAGCCATTCATATATAAAAAATAAATTCAAATTGCACCCTGCTTATATGCATAACAGATAATTTGCTTAACTGACACTAATGGTAATTGTAAAAATGCCCCTCAACTATTGATCTTATGTCTACTTGCCGCCTGAGTTTTTAATAGCAATTATTGCGCCTCCCCATTTTTTAAAATTTATCTTGCAAACTCCAATAGGAGACGACTTACGAATTAAAAAACAAAAGAACAAAACAAAGCAACAAAGTAACAAAAATTAAAGAAATGACGCTAGGTGTGGGACGGGATGTACGCGACTTTTGGGAAGAGCGAGAGTAAAAAATGCAATTAAAATATCATTTTGAACGGTATTGGACTACGTACAAGCATTTTCTATTTGTTTTCCTTTTAATTCGATTCCATGAGTAAACAAATAAGCTCAGTTTTAGTGGAAATCTAATTAATGGATTAGTTAATGTACTCTCAATTGGAAGTTTGGAATGGGATTCTACGTATTTCACCAGCTAGTGTATTGTCTGATGTGCTGTGCTGGACTGGTAATTGGCTGGATTCCTAAGTAGGCGTTATGTGCTTCTTTTATATATAATGGTTTTTTGGCTTTTTCTTTTGGCTGTTTGGCAATGAAATCTGATCAAAGTCTTTTTCTAAGCAAAAACACAAAACCAAACACTGGTTGTTGGCTGGATTCTTTTTGGCTCTATATGTTCTTTCTTTTCTTTTCTTTTCTTTTTTTTTTTTAATTAAATAATGGTTTGTTGGCTTGGTTGTTTGGTAATGGTTCAAATTATGAAAGTCTTTCTATGCAAGAACACAATTAAAAATAAGAAATAAAAAGCGATTTTGATTGCGGTTTGAATTTAGGGAAGATAAGCTCAACATTACATAGCTTGTCTTGGATGTTTATATTTTAAAAAATTACCATTTATTCCGTGGGATAGAGTCCACGTGCAAGTGCTTTAGGAGTTGGGGGATTTTATTTTGTCTTGGTTGTTTGTGTTTTTTAACATTCTGGGTTATGTTGTTAGTACTCACTGGTTATAGGAGTAGGCAATTTCAAATAGAAAAATGCTTTGGGCATCAATAGTGCTGTTCCATACCGTAAGACCAATCTTCTGTTAGTATGTGGTGTTAAATATCTTTGATGTCTAAAATTGTTCTTTCAAATTGATCACCGTTTGGAAGAATAGCCTAAACCTTCATGCTGGTTTTTTCTAGTATATTGCTCCAATTGGTGCATGGTTTTTTTCATCTTAGCCTTAATAAAAAGCGTTATTTTATCTTGGTTTTTCCATAGAAATTTCTTTCTTGTTGAAGCAACAATACATCTATTAAACCTGTCCATTACAATTGATGATGAGGGAAAAAATAAAAATTGGGTATTAAAACATGGACGAATATATATCATAGGATAAAGTTCACATTACTTGGCATCGCTTGCATTACTTGGCATTACTTGACTCTTCTTCTTCTTCTTACAAAAAGACGTTACAAGATATGGTTTGTTTAGTTGAATATAATTTTTCCATTCAAAAACACATAAAATACTCTTGGCTGATCTAATCCAAGAAAATTACGTTCCCACCAATATAATTTGACGAGCCCTCACTTTCATAAATACCCCCTTCATGATGCAATTTTTGTTTAAAACTTTTCTTAACTCAGTTGCTACATTAATCAAACCATAATATCATACTTATGAAAGCCAATCTTGTTTCATATATCATGTGAAGAAAAACATTAAGTGCTAATTAATCTTGTTTTTTATTCTTGAACTATTAGTCAAATCTTATGTTGGTTGTTAATTTCTAGAACGTCTCAGAACGATTTTTTCGTGCATATAGTATAGTCCTAAATTAGTCCTTTGGACCATCCAATTCTTAAAATTTGATGCCTTCAATCCGTAGTTTGGGGCCGGACTCGTTCTGGAATGTGTGGAAAAATTAAAATGAAAACAAGATTTGACCATTAATTTGTGGACTAAAAAAAAACTAACCCTAAAATTTAAAGCTGAATTTAATGCAAAAAGAACAAAATAGAACAACTGTGCAATCAAAATGATTAGGTCAAAACAACCATTAGTTTAATCGTCCCGTACATCGTTGTCTATTTATAATTTGTTTGTTTGCTTGCTTTTGTTCGTCTTATTTTTTGTATTCTTTTTTCTTTTTCCGCAAAAGTGAGTTTAATCCTTACATCCTAAAGTAATCACCAAGTTGCATTATCACCAAATTATACACAAGTTTTTAACCTATCAATACTTCAAATAAATAAATAAATAAAACCCCTTATCTACAATCCCAAATAGACAACTGACCGAACGATATTATAAAAAATCAAAATGTACCACAACCGAACCCTAAACAATTCCAAAAAGACAATGACACATAACGAACCTTACCTCAAAAGATAAGGTTTCAATGCCTAATAATTTTCATTTCATGGATGTACACACTTTTAAATAATTTCATAATATAATATATATTTACAATCATAAATATAAATATATATAAATATGTGAAATCACACATGTATATAATATATATGGGATGGGAACCAGACAGGCGGGGAGTGCTTTCCCGTCCCCCCCTGCTAATGTTTGAGGATAAGATTTAATTCCCATCTATATTCCCATCCCCAAAATTTATCCCCCATTCCCACCCCGAATGGAGCGGATCTCCACAGGGCATATTGTCATTCCTAATTATAGCATATATAATATATTTTAGGTGGGTTTTGAAACTGCAAAACACCTTTAATGAAACAACTCTCAATATTGGAGACCTTTCTGGGCTTGACCCTCGATTCCGAGAAGGGGGGCTTCCTCATACTATCTTTACATAGGCATTTTTATAACATTAATTAGATTACACAACTTAATAAACAATATTTACACTTTTTTCATAGTGCTATCAACATTCTTAGTAACTACTTTATGATTAATTTCATAATACCCCTTGAGCTCGTTCATTTTGAATCCCCACCCCCGAATTCCTGAATTTTCATATCAGTTGAAAAAGCATTTATATATAAAAAATCATTCAAATTGCACCCTGCTTATATGCATAACAGATAATTTGCCGAAGTGACACTAATTATAATTTTAAAAATGCCCATCAACTATTGATCTTATGTCTGGTACTTGCCGGCTGAGTTTTTAAAAGCAATTATTTTGCCTCCCCATTTTTTAAAATTTATCATGCAAACTCCATTAGGAGACGACTTACGAATTAAAAAACAAAGAACAAAACAAAACAAAGCAACACAAAAACAAAAATTAAAGAAATGACGCTAGGTGTGGGACGGGATGTAAACGACGTTTGGGAAGAGTGAGAGTAATAATGCAAATAAAGTATCCTTTCGAACGGCATTGGACTACGTACAAGCATTTTCTATTAACTTGCTTTTCCTTTTAATTCGATTCCATGAGTAAACAAATAAGCTCAGTTTTAGTGGAAAGATAATTAATTGATTAGTTAATGTACTCTCAATTGGAAGTTTGGAATGGGATTCTACGTATTTCAATACATTGTCTGATGTGTTGTGCTGGACTGGTAATTGGCTGGATTCCTAAGTAGGTGTTATATGCTTCTTTTATATATAATGGTTATTTGGCTTTTTCTTTAGGCTGTTTGGCAATGAAATCTGATCAAAATCTTTCTAAGCAAAAATACAAAACCAAACACTGGTTGTTGGCTGGATTCCTTTTGGCTCTATATGTTCATTCTTTTTTTCTTTTTTTTTTTTTTTTTTAAATAATGGTTTGTTGGCTTGGTTGTTTGGTAATGGTTCAAATTATGAAAGTCTTTCTATGCAAGAACACAATTAAAAATAATAATAATAAAGAAAAAGCGATTTCGGTTGCGTTTTGAATTTAGGGAAGATAAGCTCAAAATTACAAAGCTTGTCTTGGATGTTTATATTTTAGAAATATTACCATTTATTCCGTGGGAAACAGCCCACGTGCAAGTGCTTTAGGAGTTGGGGGGTTTTATTTGTCTTGGTTGTTTGTGTTTTTTTGCTCTGTGGGTTATGTTGTCAGTACTCACAGGTTATAGAAGTAGGCAATTTCAAATAGAAAAATGCTTCCGGCATCAATAGTATTGTTCCATACCGTTAGACCAATCTTTTATTAGTGTGTGGTGTTAAATATCATTGATACTTAAAATTGTTCTTTCAAATTGCTTACCGTTTAGAAGAAGAGCCTAAACCTTCATGCTGGTTTTTTCTAGTATAGTGCACCAATTGGTGCATAGTATTGTTTTTTCATCTTAGCCTTAATAAAAAGGCGTTATTTTATCTTGGTTTTTCCATGGAAATTTCCTTCTTGTAGAAGCAACAATACATCTATTAAACCTGTCCAATACAAACTGATGATAAGGGAAAAAATAAAAATTGAGTATAAAAACATGGACGAATATATATCATAGGATAAAGTATCACATTACTTGGCATCGCTTGCATTACTTGGCATTACTTGACTCTTCTTCTTCTTCTTACGAAAAAGACGTTACAAGATATGGTTTGTTTAGTTGAATATAATTTTTCCTTTCAAAAAACACATTAAAATACTCTTGGCTGATCTAATCCGAGAAAATTACTTTCCCACCAATATAATTTGACTCACTTTCATGAATACGACCTTGCAATTTTTGTTTAAAACTTTTCTTAACTCAGTTGCTACAGTAATCAAACCATAATATCATACTTATGAAAACCAATCTTGTATTTCATACAATCATGTGAAGAAAAAAAAATTAAGTGCTAATTAATCTCGTTCTTAATTCTTGAACTATTAGTCAAATCTTATTTTGGTTGTTAATTTCTAGAACGTCTCAGAATGATTTTTTCATCCATATAGTATTGTCCTAAATTAGTCCTTTGGACAATCCAATTCTTAAAATCTTGATGCCTTCAATCCGTAGTTTGGGGACTTGTTCTGGAATGTCTGGAAAAATTAAAATGAAAACAAGATTTGACCTTTAATTTGTGGACCAAAAATAAAATTAACCCTAAAATTAAAGCTAAATTTAATGCAAAAAAGAAAAAAAAAATAGAACAACTGTGCAATCAAAATAATTAGGTCATAACAACCATTAGTTTAATCCCTACATCTTTGTCTATTTGTAATTTGTTTGTTTGCTTGCTTTTGTTCGTTTTCTTTTTGTATTCTTTTTCTTTTCCCGCAAAAGTGAGTTTAATCCTTACATCCCAAAATAATCACCAAGTTGCATTCTCACCAAATTATACACAAGCTTTTAACCTAAAAAAAAAAAAAAAAAAAAAAAAAAAAAAAACATTATCTACGATCCCAAATAGACAACTGACCGAACGACATTATAAACAATCAAACTGTACCACAACCGAACCCTAAACAATTCCAAAACTCCCAAGACAATGACACATAACAAACCTTACCTCAAAAGATAAGGTTTCAATGCCTAATAATTTTTTGCTTCAAAAAAGACAACCAAGGAAAAAAAAAAAAAAAGGTCGACAGTATTAATTGATAAAAAAGAATGTTGAAAGCATGTAAATTTTTTTTAAATGAGGTGTCATAAAATATTTTTTAGACGAGAACACTTACATTTAGCAGAAATGAGGGAGACATTTTAAATGATGGGAAATATGAAATGTGGAGAGGATTACACTTTTTAGCTATTTGGTTAAAAAGGAATGAGACTTACACTGTTTAAAAAAGCTAATACATTTAGGGTCCGTATGGTGAAATGGTTTAAGTTGAAATTTTAAATTTGAGTTGATTGACTTTTTAAAAACTAGTTATAACTTTTGTTGACTTTTCAGAAAAAGACAAAAACTGATATGAAAAAGTACAGTTTAATTTTAGTTGAACCGTTTCACCAAACAAGCCCTCACTAGGAGAAATCACAGTTTAGTATTACGTTTTTTTTTTTTTAATCCCTCAAGTTTCTCTAGTTTCTAAAGTTGAAGAGGAATGTCTAACGACACATCACTAGGAGAAATATTCGTATTTCTTTATACGTGAAAAGACGACCCATTTGGTTGAACAAGATCAGCCAAACTAAAGCTAGAAATAGAAGAAACGAAAATCGACAGAGAAACAGAAATAACTGTCTAGTAACAGGATATGCAATTCCCACCGTGAGGAACGCACTCATGACACACTGGATATTACAACCAATACCAGATACTGTACAAGACCTAATGGCCTGCTTAGATGAACTAATGGAATAGATAATATTTTCCTCAAATGCAATACGACTTTGGTTGGACCACAGCTTGAGTGACATTATTTGGATGCTTCACTATTTCACAATTTTTAATCATAAATACAAATAAAAAATTCTCACATTTTAAAAATCTGTACTATATATTAATCATTTTCCTGCATTTACACTATGCCAATTTTATATTAAACAAAAACTATCCAAATACACATTTAATTTGAATACATAGTCAAACTCTATATTTGATTCAAACATACAATCTATGATCCAAACACATCATATGGTTTGTATTTATACATTAAGTAGCATCATCGGTAAGTGATTACATGACCACACATACTCAAGACTAAATGTTAAGCATGTAAGATAGAAACTAATGCAATAGAACTAAATACAATACACAAGGCCGAACTTGGACTCCATACCTTTGTTGTTTGTAATAAGAAATCACTGCAAACACAGTCTGTGTTGCAGTGAGGAAAAGCAACGTAACAGCAACCATAAACGAAATCAGTGTCCAAGGGCGGCCAAAATACTCGTTCTTCAGCTTTTTCATCCACAAATTCCTACGCCTCTTGCAGAACTTGTTCACTTCATCGAACATCTCAGTGTAAAAGAACTTGTCTTTGTTGAATAGGACACCAGAGCAGATCTGGCTGAACATGGTGGAAACCTTCACATCATCCCCCAACATGTTCTCAATAATTCCAAAATGGCGTAATAAATCAACATCCTTGGGAGTGTTTACCAGATAATCCATGACCTGCAGATAATTCGTGATTCGGTGGAGACAACATTTGTTACTATACTGCTCATAAGCGACCAGGTTTTGAAAGAAGCTCTCGGTGTTGTCTGCGATTACCAATCGTGGGATTCTCAACGTTCCACTGTTGAAGTTGATATCATAAATCGCAGCATCATCATCTGCCTTGGCAAACGTCACTCCAACTTCTTCAAGTGCCTCTGCACTCCATATCGATTTTTTCCTCTTATTACATAGTTAGTGTGTTTCTGGCACCAAAGCTTGTATTGATGTTCTCACAAATGCCCTCCACTTATTTATGAACCCCAATGACTTCCACCACCTATTCTGTTGATCGGTTTCTGCCGGCACCCATGCTCTTCTTCTTTTGCCAACTTTCTTGTTTTTCTGACAAACAATGCTTCGTATACTAAACCAAGTAAATGAGGAATGTTATCCAGCCGCTCTATTTCACTCTCTTTATGGGAAATCCGTTTTCCATTAAAGACGAAAAATCCAAGGGCTAGTTGAACAAAATCCATTTCTGAATGTATTTCCTTTGTCAATTAAACAGCTGTAATAGAACGAATAACGGTATTTGATTTTCAAATAAAAGCAAGTCATGCTCTAGAAGTGGTTTCATCCACTTCATAGTAAAAAACATATTCTTGTCATCATAATCGTCGGATTTCTTTTTCATTTGGAAGAGCTCAATCATAAATAAGCCATCAAGTACCATGCATTCTCGGAAAGAATCTACATCCATTGTGAAGGTGTCCACATAGCAATGAAGAGCTTGTTTTGGTTCTCCTCCTTCATTTCCAATGCTTTCACGATAAAAACTGTATTTGATCGTACGATAATGATGCAAAACGTGGATAAAAGAAGTCTAATTTGTAACATTGTTCATTTTAGTCATAAATATAATGTGATCAAAGAGGCATTTCTGTGTGTTCACACAAAAATTTTATAACGCGCAACACATAATTGCTAAATTCAATCATAAAATCAAATCTTTAAAAAGTTAATCAAATAATTAAAGGTATAGTTCCTACAATAAATGATTTAGAAAAAAAAAAAGTTCCTAAAATAAATTTTGTAAATATATAAATATATGATACTTAAGAATGCATTTCTACTTCACCGTTTGTTATTTTAGGCATTTAATATTTAAATCAATTTTTCAATAGTCTAATCTATAACTAGAAGTAAATATGCATTGTGCACTTTAAATTTTTAATATATACAGTTATAAAGCTGACAGTTAAAAGTCAATTAACGATGAAATAAACTTATCTATTAATAAGATAAAAAAAAATACAATTACTCCCTTTTATTAAAAAAGAAAAAGAAAAAGAAAAAGAAAAGGTGTGGGGACCACCCTAGAAGTTTCCAAGAATATCCATGAGCCTTTATATGAATATTAGTTGGAGCACATACTTTACGCGTGTGAAATAATATATTGTTTAAATGATATAAAAATTTAAAAAAAAAGTTTTTTAAAAAAATTTAAGAAAGACTTAAAATAAATAACTATAAGGAAAAAAAAAAAGCAGAAAAAAGAGGTCGAATTTCCTTTACGAAATTATATTAGTGAAACTCACTTACAAAGCCCCAAAAAAACCTTAAATGAAACCTTTTGAAGAAGAAGAAGAAGAAAACTACTAAGAAACCTATCCTCTCTTTTGATTTTTACTATATATATATATATACGAGAATTTTCCCGTGTGGCACTGCTGGACCGTCGGACAGGAAAGTTCTCCCCCTCTCTCTTTATCTATCTCTCTTCCTAGGGGGTTATACCGTGTTCTTTCTTAGGTTGTGCTGGTCTCATGCTCGGGTTTTACCATCAGATGGCCGTTCCGCCGGACGGGAGACAATTCCTATGCATATATTTTTTGAATTTGGGGATCCATAACTCTTGTTTCATGCGTGCAATGGTGCAAGTCTTCTTTACTGGCCAGTGTCTATTATAATATTTTTTTCAAATAGATTTTTCTATTTTTATTTTAGTTAGAATTAGTTAAATAATTGTATTAGCCAATGGTGTTTACTTATATTTTATTTTAGCAAATTAGTAAAATTTGTAACATTCCGATTTTCATTCTTTTTTCTTAGTTGAAATGATCATTAACTTTTGAAAATATTGCAAAAGATTAAAATTATTAATAACCATCAAAATTTCAATGCACGGGATTTTAGATTGTGGGTAATTTGGTAACACACTAAAATTAAACAACGAGACCTTGTGTTAAAAAAAAAGGGGGGGTGGGGGGGTCTTGAAATATAGACTTTGTCTATGTTACCTGAAAGTTATTCTATAACTTTATAAAATAATGAGAAATGTGTGCTGAATATTATTGTTTCAAACATGAATTTGTATGGGAGGTCTTGTTTCCCTTGAAACCAAATCAGAATTTTCTCTGATAAACTGTTAGCTATGATAATACAACGAACAAAAATTGATTATTCAAAATTATGATAAAAACAACAAACTGAAAATTAATCTGTAACACAACAATAATATGTTAGCAACAAAGGACAAAAGGTAACGGAAAATGTGGATGAGAAGTCGAGACCAAGTGCTCGTCGTACATCGTAGGGTCAAGTGCCAACCCTATCAATCTCTGTCCTCTTAAAACATCTTCTCCCCATTTGTTGCGAATACTGTTGATTGCCATTTACCAACCAGAATGACAAGAACAAGTTCCTCAAAATAAAGACAAGCGTTATCCCAACCACAATTTTTTATCTTATTTTATCGTACATATATATAAGAGTCTCAATTTATACAATAATGTCTCACCCTTCATGTGATTCTTGTTTCTCGTTAAGTTCATGGTAATCTTATCTTATCTTACATATATAAAAATCTCAGGGCCTGATTGTTTGTATGCCCGTTTTCAAAGTGGGTGAAAAAAGTAGCAAAAGAGTGTTTTCTCAAAATTTTTTCATCGGAATTTTTGAGGAGAAATATATGGAGCCGGCCAGTTGCGAGAATAATGAAAGCTTTATGGAGTCCACTTGCGAGAGTAATGAAAGATTTGGTGAGGAAAACACCCGAATAGCCAAATAATAGCCAGGAATCATGGGAACCACTTTGGACTGCAGTAGCACTCAAAGAAGTTGGAGTGAAGTTTCAATCAGCAAATTAAAGGTTGTGAGGCATTTTATGACATTAGGTTCAGCAAAGGAGTGTTGAGCATCCCACCATTGAAAATCTACGGCGACACCGAGAGCTTCTTTCGAAACCTGGTTGCTTACGAGCAGTATAGTTTTAAGTATTGTACTCGCCAAGAAGTCGGGGATTGTCTGCATATCATGGAGTGTCTAGTGAAATCTGCCAAGGACGTTGAGCTACTTCGCCACTATGGAATCATCCAAAACGGGCAATGGGATGATTAGAAGGTGTCCAACATGTTCACGCAGATCTCCTCTGGTATCTCTTTCATCCGGAGTAAATTCTTATGCACTGAAATGTTTAATGAAGTGAATAAATTCTGCAAGGAATCCTTCGAATAAGCGGATTGCGAAGCTAAGAGCGAGTACTTCTTCAGTATGTGTGGTCTTGTAAAACTGAATTGAGGATTTAAGGAAATTAAAAATTAAAATAATATAATTTTATGAAAAAGTCAAGACAACAACGAATAATAATTAAATGTTAAATTTAACATTTGTCATATTTTGTAACAAGTTTACTACAAAATTTAACGTATGAAAAATTTGATATAAAAACAGTACTTTATTGGACTGTGCTTTTTTGTCTAAATGGAAAATGTTAAAATTTATAATTAATACAGTTATTTAATATTTTATTAGAGATGCAGATGCTTTATGTACGTTCCTCGCAATAGAATTGCATATATTTGCTAGAAGGCTAGAGCTAGACACTTTCTCTGTTGATTTTAGCATTATTTGCATATATTTAAGTACAAAAGTATTTTAAAGGATACTTTTCACACATACCTCACTCTAATAATTATAAAATACGATCTTTTAGATACAAGACATATTATTAAAACATCTTGAAAATTTTAATTGCAGAAAAACTGATTGCAAACAAAGAAAATCTATGTATTTAGGAAGGGGAAAAAAAGTAAATTTATGTATACATTTTTAGTGTTAGAGAAAACGAAATTTGAAAAAAATAAAATAAAATATCTTCGATGGTTATCTGAAGTTCAGAAATCATTATCCATGGTTCTTAAGTTTGAATCTTTTTTAATATTCATAGTTTTTAAGTTTGAATCTCATAAAAAAGAATAAGAAGAAGATGAATGAACGTGAGGTGGAGGTGGAGGTGGAGGAAACGAATGGCGAGAATGAGGAGGAACGTGAGATTCCTCACAAAAAAAGACGAAGAATGAATAAAGGATTAACATGAATAAAAAAGAGTGGTTTAGGAAAAATGAGTTACTTGTTTGTTAATGGGTGAAAAAAAAGGATAAAAAGATAATTTAGTTGCAGAGATTTTTTTTTGGAATAATTAGAGGAGTACAGGACCAAAACTGCAATGTTGTAACACGTAGAAGAGCTTAGAAGAGCTTCATCTCGTCTAATTAAGGTACCCATCTTTTCATCTCGCACATGATTCTACCCAGCATGACGCGAGTAGGGAACATGCTTAGAAGAGCTTCCCATTGAGACGGGTGCTTAAAAGATCTTCCAATTGAGATGGATGTACAGAGGGCTCTCCATTGGCACAAGTCCCTCATTTTGTGTGTGAGCAAGGCCCATCCCAACTCTAGTGCGACCATGGCCGATTCCCGTTTTAGTGCGATTATTCTCGTGATCATTAATTTCAACAATCCACAATTAAGATATAATGAGATAAATTTTTGTGTTTATCAATTTCATAGTAATAATTTCTAAATTTTTTACTTTATAAGAATGTCCATAAACTTTTTCTTGTGTTTTTTTTTTTTTTTTTTTTTTTTTGTAAATTTTTTTTCCCTTATAAGGTCATTCATAAATATGTTTCTTTTTGTTTTATTTTCTTAGATAGTTAGATTCATGATGGAATATGTAGAATGAATTAATGTAGCCATTTAAATTGTATTTTTACATTCTATATGAAACAGTTGTGGAAAAAATATTTTTTTTAAAAATACAAAATCAAGTAAAGAGCATATAAAAAAAATTATTACTAAACACAGAAATTTATCTCTTTTTTTATTTTTTATTTTTTATTTGTCCTATTAAGTGTATGAATTTTTAATAATTGATTTGTGCATCCTGACTTCGTCACTAACTATAGCCCATTGGCTTTGCTTTAATAGATTATTGGGTTAATTTCATTAATAGCACATGTAGAAATTTTATTATTAAAAATAATATCACTTTTTTTCCCTTCATTACTAGCACTTAATGTGGGGCCCAGCAGCATTTAATGTATATCAAATTATGAGTTTACCCTCGTCTCCTACAAACTCAAATGTCCCTCTCCCTCACATGGCCCAAAAATTTTTTTCAAACTAACATCTAAAGTGTTTTAGAGAAAGAAAACTGAAATCTAGAGAAAGAAAGAGTTACCACCCTCCGGAATCTTTTTTTTTTTTTCACTTTTCCACCTAGCCCCCCACCCATTTTGAAACCCAAATCTTCATATAATAGAGAAAAACTTCCATCTAAAGAGAGAAACTTTCATTTAGAAAGAGAAACTTCCATCGAAAATTTATTATTTTTTTAAATCTAACATTTTTGACCATTTTTGAATAAATGTCATAACAGTTATGACCACCCAGTCATAACCGTTATGACCACACTGTTATGACTACTCGGTCATAACCATTATGACCACTCACTGTTATGACTACTCGGTCATAACCATTATGACTACCCGGTCATAACCGTTATGACCACACTGTTATGACTACTCGGTCATAACCATTATGACCACCAACTGTTATGACTACTCGATCATAACCATTATGACCACCCGGTCATAACCATTATGACCACCCGGTCATAACCGTTATGACCACACTGTTCTACTCGGTCATAACCATTATGACCACCCGGTCATAACCGTTATGACCACACTGTTCTACTCGGTCATAACCATTATGACCACCCGGTCATAACCGTTATGACCACCTACTGTTATGGCTACTCGGTCATAACCATTATGACCACCCAGTCATAACCGTTATGACCACACTGTTATGACTACTCGGTCATAACCATTATGACCACCCACTGTTATGACTACTCGGTCATAACCATTATGAACACCCACTGTTATGACTACTCGGTCATAACCATTATGACCATCCGGTCATAATCGTTATGACCACACTGTTATGACCACTCGGTCATAACCATTATGACCACCCGGTTATAATCATTATGACCACCCGGTCATAATCGTTATGACCACAGTATTATGATTACGCGGTCATAACTGTTATGACCACCCGGTCATAACAGTTATGACCGGGTGGTCATAACTGTTATGACCTGTACTAAAAAATAGTCAAAAATATTAGATTTTTTTAAATTTTTTTTTTAAACATAGGTCATAACTATTATGACCGGGTGGTCATAACAGGAATGACCTTTACTCAAAAATGGCCAAAAATGTTAGATTTAAAAAAAAAAAACTTTCGATGGAAGTTTCTCTCTCTAAATGGAAGTTTCTCTCTTTAGATGGAAGTTTCTCTCTATTATATGAAGATTTGGGTTTCAAAATGGGTGGGGGCTAGGCGGAAAAGTGAAAAAAAAATAAGATTCCGGTGGGTAGTAACTCTTTCTCTCTCTAGATTTCAGTTTTCTCTCTCTAAAATACTATAAATGTTGGTTTGAAAAAAAATTTTGGGCCATGCGAGGGAGAGAGATATTTGAGCTGGTAGGAGATGAGGGTAAACCCGTAATTTGATATACATTAAATGCTGCTGGGCCCCACATTAAGTGTTAGTAATGAAAGGAAAAAAAGTAATAATATTTTTAATAATAAAATTCCTACAGATGCTATTAATGAAATAAACTCATTATTCAATGGAAGGGAAGCACAAACGCATCTTTGATCACGTTTTCAACCAAAAAAATAAATTTATGAAAAGGCAATAGATATTATGATAGGCCACATGTTTTTATCATTGGCATTATTGCTTTTGTTGTTATTAAAAGAAACATAAGAGGCAGATATGTGAAAAGCAAAGCGTGAGAAGAATAGGAAAAAAGAAAAAAGAAGGAAAAAAAAAAAAAGAAAAAAGAAATGGGAACGAAACAAGAATCACATGAAGGACGAGAAAAAGCTATATAAATTGAGGATATGTTTGGATCGCATACTTATTTCTGAAATGAAAATTTCTTATTTGAAATTGGAGTGAGATGGTGTTTAGATGATAATAAAATTTTCCTTTTTGAAAACAAAAATAGTCTAAAATTTGTTTGAAAAGTTATACAATGATAAGAAATGTTGTTGGGAATAGTATATTGGGAAATGAATTCAAAAAGAATCTAAAAATATTTCAAAAGGATTTAAAAAAGGTACTGTACAAAACATATTTGAGAACGATATATCCACTTTTTTTTTTTTTTCAAAATGAGAATAATGATTTCCACCACCTATTCTGCTGTTCGGGTGTTTGCGGATTCAAAGCGTTTCTTCTCTGGACAACCGAAGCTTGGTAGACTAGAACAAGTAAGTGAGGGATTTGATCCAGCTGCGATGTTGGCAGATTTAAATTGGGTATTGGTTTTCCATTGAAGTGAAAAAATCCAAGGGCTAGTTGAACGAAATCCTTGTCTGTGTCTGCCAACGCAAACCGATTAACATGTTCATTTTCGTCGGGTGATGCAAACAGCAATATAGGATTATGTTGGTCACGTGTTTGGTCTGTTAATGCAAACAGAGTGCGTAAAACAAATATTGGTACTTGGTTTTCAAATAAAAGCATGTCACGCATTGGAAGAGGCACCATCCACCTTCTATTAAAAGGCATATATCAATCCTTCGGTCTTGCCTCCACGTCCCTCGGAAGAGCTCAATCAAAAAGATGCCCTCATATCTATTGCCAAAAGGAACTCCATTCATTTGATGGGTGCCCCGATAGCAATGAAGAGCTTGTTGTTTTTCCTGCTGCATTTTTCAATGCGTCAACATATCAATCGCTGCAATTCTCCATTGCTCTCCGTAGAAGCACTCGGAGATAATGTTCTTTGTGCTCTTCCATGTCTTTTAATGCAGAATTTCCATGGTGATAAGGTCCAATTAACACCAAAACTGGTTCGTAATGCTTGGCACTTCCATCTCGAAGACCAGAGTGAACTCTGTAAGGAGCACACTTGCCCTTGGCCCTTTCAACTATAGAACGTGCTGGTACATCTATAATTAGCTCATATAAATTATATTTTAGATATGTTTCCCCTATAAGCGGATAAGCAATTAGGATTAATTAGGATCACTGATATTACAAATACAAGAGATGGTTTTAGCATGTGTAAGAAGAAGGGTAAGAGTAATATTTTGACTAAAGACAGGAGGTGTTTTCCTCATTGATTTATTTTAATTAAGGTCTATCTCAAAATTTTATTAAACAGCATAAAATAAATTTTAAAACTAAACTTTATAAAGCCCCAAAAGAAATATCCCTTTGCTTCACATATTTGTGTTCCCCCACAATGGTGGAACCACGTTGAGCCCGGGGATCTAACCACATTTTCTCCATCCATGGAAAATTTTGTTACAGTTTCGTCAATTTGAAAATGCATGGTATTTTTTCTTGACAAAAGTAAAAATATAGGGCACAAAAACATTTTCAGAAATTATAATAAACAGTATTTTTAAGCAAAGAAATATATAACAGATTTTAAATATTTGAAGTAAAATAGCGTTTTTATTAAGAAAATAATTTATTTATTTTAGTAAAGCTCTTTGTATTAAAATTTTTTTTATTAGCAAATAAAATATTTACATTAAATATTTTAAAACAAGTTGTTTACTTTTTTTTAGAATGTTATTTACTTTTTGAGTTGAGTAAAGATGTAATTTCACTCTTTCTCCCTAAAATAAATAACTCTTGAAAAAATATATCCAGTTTAGAATGTTTAATTGGAACATTTTGAAGTCTCTACAACGACTAAACAGAGTTCGAAGAAAAGTTTAGGGAGTATGTATGAAAATTATTTAATAAAAAAGGAAAACAAAAAAAACAAAAAAAAAACAAAAAAAGAGGCCAGAGAGAAGAGTTGGTGGTTTAGTAGTAAAGAAAAATACTATGATCACGACTTTTAATTTTTTTTTTTGGTAAATTACTTATTTAGTCCCTAAATTTTTAATATAATACAACTTTGGTCATAAATTTTTTTTTTGTAGTTGAATTCCCTTAAACTTATAAAATATTGTTACATAGTCCTTTAGGTTAATTTTTGAATGAAATCTGTTAGTAATTTGGTCAAAAAGTGGCGCTAACTTCGGATTCCGTCAAAAAATTAACAAAAAAAACTATTGTAACTACATTTTTAATAGTTTATGATCATTCCATTTACGAAGGGAATGCCCCTAAACTATTAAAATATTGCTACAATATTCATTTTTGTTAATTTTTAAACAGAATATGTTAGTAATTTCGTTAAAAAGTAATGTTAACTAATGGATTCCATCTAAAAATTAACGTAAAGGACTACTGTAGTAATATTTTAAAAATTTAGGGGCATTCCAGCAGTAAAAAAAGTTCAGGAACCAAAGTTAAACGAAGTTAAAAACTCAGGGATCAACTTAGTAATTTATTTTTTATTTTTTAAAACTTTTATTTTTATTTTTGAATACCAACTTAAATTTTCATTTTTTTAACTTTTGACAAGTTTTTTTTAATTATGACATCAATAAATTTTACAAATATAACTATTTACTTCATTCTCCATAAATAGTAAGGTTTTAACATATTTAAATAAATAATAAATTTACTAGGTAATCAGTAAATCTATTGGACAAATGTCATATCTACAAAAAATAAATAAATTATTTACCTGATAAATCTATTAATTTTTTTAAGATGATAAATCTATTATGTACTATTATTACACCAAATATTTTTAAAAATACTATTTATTTTAATTTAGGAAAATTACACCATATAGCATATTTGAAAAATATTAATGAAAACTATAACATATTTTTAACATGATGTGAAATTATAGCACATTTTTATCTTATTTTTAGTTTATTTCAAATTTGCCCTTTTCTCCCTCTCTCTCTCTCCTCTGTTCTCTCCCTCTCTATCTCCTTGTCGATCGGAGAGGATGTTGTGCCGATCATGACATCGACGACGACAGAGCGACGGTGTCGCGACGGTGGCAGAGGTACTGTTCTCTCTCTCTCGTTGTTGTTTGACCGGAGAATGCCAAGACCATTGCTATCTCCGACAAATCAAGTGATTGAGGATAGCGAGGCTCCCCGAGTTCTCGGCAAGCTTTCTTCTCCAGCGTCCAGGGTGGCTTCCTCTCCAAGATCTGGGCTCCGAAAGCTTTCTTTTTGTGAGAGGACGACGCTTGCTTGGTCCCGATTTTTTGGTCTGTCGTCAACGAGGTGAGTCGCGATTGTGAATGGTGATTTTATGGTCCGATCAAGAACTGCTCGATTGCGGCGGACGGAGGCAAACCGCTATCGTTGCGAGGGAAGAGTGCATGATTGTGGTGGATGACAGTTGGCACAACAAGATTGTGGTCTTGAGACGAATCCGACCGTCACGCGAGGCCGACTATTGCAATTTCCGCCACCATGAGGCTCTGTTCGAGGCCACAACGGCTTTGCCTTGACAAAATCGCGATTCAAGTCGTTGACAACGATGCCGTAGTATACAACGACGAAACGGTGGCTGCTAGTGTGATCTAGGAGACAAGGTCAGGGCATTTGGGAATTTTAATGAAAATGAAACCAAAAATTATTTTATTTTATTTTATTTATTTTGGTGAATAAAAAATATTTATTTTATTTTAATTTTTTTGAACTTGAAAGTGAAGGATTCGAACTTTGTGTCTTTATGTGGAGTCAGATATGATATTATGGTTAAGTTATATATGTAATCACAAAATGCTTTTATTTTTACTCCTTAGAAGATTATACTTTAATTTTTATCCCACATGTAAAATAAGTTAATTCCGTCTTGTATTCATTTTTATATATAAAAATTACTTACTTTTTTCTCCCAATTTGATTGGCGCAATTATAACTACTCAAGACCAATAATGGTAAGTTATGGCCTCGGTTGGGGGAGGTCCTCAAACCTCTAGCCCATTGGTTGGCGGACCTAGCTTGAGACTTGCACAAAAGCTCAGCTCATGAGCCGATTTGAACTTTTTATTAAACTAGTTTTAAGCACGTGCGAACACGTGTGGATTTAATATGTTGATATTTTAAAAGAAAATTACAAATGTTAATTGTTTAATAAAAGAATTAGTAGATGTTAAATTGTTGAAGAAATCATTATATGTTTTTTTAATTTATTTATTGTCTTCTAGAGAATTAAACAGAACCAAGTGGATAGTGATTAAAATATAACATAACAATTTGAAGAATTACAAGAAAAAAAATTGTCAAGACATATTTGAAAAAAGTTATTTGACATCTGGACAAATTAAAAAAATAAAAAGTATTTAAAATGAGTCAACTATAAATATGTAAAACTTTTGGAGAGAAAAAGTAAAAGCAAAAAATAAAACAAAAAAGGAGGCAAGCAACTCAACAAAAAAAGAAAAGAAAAAGAAAAAAAAGTGTACAAAAGGCAAAAATAGATGGACCAAAATTTTTAGTAGTGTCAAAACGACAACTTTCCTTTATAATATAGTTATAGATTTGGGATGTTTAGTCAAATGTAAAAATATAACTAGCTATTGGAGTTGAAAATAGTCACCTTTTATAATTCAAAACTATTATATGTGATAATTACAAGAACAAAAATTATAATAACGTAAAATTAGTCATGTTGTTATGGGTTTATGCATGTCATTGTATTAATGCATGTATGTATCATTATATAATGCTAGACAGGCAATTATGGATCTATACATGTCATTAATTATATATATATATATATATATATGATATCACAATACACAATGCTACACTTGTCTTCTTGTATATATCGTTGTGCTGTATTTCTTGTTAAAGTTTTCCTAATTGACTTCCTATATTCCATTGTATAATGATCGATTTGTCATTATGGTTGTCTATATAGCTCATTAAATTTTTATATGATATCATTATACAATGCTAGTCATGTCATTATAGTTTTCCTTATAATTATCTTCGTATCATTGTTTTCCATATATATATATATATATATATATATATTATTTAAGTTTTCTTTGAATTGCATGCATTTATCAGAGCCGATGAATCCAATTATGAAAGCAATTGCCACTTATGATCAGTGTTCACGAGAGCAAAAATGATTTTCAAATCAGGTAATAAAATAATAAATTAAAATTTAAAGTACATTAAAATAATAAGGGTATGCAGGTTAACGTAAAGAAGGCCAATTAAAGGTTAAATTGACCATATATTCATGTAAAACAAATATGAAAATTTTCTATTCCTTTTTTTTTTGGCAATATTTCAACTTCACTACTCAAATATTGCCGTTTAGTATAATTTCTGTATAAATATTTATGGATTAAATTTAATTGTTTTCTATGTTATACGTTGTGCTAATAACTTTGCTTGGTAGATTTTTTTTAGAGGGAATATTAGAACTAGATTTTTATTATGGTATCCTGCAGTTTTCAACTTTTGCATATGAATATCCTTCTGTACCTTAAGAGTGGAGAATTGAAATTTTAGTTCAAAAAAATAATATACAAAGTACCTTAAGGCTCTTTTCGGGGCATGAAATGTCACTTTTGCTCCCTCATTTGTTCCTTTCCTTCATATGTTGTTGAAATCAAAAATGAAACTGGTTGTGGTTCTCCGTTTAATGATTCTGAAAGTTGGATTGATAAATGATCTCATATTTGTTAACTAAAGATAAATTTTAACATTTAAGTCTTATAGTTACTTCATAAATATGTATGGGATATTGGATGAAATGTTGTTCCAACAAAAGACTAGTCAGATTGGTTTGCAGCTTGGAAATTTTGAGATTTAGCCTCCGTTTAGTTCACCGGTTGGAGATGAAATTTTTAAGTTAGAGTTAGTTGACTTTTTAAAAACTAATTATAATTTTTGTTGGCTTTTCAAGAAAAAACAAAAACTCATATAAAAATTTTGAGTTGGAGACCTTTTAGTTTAAACTATCAAATATGAACAAAAGCATTTAAATTGCAATCCAAACTGGCATTTGAATATGCAGATAAATTATAAATATAAATTGGAAGTAAAATATGAATATCCGTTTGCATAGTTTGAAATTGGGGATTGATTGAACTGTGAAAAAAAAAAAGAATATTATGAAAACATAGTAAAGGAAATTAAAAATATATGAAAAGGAAATTTAAACAAATTCAATAGGCATGTAACTTGTAGCAAATAGCATATTTATAGGTATCTTTGAATTTTATAGCATATATTACTAGTCATCTTTAGATTTCCTTCAATTTTCTAAAAAATTTTGGATTTATGGTTAATTTACAACAACAAATTTATGTGCATTATCTCATGTGAGAGGGAGGGGGGGGGGGGGGTTTAATATTATGTGATCATAAATTTGATTATGCTATTTATTATTATGATTAAAATTTTATGTTACAATTTATTATTACTTTACTCAAAAACGTTATTTTGTTCTTTCTCCCTAATATGCACTGCAGCGCATAGGTTTCAAATTTGGGAAATTTAGGTGGGGGTCAAATCCTAAAATCAAGGCTTTGAACCGTATTTTAAATTCCAAACCACAATCTTCTGGACTCTTAAAACACCGATTCAGTTTAGATACCTAGTTTAAATTCTAACCTTTGTTCAAACACCAAACAAACAAACGGAAGTTGGAAAATTTTGTCTAGTACAGAACGCTAATTGGTGCATTTTAAAATTAAGGGAGTAAATTGAGTTAGGGAGCGTAGTTTAGGAAGTATTTATGAAAATTATACCAAAAAAAAAAAAAAAAAAGATAGAGTAGAGTTGGTGGCAGTAAAGAACAATTCTAGAATTGCAACTTCTAGTTCAACATTATTTTTTTGAACTTGAAACTTTATTCAATTTTTCACGATACCAACTGAAGTTGTCAACCTAGTGTTATTATTTTTATGTGTTAAAAACAAAAAATCATAACAATCTATATTATAAATTTGCCCTGGTTATGAGTTAGAACGAAAAGGCCAAAATTGTTATTAGGTACGACTTGATACAAAAACATGAGGGATAACAGTTGAACTCCATAACCGTACTCTAATGCATCATTCAAGCTTTGTTTCGAGCGACAAGCAAAAATAAAAAATTAAAAAAGGCTTTTCTTCGACTTGCCCCAACACCGTAAAGGCAAAATTTGAAAGCGATCAACGAGAAAAAAAGATCATAGAACAATCCTCGTACTGTAATAGTAATTTCTACTATCCTGTTCACGCGGTAATTGGATTGGCCTCCTAGCACCTTCTTGGTGTTCGTCTAGTTCACCCCCACCTGTGTAAGACAACAAACAAACAAACATTTACTTTTTGGCCAATAGAAAGAATGATTTTATGTGAGTGTATTATAAAGAAAACAAACTTTTAAGTACTGAGCCACCCTTGGCCTGTCGTTTGTGATTCCGCATCCATGGTTTCGGTTCGTTCTCCTGCCAAAGAAACCACAAATGAAACTGGTTGAGGCTGGGAGAAAAGCCTTTATTTATTTATTATTTATTTATTTATTTTTCAACTTTGTTCTAAAATGTTTCTGCTAAACAAAATTTTCAAAGTAGTTTTCATTTTCTTTGATTCTAGAACATTTTTATTATAACGTTGGTTTTGCCTTTGAATACTCAATAAAAAATTTCTATTTTGGAAATTAATATATGAGGACTTGAAACTCAGTATAGTATGATTTCAAATAAAATATATTTATACATATCCAGTATACTATGAAATTAAGATGAAAAAATATACAAACTACCTTCAGGAGGAAGCTGTGGGGGCGAACTTTCTGAGGGTTCGATATGTGAAAGTTCTGTTTGATTCAGCACTGTAATCTTAACAGCTCATTTATTTATAAGAGGGGGGGAAGAAAAATTTTAAGGTTTATAGCTAAATGACATTTTTTTAGTAAGTTTTTTAATAAATGACCCACATTTTTATAAAATTAGTTAAAAAGCTCAAGTTTTTAAAATTAGTTAAAAGAACTTTTTTCTTTGACCATTAGATAATTATTGATTGATCATTAGTTAATCACTGATTGACCATTAATCAATCACTGATTGATCATTAATTAATCACTGATTGACAATTAATAAATCACTAATTGACCATGGTTAATCATTGATTAACCATTGTCAATTATTGATTGATTATTAGTTAATCAATGATTGACTGATATAACTCACAAATTTTATAGTCAATCACTAATTGATTATGGGTAAATCACTGATTTACCATTAAAAAAAATTACAAAATACAACTTTCTCTCTCTTCCCCTCTCTCCATCTCCCTCTCCCCTACGCATTACTAGAATATATGGATACCACGACAGAAATTCAACGACGGTTTTTAAAAAAACCGTCGTCGTAAATTTGGAAAAACACAGAGTCGGAAAGCAATAAAAAAACCATCGTGGAAGGACGAGATTCCATGACGGTTTTAAATAACTGTCGTGGAAGCTCTTAGATTCCACGACGGTTAACAAAAACCGTCGTGGAATCTCGGAGCTTCCACGACAGTTCACAAAAACCGTCGTGGAAGCTCGGAGCTTCCACGATGGTTAACAAAAACCGTCGTGGAATCTAGGAGCTTCCACGACGGTTATTTAAAACCATCGTGGAATCTCGTCCTTCCACGACGGTCTTTTGACCGTCTTGGTTGGTCCCCAAGCACGCGAGTGCGCGCCTGGCTTGGGCAGGAAGGAGGCAGGGCATTCCACGACAGTCTTTTGACCGTCGTGGTTGGTCCCCAAGCGCGCAGGCGCACGCCTGGGCCACGCGGCCGCGCCTCTCTAGGGCAGGAAGGAGGCAGGGTGCGTGCCGAGGTCGCACGGGCGCGCGCCTGCACGCTTCCTTTACATCCTTCCACGACGGTCAAAAGACCGTCGTGGTTGGTCCGGGACTGTCATGGTAGGTCCTCCCCGAGGACCTACCACGACGGTCTTAAAAGACCGCCGTGGTAACTTTTTATACCACAACGGTTTTTAAAAAAACCGTCGTCGTATCCGTTCTGTGAAATTTTAAAAATAACCCGGGAAGCGTGCACGCTTGCATGTTGTCCAAATTTTGCATCCTACATATATAAAATCAAATGACAGACCTTATTTCATACACTTTCTCTCTCTAATTTTCGGTACATCTCTCCCCTTTCTCCCTCTTTGCTTGCCTTGCATCCTTCATTTACAACGGAATTTTCGGCCTTGCATCCTCCATTCTCTCTCAAATTTTCGGTAATTTACTCAACTTTCTCTCTCAAATTTTCGGCAACTCCACTTTCTCCCTCTTTGTTTGCCTTGCATCCTCCATTCTCTCTCAAATTTTCAGTAACTCACTCAACTTTCTCTCTCAAATTCTCGGCAACTCCACTTTCTCCCTCTTTGTTTGCCTTGCATCCTCCATTCTCTCTCAAATTTTCGATAACTCCCTCAACTTTATCTCTCAAATTTTCGGCAACTCCACTTTCTCCCTCTTTGTTTGTCTTGCATCCTCCATTCTCTCTCAAATTTTCGGCAACTCTACTTTCTCCTTCTTTGTTTAAGAACCGTCATGGTAGCACAGCTACCACGACGGTTACAAAACCGTCGTCGTAGCCGTGCTACCATGACGCTTCTTAAACCGTCGTGGTATCACGGATACCACAACGGTCCTAAGATCATCGTGTAATCCGAGATACCACGACGGTTCTAAAACCGTCGTGGAATCCATATATTTACCATGACTGTGGATTCCACGACGGTTTTTAAACCGTCGTGGAAGTGTTACCACGACAGTTTTTAACTATCGTGGAATCTGATTTTTGTAGTAGTGACGACAGCCCTCGTGAGCTTCACCCCTCCCTCCTTCTCTTTCTCTCTCTCCTCTTGCATGCCCATTCAGTCTTCTCGCTGTTGCAGTCATCGGAAACTCATGCCTGTGTAGCTCGCAACCACACCTCCGATTGTGGAGATCGGTGACGGTTGAGAGCTACGATGCAATCGCCTCCCACCACAGCGATCTCCTCCTTGATGCCACTGAGCTACATATCTGGTTGGCAAACTCGCACTGGTGCAGCTCACGACCTCACCTCAGATGGTGGAGATAGGTGATGGATCTGCGACACGATCACCTCCCACCGCCGCAATCTCCTCCCAGACACCGCCGAGCTGCAGATCTGGTTAGCCAGCTACACTGCCTCCAATGGTGGATCTCAGTCATAGAAAGAGGAGAAACAGATCGAAAAAGAGGGGAGATTTTTGGGAAAAATGAAAATTAATTAAGTAAAATATATATTAGACTATTTAACTAAATAAAAGAAAGTTGGGCAATCTATTAGATTTGGTAATAAATATAACCCATCCACCCTAATTATCCAAATGTTAAACTTTGTTTTTTTTTTTTTGGTAATTATTGCAAAGGTACCCTATGTTTTTCATAATGTAAAACAATACCCTCACATTTTTTAAAATATCATTCTAGCACTATGAAGTCAAATATTATTAGGGCCTAAAAATGTCCACTGCACCATTTTACTTCCATTTCTTCTTCTTCTTCTTCTTCCTTCCTTCCTAATTTTGGAGTTCGGACCAATAAAAAAAAGGAAAAATTCTACAAAAGACATTTCAAGTCCAAAATATTGGTTCTAAGACACCAAAATAACATTTAAAAAAAAAAACAATATGACGTACTATTTAGTATTTTTAAAAGAAAAAATGACGCCTCCGAAATAATTACGAAAAGCCTATGTTATAAAATTATATTTCTCTAAAAAAAGAAATTAACTCCTTCACTTTTATTAGTATTACAATTATACCCCTTTGACTGTTGAAATTTATTTAAAATAAAAAAATCGCCTGCTTAAATGACCAAAAATAGTTACTTAAGCCACTAAAATGTGCCTCGCGAGTGATGTTTACTCCTCCATTTATATTATACATCCAACATAATGTTATTGGAAATTCTAATCTAGCTCTTGGTTAATTAATTGTTATTGGATTTCACCAGATACGTCAAACAAATTAACCAAAGTCCGATGGGTTAGTTGAGAAATAGAAAGCTAGATTAGTTGCTAAGAGATTTTCTCATCAATATGATATCGAGTGTAAAGAGAATTTTGCCCTCATTGCGAAATTAACTACCATTGGTACCCTTATAGCAGTTGCATTTGTTTGTTATAGTTAGGGATAGCAATGGGACAGGTAATGCTTTCTTATCCCCGTCTCCGTCCCTATTTCCACCCCTAAAATCATCCCCATCCCTGCTTAAATAGAAACGGGATTGGGGATGGAGATTTCCTTGTCGGAGGGGCCTTTCCAATAACCGTTATTTCCTTATCTATTATAAATATAGATTTAAAAATACAACATAGTACAAACAAACAATAAAGTAAAAATGAATCATAAATTTAGTTCAAAGCAAAAGATTTCAGAACAAACCAAATTCTAAACATATGCAAATGAAATCTTAAATATAAAGCCATTAAAGGTCATATCAAAACATAAATTTAAAATTCTCCTTCTTTTACCTATTTCTCACAGTTTCAAGCTTTATTTTATGGATGTACACAATTTTAACAATAATTTCATAGTATGTTATATGTTTACAAACACACACACACATACATATATGAAATCACACATGTATATATATAAGGGCGGGAACTAGGACAGGGTGGGAAGTGCTTTCCCCATCCCTACCCTCCTAATATTTGAGGATAAGAGTTCATCTCCATCTACATTCCCATCCCCAAAATTTATCCCCCACTCCCGCCCCGAACGGAGCAGATCCCCGTGGGTATATTGTCATTCCTAGTGATAGCATAAATGATATATCTTAGGTGGGTTTTGAAACTGCAAAACACCTTTAATGAAACAACCCTCAATGTTGGAGACCTTTCGGGGGCTCCACCCTATTTTGAGGAGGGGGCTTCCCCATACTATCTTTACATAGAGTAGTTTTGTATAGATATTAATTAGACCACACAACTTAATAAATAGTATTTACACTTTTGTTCATAGGGATATCGAAACATGCTTAATAACTAATTTATGATTAATATCATGAATACCCCTTGAGCTCGTTCATTTTGCACCCCCACCCCCGAATTCCTGAGTTTTCATATCCGTTGAAAAAACCATTCATGTATTTAAAAAATCATTCAAATTCCCTTGCTTATATGCATAACGGATAATTTACTTAAGTGACACTAATTGTAATTTTAAAAATGCCCCTCAACTGTTGATCTTATGTCTACTTGCCGCCTGATTTTTTAAAAGCAATTATTGCGCCTCCCTCTTTTTTAAAATTTATCTTGCAAACTCCAATAAAAACTGTAAAATTTTTTTTAAAAAATTAGGTGGAAAAGTGCTTTTTAACCACCAACCCCCCAAAAAAAAAGGCTTTAAAAATTGTGTAAAAATATATTTTCATCAAATTTCCTTGGGTATGTTCAAAAATGAAGGAGACAACTTACGAATTAAAAAGAAAGAACAAAACAAAACAAAGCAACAAAAAAACAGAAAAGAAATGACGCTAAGTGTGGGACGGGATGCAAGCGACGTTTGGGAAGAGTGAGAGTAATATTGCAATTAAAGTATCCTTTTGAACAGTACTGGACTACGTACAAGCATTTTATATTTGAAGTGTGAGACGTTTGGCTGTATTCCTAAGTAGGCGTTATGTGCTTCTTTTATATATAATGGTTTTTTGGCTTTTTCTTTAGGCTGTTCGGCAATGAAATCTGAACAAAGTCTTTCTAAGCAAAAATACAAAACCAAACACTGGTTGTTGGCTGGATTCCTTTTGACTCTATATGTTCTTTATTTTCTTTTTCTTTTTCTTTTTGTTTTTCATTTTGTTTTTCTTTTCTTTTTTTTTTTAAATAGTGGTTTGCTGGCTTGGTTGTTTGGTAATGGTTGAAATTATGAAAGCCTTTCTATGCAAGAACACAATTAAAAATAATAATAATAATAAAAAAGCGATTTTGATTGTGTTTTAAATTTAGGGAAGATAAGCTCAAAATTACATAGCTTGTCATGGATGTTTATATTTTAGAAAAATTACCATTTATTCCGTGGGAAAGAGCCCACGTGCAAGTGCTTTAGGAGTTTGGGGGCGTTATTTTGTCTTGGTTGTTTGTGTTTTTTCACTTTGTGGGTTATGTTGTCAGTACTCACAGGTTACAGGAGTAGGCAATTTCAAATAGAAAAATGCTTTGGGCATCAATAGTGTTGTTCCATACCGTAAGACCAATCTTCTATTAGTATGTGGTGTTAAATATCATTGATACCTAAAATTGTTCTTTCAAATTGCTCACCGTTTAGAAGAATAGCCTAAACCTTCAAGCTGGTTTTTTCTAGTATAGTGCTCCAATTGGTGCATGGTATTGTTTTTTCATCTTAGCCTTAATAAAAAAGGCGTTATTTTATCTTAGTTTTTCCATGGCAATTTCTTTCTTGTTGAAGCAACAATGCATCTATTAAACCTGTCCATTACAAAATGATGTTAAGGGAAAAAAGAAAATTGGGTACAAGAACATATATGGACGAATATATATCAAAAGATAAAGTATCACATTACTTGGCATTACTTGACTCTTCTTCTTCTTCTTACGAAAAAGACGTTACAAGATATAGTTTGTTTAGTTGAATACAATTTTTCCTTTCAAAAAACACATAAAACTACTCTTGGCTGATCAAATCCATGAAAATTACTTTCCCACCAATATAATTTGACAAGCCCTCACTTTCATAAATACCACCTTCATGATGCAATTTTTGTTTAAAACTTCTCTTAACTCAGTTGCTGCAGTAATCAAACCATAATATCATACTTATGAAAACCAATCTTGTATTTCATATGATCATGTGAAGAAAAAAAATTAAGTGCTAATTAATCTAGTTTTTAATTTGTGAACCATTAGTCAAATCTTATTTTGGTTGTTAATTTCCCGAACGTCTCAGAACGAGTTTTTGGTCCATATAATAATTCTCCTAAATTAGTCCTTCGGACCATCCAATTCTTAAAATCTTGATGCCTTCGAATCGTAGTTTGGGGACTTGCTCTGGAGTGTGTGGAAAAATTAAAATGAAAACAGGATTTGATCTTTAATTTGTGGACTAAAAATAAAATTAACCCAAAAATTTAATCTGAATTTAATGCAAAAAAGAACAAAATAGAACGACTGTGCAATCAAAATAATTAGGTCATAACAACCATTAGTTTAATCCCTACATCTTTGTTTATTTGTAATTTGTTTGTTTGCTTGCTTTTGTTCGTTTTCTTTTTTGTGTTCTTTTTTCTTTCTCCGTAAAAGTGAGTTTAATCCTTACATCCGAAAATAATCACCAAGTTGCATTCTAACCAATGCCTAATAATTTTTTGCTGCAAAAAGACAACCAAGTTAAAAAAAAAAGTCGACAGTTTTAATTGATAAAAAAGAAAGTTGAAAGCATGTAAATTTTTTTTTTTAAATGAGGTGTCATAAAATATTTTTTAGACGATAACACTTATATTTAGCAGAAATGAGGGAGACATTTTAAATGATGGGAAATATGAAATGTGGAGAGGATTACACTTTTAAGCTATTTGGTTAAAAAGGAATGAGACTTGTGCAGTTTAAAGAAGCTAATACATTTAGTATAACGTTTTTTTTTTTTTTGTTTTTTCTTAATCCCTCTAGTTTCTAAAGTTAAAGAGGAATGTTTAACGACACATCACTTAAAGAAATTTTCGTTTTTCTTTATGCGTGAAAAGACGACGCATTTGGTTGAACAAGATCTGCCAAACTAAAGCTAGAAATAGAAGAAGGGAAAATCGACAGAGAAACAGAAATAACTGTCTAGCAACAGGATATGCAATTCCCACCGTGAGGAACGTACTCAAGACACACTGGATACTACAACCAATACCAAATATTGTACGAGACTTAATGGCCTGCTTAGATGAGCTAATAGCTAATATTTTCCTCAAATGCAATACGAGTTTGGTTAGACCACAGTTTGAGTGAAACTATTTGGATGCTTCACTATTTCACATTATCTTAAATACAAATAAAAAACTCTCACATTTGAAAAATCAGTACTATTAATCATTTTTCTGCACTTACACTATGTCAATGTTATATTAAACAAAAACTATCCAAACACATATAATTTAATTTGAATACATAGTTCAAATTCTACATTTGATTGAAACGTACAATTTATGATCCAAATGCACCATATGGTTTGTAATTATACATTAAGTAGAATCATCGGTAAGTAATTACTTGACCACACATACTCAAGACTAAATGTTGAACATGTAAGATAGAAACTAAATGCACTAGAACTAAATACAATAAACAAGGCCGAACTTGGACTCCATACCTTTATTGTTTGTAATAAGAAATCACTGCAAACACAGTCTGTGTTACTGTGAGCAAAAGCAACATAACAGCAGCCATAAATGAAATGAATGTCCAAGGGCTCCCAAAATACTCGTTCTTCAGCTTTTTCATCCACACATTCCTACGCCTCTTGCAGAACTTGTTCACTTCATCGAACATTTCAGCGTAAAAGAACTTGTTTTTGTTGAATAAGACACCTGAGCAGATCTGATTGAACATGGTCGAAACCTTCACATCATCCCCCAACATGTTCTCAATAATTCCACAATGGCGTAATAGCTCAACATCCTTGGGAGTGTTTATCAGATAATCCATGACCTGCAGATAATTCGTGATGCGATGGAGACGACATTTGTTACTATACTGCTCGTAAGCAACCAGGTTTCGGAACAAGCTCTCGGTGTTGTCTTCGATTACCAATCGTGGGATTCTCAATGTTCCACCGTTGAATTCAATATCATAAATTGTAGCATCATCATCATCTGCCTTGACAAACGTCACTCCAACTTCTTCAAGTGCCGCTGCACTCCTTATAGATTCCCATACTTTTTCCCTTTTATCACTCAATTTGCATGTTTCCCGCACCAAAGCTTGTATTGATCTTCTCACAAATTCCTTCCATTCATTTATGAATCCCAATGACTTCCACAACCTATTTTGTTTGTCGGTTTCTGCCGGCTTCGGATCTCTTCTTTTTCTGACAGACAATGCTTCGTATACTAAACCAAGTAAATGAGGAATGTTATCCAGACACTCTATTTCAATCTCTTTTTGGGAAATCCGTTTTCCATTGATGACGAAAAATCCAAGGGCTAGTTCAACAAAATCCCTTTCTGATTTTTTTTCCTCCGTCAATTTAAACAGCTGTCGTAAAACGAATAACGGAATTTGATTTTCAAATAAAAGCAAGTCGCGCCTTAGAAGATGTTTCATCCACTCCATGGTGAAGAACATATCCTTGTCATCATAATCTTTGGATTTCTTTTTCATTTGGAAGACCTCAATCATAAATAAGCCATCAAGTACCATGCATTCCGGGAAAGAATCTACATCCATTGTGAAGGTGTCCACATAGCAATGAAGAGCTTGTTTCGGTTCTCCTCCTTCATTTTCCAATGCTTTCATATATACATCATTGCTTTTGTCCGTTACTCTCTCCTGAAGCACTTGCATATATTGTATTTTCTTCTTTTCCATGTCTTGCAACGCCTTCTTTCCATGGTGATAAGGGCCAATTGAAACTAAAATTGGTACGTAATGCTTGGCAATTTCACCATGTGACCGAAGACCCAGGTGAACTTTGTGTATGTAAGGTGCTGCTACATCAGAGATTGATTCATGTTAATTTGATTAAAAAGTTTTCTCCGAAGAGCTAGCGGAGGAGCAGTAAGGAAAAGAAAGTAAGACAGAAAAAGAAAAACAAAAAAAAAAAACTTTTTTGCGATATGTTCATAGTGCTACTTAGGACTGAATGTTAAATCCCGTATTTTTATTTTTCTAATCATTTTTCAAAAAAAAAAAAAAAAAGTTAGGTGCAGAGCCACATTTGGACACCTTCTTACCACTTTCTAATTTAAGCGGCTATATTTGTGCCACCTTAACCTTTTTTTTTTTTTTTCATTGTCGCAGACAAAGATTATAGCTGCGATAGATGCAAAGTGAAAAATTGATACGTCGGAGAATACGAAGATATATGCGTACAACATTTTTGCCTCACAGCTATGTAAAACCATGTATCAGAGGTTGGAGAATTTGGGTCGATGAATATGATCAGTGGATGAGTACATGATAGAGTTTTACGACCTGCTCGCCAAAAATGAGATCTCAAAGTCCGAAGATCATATTGTGTCATGATATGTTAGAGGTATATGTGTGAAAAGTTTCAATGCTCTCTTAATTTATTTTTTCCAGGTTCTGTTTCTGAAGCATACCATGAAGCACTACAATTGGAGAAGTGTTTCACTCACAATATAAATTTTAGGACTCCAACTGGAATTGGTGGCAACGACAACATCAATCGTACCGATGTCAATTACCAGCGTGCTTCAATGACACCACCTAAACAACTCGGGCCCGTGGTCATCTACTGAGAACCAGGACATAAGCAACAATATTGCAAGAAACCCGAAAGAAAGGATTGCTCTAATTATAGAAGTAGATCAGGACTTATGCAACAATAGAGGAAACAAAAGAGGCCGACTTCCATAAAATTTTTGACAATATGGAGAATCCAAACATCAATGGAGAAGAAAGTGATCAAATATTCTATCTTGGCTTACTCTGTGACAAAAGTCATGTTGAAGAAAAAGATCTAGCTAGTAGCCAATTTGGGAGAAATCTCCGTCAATAAGAATCTTTCATTAGTGATTGACGATATTTCTCTTGCTTTCCTGTTAAGATGTGGGTAAAAAGAAAGGCATACAGTATGGACAAGTTATTCATCAAGGGTATTTTTGGGTTTTCACACTCGTAGTTTCAGTTATCCTAGTTTTCTTTATAGGCATTGCAGCAGGGATTAATATTAGAGAGGTTTAGAGAAAGAATCTCAGAGAGTTTTGAAGAGGTATGATTTCTCTTCTAAACTTGTTGATCATTGTAATAAAATATTACAACTTTGAAACAAGCTCTAATTGTACAGAGGTGAACATGTATAAAGATTTGGGGTTTTCTGGGACTTTTTAATTTTCTCTAGCAAAATTTATCGCTCTCATTGATTCAGTTATCCCATCTACAATATTGACAGGTTATTCATGATTAAGCATATTTTTTTATTTTCACATTTATAATTTTAGTTATCCTAGTTTTTTCTTTTTAAATAGTGGGACCTATCATTAGGGATTATTATTAGAGCAGTTAGAGAAGAAACACATAGAGTTTTGAGGGTTTTTTTTTTGTAAACTTCTTGATCATTATAGTGAATTATTATGGTACTTGAAATAGGATGTGGTCCCATATCGAAGAGAACTTGTTTAAAAATTATGTGTTTTGTGATTTTTTTCAATTTTTTTTCTACTGCTTATATTGTTATTGGTGATATTTAATTAGACTGCTAATTCTTACAATGTACACTTTACGACAATATTTGGGAGAAGGCATTTCCTAAAACATTAATCTTTCAATTTGGTAAAATTGACTTTATTTTAGCTATTTTGAAAAAGAACTTTTTTAGCGAGTTCATCATTTTTTTTTTTCCTTTCTTCACAAATAGGTCGTTCAAAATTTGTGAAGATTATTATTGTAATAACCAACCTTTGTACAAATTACGATTTCTATTACTTAAAATCAAAATTTATATTATGTATGTTTATATGAAATGCCTAATCTAATTTTATCAGAATTAAAATCTATGTATGATTTTATTCCAGTCAACGTTTGACCTGGAAAAAAAATTCTAAAATATGATTGAGACGGTACTACAGTATAGTAAACAGTATGAAATTATACTGTGAAAAACCATCATTATGAATATGGAAGTAAGAATAAGGCACAAGACCATTGTAGAAAAATCAAGCTCAATATTTAGAGTAATAAGGCCAAGAGGCTTCAAGTCAAAAGAGAAAATTTTAACGCAGTCCAGTTAAGTGCAGATAAATTTTGGACTGCAGTTCAATATAACAGTACTGTTATTAGTTGTAAACAGTACTGATAATATCTATGTTAGTATGAAAATGGACTGCACTTTAGGAGACAAGTCAAATGGGACCTAATGAGGGGACACCTCACCTAAAGGATAATTAAGTGAATTTTGGATTTTTGGGAAAATATGAAAAGTATTAAAAAAAAAGTTGATCATTGAAATTTGCTTGGCCACCAAGCAAGCTCTTCATGGCCGGCCACCTCTCATGGGTTTTTGGGCAATTACTTCTCTTTTGGGGGATTGTTATGCAATTTTTAAAGAAAACAAAGTCACCTATAAATAGGTGATGTGTGAGAAATTTTGGACCATTTAATTCTACTCTAAAGCTTTAGTTCACTCTTTAATCACAAACTCCCCTTAAGAGCTGAACCTAAAAGAAGGAGAAAAAGAAAAAGTGTGGTCGGATTTTGGAGAAGAAAAGCAAGAAGAAATTGTTGGATCCAAGCTTGAGAATCATCTTCCAAGTTCTAGAGGTAAACCCTCTCAATCTCCTAAGCCTTTTACTAAATTTTGGAGCAAGATCTTTAAATATATTTCAAGCATTGGATGTTAGAGCATAAGCTCATCTTCTTTCCTTTTCATGTAATGATTTAAGTAAGCTTAGTATGTGCTTGTATAGGGTTTAGTGAGCTTGATTTATGTGGTTGTGTATGTTTTTGATTTTATGCTCTAGAAATTATGTGCTAAGGGTGTATGCTCACCATATGCTTGTTATATGTCCACACATACCCAAGAAGGATAGTGGATGTATGGAAATGAGATTGGTAATGTATGATGTGTAAGGGTTTTGAATAACCCCAAAAACCCCAACTTTGGTAGAAATTACCATTTGGGTACATGTAAGTTGTTTGATGTGAATTGAATGTATGATAAGGCAAATGATTGGAAATATGCTGCATGCTTGTTGTAGGCTCATGGTTTTAACCGTTCAAGGTAGTGTGCACATAATTTTGTGTAAGAACCAACCGAAAGGGAAGCTGCCAGTTTCGGACCAAAACAGGGCAGCAATCTGGAATCAAAATTTTGAGACCTTTAGTGGCCGAATTTGAAGAAAGTTAAAACATGAAAGTTGTAGAAAAAGGAAAATCCTAGGGGGAAACGTAGACTGTTTTCAAAAATAAGGCTCCAACTGCCTCATTTTTTATCAAAACCCAAGCCTAGCTTGATCAGACAAGTATTCACGGCTAGGCAGATTCAACAAGGCAAATAGGTAAGTTAAGGGCTGAACTGGGTTTCAAGTAAAACATGAAAGTTGTAGGAATTACTGAGATCTACAACTTTTATGAAGAAGACTTTTTCAAATTTAAAACTGATTTTAAATTAAAACTGAATCTTAGAAACTGGGCAGGAAAACAGGAAATTCCTGGGCAGGAAAATTTTAACGCAGTCCAGTTAAGTGCAGATAAATTTTGGACTGCAGTTTAATATAACAGTACTGTTATTAGTTGTAAACAGTACTGATAATATCTATATTAGTATGAAAATGGACTGCACTTTAGGAGACAAGTCAAATGGGACCTAATGAGGGGACACCTCACCTAAAGGATAATTAAGTGAATTTTGGATTTTTGGGAAAATATGAAAAGTATTAAAAAAAAAGTTGATCATTGAAATTTGCTTGGCCACCAAGCAAGCTCTTCATGGCCGGCCACCTCTCATGGGTTTTTGGGCAATTACTTCTCTTTTGGGGGATTGTTATGCAATTTTTAAAGAAAACAAAGTCACCTATAAATAGGTGATGTGTGAGAAATTTTGGACCATTTAATTCTACTCTAAAGCTTTAGTTCACTCTTTAGTCACAAACTTCCCTTAAGAGCCGAACCTAAAAGAAGGAGAAAAAGAAAAAGTGTGGTCGGACTTTGGAGAAGAAAAGCAAGAAGAAATTGTTGGATCCAAGCTTGAGAATCATCTTCCAAGTTCTAGAGGTAAACCCTCTCAATCTCCTAAGTCTTTTACTAAGTTTTGGAGCAAGATCTTTAAATATATTTCAAGTATTGGATGTTAGAGCATAAGCTCATCTTCTCTCCTTTTCATATAATGATTTAAGTAAGCTTAGTATGTGCTTGTATAGGGTTTATTGAGCTTGATTTATATGGTTATGTACGTTTTTGATTTAATGCTCTAGAAAATATGTGCTAAGGGTGTATGCTCACTATATGCTTGTTATATGTCCCCACATACCCAAGAAGGATAGTGGATGTATGGAAATGAGATTGGTAATGTATGATGTGTAATTTAAATAAACCCAAAACCCCCAACTTTGGTAGAAATTACCATTTGGGTACATGTAAGTTGTTTGATGTGAATTGAATGTATGATAAGACAAACGATTGGAAATATGTTGCATGCTTGTTGTAGGCTCACGGTTTTAACCATTCGAGGTAGTGTGCATGTAATTTTGCGTAAGAACCAACCGAAAGGGAAGCTGCCAGTTTCGGACCAAAACAGGGCAGCAATCTGGAATCAGAATTTTGAGACCTTTAGAGGCCGAATTTGAAGAAAGTTAAAACATAAAAGTTGTAGAAAAAGGAAAATCCTAGGGGGAAACGTAGACTGTTTTCAAAAATAAGGCTCCAACGGCCTCATTTTTCATCAAAACCCGAGCCTAGCCTGATTAGACAAGTGCTCACAGCTAGGCAGAATCAACAAGGCAAATGGGTAAGTTAAGGGCTGAACTGGGTTCGAGTAAAACATGAAAGTTGTAGAAATTACTGAGATCTACAACTTTCATGAAGAAGACTTTTTCAAATTTAAAACTAATTTTAAAGTAAGACTGAATCTTAAAAACTGGACAGAAAAACAGGAAATTCCTGTACAGGATTTTCAAAGCAGTGCAGGATTAGGCAATTCCTGCATATACACTGATAACTGAGATTATGGGACTGTTTTCAGAAATGGTCTTCAGAATTTTACAAGTTTTACTATCTTTTGTAAAAAGAATTAAATAAGGACTAAGCTATAAGGTAAACATAGTAAGACACTTAGTAATCGGAAAGGTTACTAAAAATTTAATTAGACCAAGTTAATAAAAAGGATACTTATAGTAATCAAAAGGTTTACTAATTTTTATATGTTAAGTTTTGAACCCAAGGTTACTTGTAGTAACCGAATGAGATACCATTTTTAATATGAATGGGCTATACCCAATGTTACTCATAGTAACCTAATAAGCTATTATTAGACCTGGTAACTAAAATTTATTTTAAGTAATCAAACAAGATATTGCTTGATTAATGACTGGATCATGAGCCCTAAGGTTACCATTAGTAACCGAATTAAATATCAATTTTTGGTATGTGGTGGGACATATAACTAGGATTATGGATAAATGTTGGTTAGGATACCAACATTTAATGTAATAAGTTATGGTAAAATAGGATGATTCTTATCTTACATCTTTTTGAAAACAGGTAAATAAACTGTGTTGTGATCTTTTGAAGCATCGAACTCAGATCTAAGAAAACCAGTAAGTACAACTCCGCCTACAGCATAGGCAGATTGTTTTATTAACTGCATGTTTTTAAAACCATACATTTATGTATAAATATGTATGATTTATGATTCATATTGTGACATCATGAAGCGTGTTCACTACTGATAATTTATATGGTAATAATAAGATCAAGTTTCAAGTAAGGAACTATTTTAAGAATATGTTGTTTATGAAAGATGATAAGTAAGTTTCGTGTAATACTAACCTGCACTAGGTCAGGTTTGGTCCATGGTTTGAGTTGGACTGGGCTGGCCGCCCCAACCACTCCATGGCAACGTATCACGGTATGTACACTTATGTTATGTAAGGGCCCAAAGAAAAGAATAAGCTAACTTAAAAAAGCATAATCAAAACATAATTGGTTCGTGCATGGTTTTATTATGAAATATTTTACGGATAAATAGTTGTACTTGCTGAGCAAAAGCTAACGACTTACGTCTATGCTGTAGGTAAGCTCCCTACCGACAGTGCTTGATACAAGACGGTGGAGCTGGACAGAGCTATCTATGAGATTACGGACTGGGAACCACTACGCGTTTTGTTATAATATATGTATGCAGTTTTGTTATATAATAAGTTTCAGACTCAAGCGCTTGATTAAGTACTTATACATAAGTATATAAGTATGTTTGTATGTAAGTGTATGAATTAAGTTGTAAATATATATATATATATAGTCCAAATTTTCGCTATTTAAGTAAGACAAGTAATCATGTAAGTTATGTACGGTAACGGCCTACGTAAGGTGGGTCGTTACAATTATTCTCCACACATGTCAATTGAACCTACTTTTAATTTGAGGACAAACTTTCTCCAACATAGGGAGAATGATGAAGCTAAATTTTCAAACAAATCATGTTGAAATTGGGAATCATATAGCTTTGGCTCAAAGAAAGTAGAAATTTTACAATTAGGATAGTTTCTTTAGTACTATTTATCCAAGATGTTAAGTTTAATGCTGGATTTATTTTTGGGTTAAAAATAAGCTAGTTTTTATTTTTAATTTTTTTTTAATTTGTAATTTTCTGTTTCTATTTAGGACAATTTAGTTTATGAATAAGTACGTCCTTCTTATGTAAGAATAATATTTTTTGGAATTAAAATTAGGAAAAAGAAGTCTACTTTGATGCTGGCGGTGCCAGAGCAGTTCATGTTGACAGAGTCGCAGCGGCGTCCTTCGAGCTCGCACCGGGGAGGCCGAGCTTCGGCTATGGCGATGGTGCCGGAGTCTCGATGAATCTCCGACAGGACTTTGGATCGCAATGGCAATGGCGACGACAAAGCCCGAAATTACTCCGGCGACCGCAATCTCGTGGGAATCCAAACGAAACAATGGCGGGACGGTGGCGACTGTGATCCGCTGGGAATCATGATGGACCTCCGATAGAACTCCGATTTGAGGAGGTTCGCAATTATGTCGGCTTGTGATGACAACATTTGTCTGACTCTGAAGGTGATGTGCAACGGCAACGCGATGATGACACGCCTATTTCGACGAGAGAGAAAGGAAGAGAGATGGAGGAGAGATAGAAGACGAGAGAGAGGGGAATATGATAAAATCTAAATTGAGGGTATTTTTGGTAACTTATAATAACGTAAATGTGGATTTTCTAAAAAAAAAAAAATGATATTGACTACCTATGTTAAAGTATTATGCTGTTTATTTTTATTTGACTTCTTTTGTTTTAGTGAATAAAAATGATCTGGGATAGCCTCATCATTTTTAGGTTTTCAATCCCATAGGCAGGAATTTCTTTCCCTAAGTTTGACATAGACAGATTCTTTATATTAGTTTCTCTCAATCATCTATCTGGGGCCTACCCAACCATTATCATATCATACTTCAACAGCCGAAATTGGAGTAAGGCCTAAGAAGAGAAGCCTAACAAAGGCACACATCCATTTACTAACTCATCCACTTCTGTGGGTATTATTTTTATTCGACTATGGAATTGTGCCATGTATGATTTATTTGTTCATTAATTATTCTTATTTCTCTAACATATGCTTCTGCTGCATCATCGATCCCAAATTAAAAGTTGAATGTGAGGAAGAAAGGAAAAAAAAAAAAAAAAAAACGGCAAAAACAAGCTTCTTACAGTTAATATTTACGCGATTCTGCTCAG
The DNA here is from genome assembly GCA_025413025.1 of Ficus hispida. Classification (NCBI taxonomy): domain Eukaryota; kingdom Viridiplantae; phylum Streptophyta; class Magnoliopsida; order Rosales; family Moraceae; genus Ficus; species Ficus hispida. Next base: position 26,911,978 of record CM046373.1, read on the forward strand.
ACAGAGATTGGGTACATGACATCATAGCAGCAGATACTTCCCCTACGAGACAAAAGACAAATCACTCTCACCACCCTTTTTTTTTTTTTTTTTGGCGGAAATAATGAAAGAAAACTTCACTGATGGGCTGCCTTTGGGCTGCCATCGGTGATTCCAAATTCAAGGTTGCGCTTGCTAAAGGTAAAAGCAAAGACTTAAAACAGATAATGAAATATCCTAAAACAATCCTCACTTGGTATCAAAGCAGAACACACCACAAGGGACTGTCTCTTCCACACTTGTCCTGCTTCTGTTGTTTCTTCGACCCCTGTATGAGACAACAAACAAACTCTCATCAATTGTTTCGTGAAATAATGAAAGAAACCTTCACTGATGAGCTGCCTTTGGGCTGCCATAGGTGATTCCAAATCCAAGGTTGCGCTTATTAATTAGAGGTAAAAGCAAACAATTAGAAGGAAAAAAGAAACAATCATTTTGAAAAGACTTGTATGTTCTTATTTTACGTGTTCTTCCGAAGAGTGGAGAAGCAATCAGAAAGAAATCAAGACATAAAAACAAGAAAACTACGAAATGTGGGTGTAAAAGGTCACAAATTTGCCACTTTTTTGAAAATCTATTGACATTCTTATACTGTTTTGGATGAGTTGAGTTGAGATTTTTAAATTTGAATAGTAATTTTTGTTGACTTTTGCAGAAAAGACAAAAAACTTTTTCAGAAAAGACAAAAAACATGATGAAAAAAATAAAGTTTAGTTTGAAATGAGATGGAGAACCAAACACCCCCTAATTCTTTTTTTTTCACTCAAGAGTACTGATCAAATATCAACTTAATATATGTTTTACCCCTTAAGTTTGAATATGTTTAATAATTTTGAAATATTGGTTTGGAATTGATAGATCACATATTACTAACTGAAGAGAATTGATGAATCTCTTATTTAGTAGCCAAAATAATAATATATTCTCATAGTTACTTTGTAAATCCATATTTGGTGTTGGATGATTTCTTGTACCAACAACAAGACTAGCATGATTGGTTTTCACGTCATAATTTTTGTGATTTGAAACTTTTTTTTTTTTTTTTGTTTAAACTGTAAAATCTCAGTAGAGGTATTTAAATTGCGATCCAAACCGGAGTTAGGATACATGGGTAAAATGCAAATCTATGCCGAAAATAAAATCTAAGCATGTGTTTGGTGCATGGGTTTTAATTGACCTTTTTGGTTTGGATTTGAGTTGAATTATTATGCATTTGGTATATGGTGAATGGCTAGAGTTAAAAAGTGTAAAAACTTGAAATGTGTTTAAAAAAAATCAATATGAAGCTTGTTTCGTTCATTTCGAAACTTTATACAATTAAAAAAAAATCTGATTTGGACTTCTATATATAAGTTATGGACTTTTAAAAATTGAACATTATTAAAGAAAAGTGGTGGAAAATTAAAGAAAAGCAATTGAAAAGGAATCAAAACAAATTCGATTAAGAAGTTTGAACTGGATTTTAAAGTATGAACCAGAATCTTCTTTTCTCTGCCAAACACCAATTCAGATTTGATTCCCAATTAAAATCTTTGTTCAAAAAGAGAGAAAATTTGCGAAATAAGTGGATTCTCTTGCCATCCTCCCTTGTTTGTGGTATTCTTCTATTTCACTCTCGTCTATAAAAGACAACAAACAAACGCTCACTTTCTTGTCCGTAAAAATAATATGTTACCGCTATCTTCCAGCCAAGTAAAATATATATATATATATATATATGTATATTTATATGTATATCCACTTACCGCTATCTTCGGCTACATTCAGAATCAACTCATGATCGGATTCCTCCACTTTTTCCTTTCCTTCACCTGTTAAAGAAACCACAAATTAAATTGGTTGAGGTTTCATTTTTAATGCTTTTGAAATATTGGCTTAGAAATAATAAATCTGGGATTCACTAACTAAAAATAATAGACAAGTCTCATATTACTAACAAAAATAATAATTAAGCGTCAGTTATTTTTTAAATCTATATTTGGTGTTGAATGAAATTTTATACCAACCTCAGGACTAGTCCGTTTGGTTCGCACGCTGAAATATTTGCTATTTGAACATTTTTTAACATAAATTATAGAATCAAAATAGAGGTATTTAAATTGTAATCCAAACCGACAATTTGATATGCAGATAAATTGTCAATCTAAACTAGGAATAATATCTGAATTTGTCTTTGGATATTTTGGAAATAGGGATTTGAAATGTGAAAAAAAGGATAAAATTAAAATAATGTAAAAAATTAAGAAAAATAACTGAAAGGAATTAAAACAAATTTGATTAACATGCAATAAAGCTCAAAGGTTCAAATTGAAGAAATCAAAGATGAGTCGGGGAGTGAAATCCAAAAATCAAGGGTTTGAACCAAACATTAAGATCTCAACCACTATCTTCTTTTCTCCGCTAAATACTAATTCGGACTAAATTCCCAGTTCAAATATTTCTTCAAAAAGATAAAGGATTGCAAAACAAAGCCCGTACTGTTATGGTAAAAAGGATTCGCTTCCTGCAGAGATTCTCTAATTGCCATCCTCACATCTCCCTTGTGTACTTCTATTGCACCTTCATCAGTAACAGACAACAAACAAGCATTCACTCTCTTTGCCCCATCAAAAAAATATTTTAATGCGAGTGATATTATTAGGACTTGTTAAGAAAAAACCTTCAATGTGCCTCCTTTGAGCCGCCGTCGATGATTCCGCATCCAAAGATTTGGCTGCTAATTTTAAGAGCAAACAAGTAAAAAGAAAGGGAAGAAATCTTGATTTGAATGGTAGAAGAGCATTCCATCCAGCAGGGAGGGGGGGGGGGAGGAATCTACTCACCTCTATTTTCAGATACGCCTAGTTTAATCTCGTCATCTTTTTTCACTTGTTTACGTAAAGCAACCACAAATTAATCTGGTTGAGTTTCTGTTTTTAATGATCTTGAAAGTTTTGGTTTGGAATTGATAAATCACATATTTACTCTACAAAAATAATTAGTAAATCTTAAATTTATTGACTAAAATAATAATTATGTCTGATTTTTGTAAAGCCATATATATTTGCTGTTAGGATGAAATTTTATACTAAGAAGAAGTCTAGTTTATTTGGCTCGAAGGTTGGAATTTTTTCGATTTGAGCTTTTTTAACATATATGTATTTAAAATGCAATAAAAACCGATGGTTCAACATCTGAATATGTTTTTGGATAGTATGAAATCATGGACTGTGAAAAAAAAAAAAAAAAAAAAAAAAAAAAGATTGAATGCAAAGTGGAGAAAATTTTTTAAAAAAATTGATTAAAAGGAATAAAATTTTTTTTTATTAATATGAACTGTATGGCACATCCGATTAAATTGGGGAAATTTGGGAGAGGAGAACCACAATTTTTTCCTACGAAACATCGATTAGGATTAGATTCACAGCTCAAAATGTTTGCCAAAAAAGATAATAGATTGTTAAAAAAAAAAAACAAAAAAAAAATAAATAAAAACAAAGAAAGAAAGAAAGGCCCGTGCCACAATCCTCAACCGGATCCGTTTCATTCTGAGAATCTCTTGCCACCCTCGCATCTTCTTGGTTTTCTTCTATTTAAACATCGTTTATAAGACACAAAAAACAAATGCGCTGACTTTCTTTGCCCATGAAAAAAAATATTTTAATGCAAGTACTATTATTAGGACTAGTAGAGGGGGGAAAAATTTAAGAAACCATGAATGAGGTGCCTTTTGGCCGTTGTCGATGATTCCACATCCAAGGTTCTGGCTGCTAAATTTTAAGAGCAACCCAGAAAAAAGAAAGAGAAGCAATCAATATTGGTCTGGAAAAAATACACTTACAATTACTATCTCCGGCTATGTCCAATTTCGGCTTATTTGCTTCCTTCACTTGTTCCTTTCCTTTACCGGTTAAACAAATCACAAATGAAATTGGTTGAGGTTATGTGTTTTATTGGTATTGAAATATTGGTCTGGAATTGAATGAACGCAAGTTTACTTGAGGAAAATAACTTGTAAATCTCATATTTGCACGAACAACATGACTAGTCTGTTTTGTTCGCATGTTGAAACTTTTGCGATTGGAGCCTTTGGTTAGACTGATAAAATCTGAATACAGGTATTTAAATTTTCAATTGCTATTCTAGCTGACGTTTGGATATGTAGGTAAGTTGTAGAACTAAATCTTAATTGAGAACAAAAATATGAATATGTGTTTGAATAGTTTCAAAACAAGTGTTACTGTGGAAAAAAAAAAAAGAACACTACCAAACAAATTATATGTTCGTTGCATGCATAATTTAATGTTATTCCACTGCCTAACTGTAGATTTTGAATCCGTCGCCCCAAGTTCAAAAAATCAAAAAAAAAAAAGAAGCATTGACAAAGTGAAGGAAAATAAAAAAATTAACAGGAATCAAAACAAATTTGAATAATATGGACAATATTCCAAATTCAAATCATTGCTCAAAGAGACAAATGATCGCAAACAAAAAAAAAAATGCTCGTACCATAGTTCTCAACAGGATCTGTTTCCCGTAGGTCAGATTCTCTTCCCATCCCCGGAGCTTTGTGGTGTTGTTCTATTTCACCCTTATCTGTAGAGACAAAAAATGCTCACAATATGTCCCCATAAAAAGAATTTTAATTTAAATGCAAGTGAGATTATTAGGACTTGCAGAGGGAGGGGGAAAAAAAAAAAACCTTTATTGAGGCGCGTTTGGTCCACTGTCGACGATTCCGCATCTAATGTTTTATTTGCTAGAGTTGAAAGCAAACTAGTAAAAAGAAAGAGAAGAAATCCAATTGAATGGTAAAAGAGATTTCAGCCAGAGAAAAAAGAAATCCACTCACCGCTGTCTTTGGCTGATTCCTCATCTGCTTCCTTCATCACTTGTTCCTTTCCTATACCCGTTAAAAAACCACAAATGAAACTAGTTGAGGTTATGTTTTTAGTACCTTAAATTTTGGTTTGGAGTTGACATGTTTACTAACAAAAAATAATTGTTAAATTTTATATTTAAAAATAATTGTATACATGTTTACATGTTTACTAACTAAAATTGTAGCTAAGTTTCATAGTTATTCTGCAAAACCATATTTTGTGTTCGATGAAATTTTGACTGATTTGAAAACAGAGGTTTGACTATGACAAAAATAATGTCGAATACTATTGAAACAAAACAAAGTAATGGAAATTTAAAAAAAAAAAAAAAGTAATTGAAAGGAATTGAAACAAATTCAATCAATATGCACTGCAACGCACAGGTTCAAGCTGAGGAAATTTTGAGGGGGTCAATTTCTTAAATCAAAGGTTTGAACTAGCTAGATTTTAAATCCTAACCACAATCTTCTTTTCTTTTCCAAACACCGATTTGAATTAGATTACCAATTCAAATATTTGTTCAAAATGATAGATGATCATAGCACAATGCCCGTACCATAATCCTCAACAAGATTTGTCTCCCCCGGAGCTTCTGCCATTCTCGTCTCTTGGTTTTCTTCTTTTTCACCTTCGACTGTAAGAGATGACAAACAAGCACTGACTTTCTACTCCCATTAAAGAATATTTTAATTGGAGTTGTATTATTAGAACTTGCTGAGGAAAAAATAACCTTTAGTGACACGCCCGTGGCCCACCGTCGATGATTCCACATTCAAGGTTTTGGCTGCTAAAGTTAAAAGCAAACAAGTAAAAAGAAAGAGAAGAAATCCAAATGATTGGTGAAAAAAATAAAAGATTTCCAGCCAAGAAAATTTTCCCTCACCGCCATCTCTGGCTGCTTCTAGTTTCTCCTCATTTGCTTCCTTCATTTGTTCCTTTGCTTTACATATTAAAGAAACCACAATTGAATCTGGTTGCGAGGTTCTTTTTAATGATTTTGAATATTGGTCTGGAATTGAGATAGATCTCGTATTTACTAACTAATATAATAATTAAGTCTCATAGTTACTTCATAAATCCATATTTGGTGTTGGATGAAATTTCGTACCAAAAACTAGTTTTTGGGTTTGCATATTGGAAATTTTGTGATTTGCACCTTTCTGGTCAAATTGTAAATCTGAACACACGATCCTAACCAATATTTGGATACATACGTATATTGTAAATATAAACTGAGAATAAGTTCTAAATACAATGTTTGAAAAGTTAAAAAAATAACAAAAATGAAGATTATTGAAAGGAAGTAAAGGAAATTAAATAAAAAAATAAAAAATAAAAGAAAAAGAAATCATAAGAAATTCGATTTATACAGTAGCGCTTTAGCTTGAAATTGGGGAAAATTTGAGGAGAGTGGGCGTCTAATCCTAAATTCCAGTTGAAATCCTAAATCTTTGTTCAAACCAACCAAACAAACGAAAGTTGAAAAAATATTTCTTGTTTATAATGTTTTATTGGCATTTTTTGAGATTAATTAAAGGGACTAAACGTTGTGATGGAGTAGTCACAAGAAATATACGAAAAAGAAAGAAGAGAGTAGGTGATTCTAAGAGTTGACAGTAAAGAAAAATACTAGCGATCCCATCTTTTTTTTCTTTTTGTATTTTTAAATTTTTTGAATTTGAACTTTTATTTCGATATTTTAATGCCAACAGAACTTGTTTTTACTATTATTATTATTATTATTATTATTATTATTATTATTATTATTATTATTATTATTATAAAAACAGATTATGATATCCATAATTAATATTAAAAAGTTGCATTACCAACTAAAAGACGAAAATTATTACTACCTGAGTTGATATAAAAACATTAGGATAAACATTTATCCGCAAATTAAGAACGATTTAATGAATAATTCAAGCTTTGTCTTTGAGGGATTAGCAAGAAAAGGCTTTATCTTTGAGTAGTCCAAAGTTAAAAGTTGAAAGTGATCTCAAGATAAAAGATCGTAAAACAATCCTCGTACCGTAATATTTATTTTCACGATCACGTTCTTGCTCAAACAGAGATTCGGTTGTCATCCTATCACCTTCTTGGTGTTCGTCTACTTCTAATTCACCATCACCTGTATGAGACAACAAACAAACGTTCACTTTTTTTGCCCATTAAAAGAATGTCTAAGTGCGGCTGTATATATCAGAACTTGAAATTGAATGAAAGAAACCTTCAGTGAGCCGCCTTTGGGCCGCCATCGGCGATTCCACATCCGAGGTTTCAGTTGCTAAAGTTTAAAGCAATCAGTTGAAAAAACAAAACAAAACAAAACAAAGCAGTCGATTTGAATGGTAAAGGAGCTTTCAAACTGCCAATAAAATTATTTTTTTTTTAAAATCCACTCACCGGTATCTTTGGCTACACCCAGTTTCAACTCATCTGCTTCCTTCACTTCTTCCTTTCCTTCACCTGCTAAAGAAACAACAAATGAAACTGGCTGAGGTTCTGTTTTTGTTGATTTTCAGATGTTGGCTTGGAAACAGAAATACACTGACTTCAAAAAGTTTAACCACACAATAATTGCAGAGGCCGGAACAAAAAGATCTTTTATTTTGTTCGAAAACTTTTCTGCTAAACAAGATTTTCAAAGTAGTTTTCGTTTTCTTTGATTTTCTAAAACATTTTATTTTAACGTTGGTTTTCGACTTTTGAGTAAACAAAAATTTCTATGTTGAAAATTACCTACTGCTATGAGGAATTGACGTCCGGTATAATATGAAAGATGAAAAGAAAAAAAAATGTAAAAAACTACCTTCAGGAAGGGGCTGCGGGGGTGAACTTTCTGGTGGTTCCATACGTGAAAGTTTTGTTCGATTTCAGCACGGCAATCTTAACAGGTTACTTATATATAGAAGGAGGGAAAAAAAAAAAAAAAAAAAAAAAATTTTCAGACCCCGTATTTTTAATGGTTATTGCGAAGGTACCCTATATTTTTTATAATATGCCACAAGCTTTTAAATTTTAATGGACCGCAAAACAAAAGATTTAAAATTCCTCCAACGATACTAGAGACAAGATAGGACAAATATTACATCTACATGGTGGGTGGATGTAATAACAAATTATCTTGATATCTTTATTAGGTATCTTCCCTCCGTCTATCTAGGTTTGACTGTTATTCTCTCCTTTTTAGACCTCCAGCTTCGACTCTTGAAATTTGAGTTAATGATGACAGAATAGGTCCCGAATGGATGACTAAGAAAAACTAGTATAAAAAACCTGATTCTATCATATCTAAAATAAGTATTGTCTTTAACATTTGGATTAACTTTTAGTAATGATACATAAGAGTTCAGTTTAGAATTTTGTAACATGTGATATAGAATTATTCTCACCAGATATTAATATAGTTACTATCATAAATTTTGTTAAAATAAAAAATTTATTATACATGATAAAAGCTATACTTTGATTTTATCGATAAATATTATTGTTTTTAGTTCTTAAATCAATATTCAATGAGCTAATATATGACTAGAAGTAATTCTGAATCATAAGGTCACCCTGAAAGTAAAAAAATTAATCTTATAGTTGTAATAACAATATTTACTGACTAGAATGTAAAAGCACGGTTTCTTTAACAATTCTTTCTTTAAAAAATTTAAAAATTAAAAATAAATAAATAAATAAAAAGTTTGGTGGGCATGGAACATCCTAGAAGTTTTCCAGAATATATGTAAGCCTTTACATTAAAATATATATATATATATATATATATATATATATAGCTTCCGTTCGTTTGACGAACATTTACAGATGAAGTTTTGGAGACTGGTTTAAAAATGTGCGTTAGTTTGAAGTATGAATTGAAAATAAACTGTAATTAAAAAATAACATTAAAATTTAAAATGTATTCAGAAAAATATTTATATAAAATGGATATTATTTTATTCATCTCGTCGTTATAAGCATTTTGAAACGTGAATTATCTCATTTTGATTTAAAATAAGAAAGTTATGGAATTAAAATAAGAAAGTTAAGTGCAAAGCTAGTACTAATTGCTTTTTCATACTTTCGACTATTTATCATATTTCTTGCTTCTTAATTAGTTGCGTTGAAAATTCTGTCATAAATATTAAACAATTTATTCGGTATTAGCAAAATAGTTTCACAACGGATTTATTAAACAGTCGGATCAACCTGCCAACATGCTTCTTAATTGGCAAATTAATTTCCCCCCGAATACTTCCCAGGCAAATTAGTTATCTTTTTTTTTTTTTTTTTTTTGCTGAGATACGAGTCTTAACTTATATTCTTGATCAATACGTACAAGTTAGAAACGCACTAAATACGCTAAATACTTTACATTCCAAACCTACTCGGCGAGGTTTAGTTTAGTGGGTGGGAGGGGAGATGATTTTTGTTTCAAATAAATAAGAGGCATCATATATATATATATATGCATTCCAGTTATTATCTTGTTAATATAACTTTTATAAAAAATAATAATAATATCAATTAATTTTATGGTTATAGTAGCATAAACCAGTAATTATCTTCTTATCAAAGATTTGGATGCATGGTCGTTGTAGAGTCAACAGCCAAGCAAACTTATTTGGTCGTCGTATAACTACAAATATTATCAATGACTGTTACCTTAGACTTCTTGTCCTGATTGATTGCCAACTATATTGACAAGAACAAATCTCTTAAATAAGCATAAAGTGATCACAACCACAAATTTTAAAGTGATTATTTCTTTGAGATTTTTTTTAGAGAAAAATTCATGATAAAAACTATATTTTTATCTTACACATAAGTATTGTCTTTAGTATTTGGATTAACTTTTAGTAATGAAATATAAGTGTCCAATTTAAAATTTCACAGCGTACGATACAGAATTATTCTCACTAGATATTAATATAGTTACTATCATGTGATGCCCTAGAAATTCAAAAACTTGATTCATGAACTATTTTTATGAATTTCCTTCATTAATATACTTCTAACGAATTATTTTGATAAATATCAAATTTCAAGATTAAGAATGATTGTATATGTATCATCAGTGTGATGATGTCGATGACTTAATAATGTTGAATTTCTCTATTTAAATGAGAAATTTTAAATACATAAAAGATAAATTGAACTATATATAAATTTATACGAAAAATTTATTGTGTCGTATTAGAGGGATAATGTCAATTTTTGGAAAGAACCCCGATTTTTATTAGGAGGTCAATTTAACGATCTTAATATTATTTTTGATCATATCAATAGTTAAGTTTTGAGAGTATAATTGGAAAATTAACATGTGACATAGATAGAAGATGAGTGATTAGTATTTACTCTTAGAAAATCTAAAGGTGGAAGATTGATCAAGAATTGTGCTTAAGTTTGAAATCAATGGTGTAGATTTTATGTTAAAGAATCCTAAGCAAATCAATGGCCAAACTTTAGATGATAAGTGATCAATGAGAGCTTAAGGTAAGGATTGCTGTGATAGAAGATCCAATGGATGAGAATAAAGATGACAACCTTGGATCAATGGTGGAAATTGGAAGGAAGAAAAACAAAATAAAAATGAGAAGACAAAGGGGGGATCCAGATTTTTGGGTCAAAAAGTAAGAGAAATTTGAACAAATGAGAAAAGGAAAGTAGTGCATGCATGCAACCTCATGTAAGAGATGACATGGTTTATTTTGGCAAGTTGACCCAAAGAAGAGACAAGTAAAAGTAACCCCTTGTCTCCACTTTGTTGAACCAAATTTTCACCCCAACACTCTCCCTTTAAGTGGCGGCAATGAAGGGGAGGATCAGCCAAAATTTTCCAATTTTACCCCTCAAAATACAGCTCCCTTAAGGTAAAAGTTGGCTAAAAACAAGCCCTAACATTTTATTTTATTCTCACACAAGTTAAGCTCAAAAACCCTAGCTTCTCTAGCCACCAACAAGCTGAAAAAAAAAAAAACCGAACACTATCCTCCATCTCTAACACCCCTCTAGCACCCTCCTCCCTCTATTTTCAAGCTCTAAGCAACCCCGTTATCAAGTTCGAAAAAGTGTGAAATGGAGTTAGAGGATATTTTACTAGAGGTAACCTAGTGGTATTCTTTGTGTTTTAGTCATTTTTGGAGAACTAAAGCATGATGTTTAGTTATAATCTTAATGTTAGACTTCTTCTTACCTAGGAAAAAGTTTTGAGAAGAACTATAGGGGTTCGAGATCTTAAAGAATCGACGGAGCATTTCGGTAAGATCTACGAACTTTGTTAAAGCTTGTAGTAATTGTGGTAATATAGCATGCATTAAAAACTTTGGTATGAAAAAATAAATTATATAATAAGATTCTACAGAGAATAAGCTTCATTTTAGGCTTTGGAATCACTTAGTTTGCTTTTGTATGTTTAAAGTTATGTGTATTTGAAATTATGACACAAAACTAGAGAGAAAATGAACTTCTGGGGTACAGTGTGCATTCCGAACCCTTTAGCCTCCAAATTTAGGATTATAAGCTATATATTTAAATACTAGATTCTTTAAGCTTTCCAACAAAGCATCATACGCCTTGAACGGATACACTACTACAAAATATGGATACCACGATGGAAATTCAACGACGGTTTTTAAAAAAAACCGTCGTCGTAAATTCGGAAAAACACGGAGCCGAAAAACAACAAAAAAACCGTCGTGGAAGGACGAGCTTCCACGACGGTTAACAAAAACCATCGTGGAAGCACCGGGCTTCCACGACGGTTTTTCCACGACGGTTTTTAAAAACCGTCGTGGAAGCTCGTCCTTCCACGACGGTTTTTTTGTTGTTTTTCGGTTCGCTCTCTCTCCGCTCCCTCCTTACTTAAAATCTCCAAAAACTCTCTTTATCTCACCGCGCCTCCTCTCTCTTTCTCACCTCTCAAAATTTTCTCTTGGCTCCATTCTCCGACGGCCTCCTCCAACACTCACGCGGCCTCCTCCATTCTCTGACGGGTCTACCAAGGAACTAACACAACTTTCCCTCTCTCTCTCGCCGCACTCCGCCCGTACCCACACTCGACAAGCCAGTAAGTTGTAGTGTATATTGCTTGGGTAATGAACAAATTTGGGAAATTTTTGTCCAAAATATTGATTTTGTTGATTGTGGTTGTTGATTGTGAATTTTCCAGCTAAAATCCAAAATGTTGATTTTGTAGGTGGTTGAGTTGGGAATATTCCATCCGAAATGGCTAAAATCCATGCCCTACATTATCGGTGATTGTTCATTGTGGTTGTATTTTAGATTGAATTAAATTGGTTGGGTAAGGCATGAATTTGGGACTTTTCCGGGAAAAAATGATGCTTTTGTGATTTAAATATGTTTGGAGAAATGAAACGAATTCGCAAACTTTTTTTTTTCATTGTTACCTTCGACGACAGTTAAAAAACCGTCGTGGAATCTGAAAAGATTCCACAACCCTGGATTCCATGACAGTTAAAAAACCGTCGTGAAAATGTTACCACGACGGTTAAAAACCGTCGTGGTATCCATATTTTATAGTAGTGATAAATGTGTAGTTTTCGGTGAATTTTACAAATTTGGACTACGAACCGAAAGTCTTTGCTGGAACCTTGTACTAGCCACTGTTTTTATATATTTTGAGTTAGTAAACCATAATGTTTTACAAAATTAACATATGAAATAGACACTATAAGTTTCCAATAACATATTTTTTGCCTTATTTGGACTTGTAAGTGAATTGATATGATTTTTCTAATCTTACTCATGAATCTGGACTTATGGTACAAATGTGAGACCAACAATAACATCACCTAAGTTAATAATATGAAACACTCAAGCATTAAAGGAAATAACTTTACAATTTAAACTAGGCATCTCAAACTTCAAAATGAGATATCATGCATTTAAAATGGATATGTACATAAATTTTAATAAATCACAAAATATTGTATTGTAATCTAGTAAACTGAGATTTTGCCACAAGACAATTAGGAAAATGTCCACATTAATATTTGAAATGCCTGAAATCTTAGAAAACAAATATAAAAACAGAAACTAGATGCTTCATGCTTTCCAACAAGTCATCAAGCATTCAAAACGGGATTATACTCAAATCTAAATAAATCTTACAAATTAAAATCCTACACCGACATAACTGGCATAACTTGGGAAAAAGCGTGGTACAACCCATTAGAGAGAGAAAAAGAAAGCGAGCTAGAAAGAGATAGGGAGAACTCTCCCATTCGATGGTCCAGCGGTGCTGTATGGGAAAGTTCTCGTATATACATATATTGATAAGACATGTGTCTAAAACAAGGACAAAGTTATCAGAACAACAATGTCAGCCTTTCTTAGGTTCTTTTTTGTTTTTTTTTTCTTAGAAACATCTATATGAAAGATACTATGTTTTTTTAGGATAAAAGGAATACAAGAATTACTCTCATTAATGATTCATATTTTTAAAAAGGTTAATCAATTAGTTAAAAGGTACGGTTCGTACAATAAAATATCACAAAATATTAAGACTGTATCTCTAATTTATTACTTAATGCTATTTTAGTCATTAGATTATCTTTTCCACAATATAAATCTTCTTTACCGGACAATGTCTCTTACATAAATTTTGTTGGATAGACATTTATTCTATCTTTATTTTAGTTAGAATGAGTTAAATAGTTGTATTAGCCGATGGTGTTTACTTATTGTTACTTTATTTATAGGTAAATTGCTAAATTGATAATTAAATAATTAAAGTTTATAATGAGTTGAACTTCGTTCTTTTTTTTTAATTAAGTTGAAATTATGATTAACTTTTGAAATATGTCAAAAGACTAAAATTATTAAAATAATCCTCCAATTTTTAATACAATAGGGAAATTTCAGTGCACGTGATTTATAGATTATGGGTAATTAGTGAAACACAAATTTAAATAAAGAAACATTTATTGGTAAAAGCATTCTATAACTTTATAAGAGAAATGTGTGCTAGATATTTTTGTATCAATCAGGAATTTAGGAGGTCTTGTTTCCCTTTGATACCAAATTATTTTTCCAATTACCAGAATTTTCTCTGTTAAATTGTAATTTGGGTTTGTCATCTTTTCCTGGATGGCATGATGGGAAAAAAGAGTTCGTTTCAATTACAGAAAAAAGACGGTGAAGTCGTCGGAATGACTTAGTCGAAGAGGGGAGAGGGAAAATTACCCTTGGGTTGGTTGGGAAATCGCTTTCGAAAAGGATAGCATTAACATTCTGTGGAAAATGGAAGATAGTTTTCAAATTTTGAACGTGGCCCTGGACAGAGTCAATTTCAAAAAATGACTTCGAGAATTTCTTAGAAGTTATCTAAAATATTTAATTAGCAAAATGACATCAAACAACTAGAAACGACCATGATTGTTCCTATATTAAAATGAAAGAAGGTTATTTTGCTAATTTTAATTTTTGAAGTTGTTATTTTGGCAAATATTCCCCCTGGGGGCATCTTCCTCTTTATGATCGAAGACAAGTAGGAGATTGAGAGGATTTTATCCGTGGAGCCGTAGACTTTTAATCAGTCCTCTGTTTTTAAAGGAATTTGAACGGCTAACCCTTGGCGATAAATTCCAATGGGAGAATAAAGTGACATTTTTACACTAGATAATAAAAGTAAATAGCATTTTTAAAAATATCTGTAATAAATAACTGTAAATAACAAATTTACTATATAAATAATTTATTTACTTCTAATAAATAGAAAATTTAGTTAGTAAATTTTGTAGTTCTATTTAGGGTTATTCACCAATATATACTTATTTTTAAATCATACTATTTGCTTCATTTAGTTTCATAGAAATGCTATTTATTACAATTTTTGTAACTCGTTTATGGGTCCAAGTCTATAAACTCCTTGGTGATGGCATGATCGAGAAGATTGGGATGGCCTTGGCTATATTTGGTGGAGGTGAGAACTGGAAGGAAATATAAAAAATGGATAGGAATTTCAAATGAAAAATAGGATTGTAAGTTGGTTAATAGGACATTTCTGTCTATTTTAAATATATAAAAACTTCAACAGACAGACTAATTTAAAATGGAAGAGGCAAAATAAGAGTTTTTAATTAAAATGAATGGACAAAGTGCAAAGCTAGTACTAATTGCTTTTTCATACTTTCGACTATTTATCATATTTCTTGCTTCTTAATTAGTTGCGTTGAAAATTCTGTCATAAATATTAAACAATTTATTCGGTATTAGCAAAATAGTTTCACAACGGATTTATTAAACAGTCGGATCAACCTGCCAACATGCTTCTTAAAGGCAAATTAATTTCCCCCCGAATACTTCCCAGGCAAATTAGTTTTCTTTTTTTTTTTTTTTTTTTTTTTTTTTGCTGAGATACAAGTCTTAACTTATATTCTTGATCAATACGTACAAGTTAGAAACGCACTAAATACGCTAAACATTTTACATTCCGAACTTACTCGGCGAGGTTTAGTTTAGTGGGTGAGAGGGGAAGTGATTTATGTTTCAAATAAATAAGAGACATATATATATATATATGTATATATATATGCATTCCAGTTATTATCTTCTTAATATAACTTTTATAAAAAAAATAATAATAATATCAATTAATTTTATGGTTATAGTAGCATAAACCAGTTATTATCTTCTAATCAAAGATTTGGATGCATGGTCGTTGTAGAGTTTACTGCCAAGCAAACTTTTTTGGTCGTCGTATAACTACAAATAATATCAATGACTGTTACCTTACACTTCTTGTCCTGATTGATTGCCAGCTATATTGACAAGAACGAGTCTCTTATGCTGTCAACTGCCAAGCAAACTTTTTTGGTCGTCGTATAACTACAAATAATATCAATGACTGTTGCCTTAGACTTCTTGTCCTGATTGATTGCCAGCTATATTGAGTTATTGACAAGAACAAGTCTCTTAAATAAGCATAAAGTGATCACAACCACAAATTTTAAAGTGATTATTTCTTTGAGGATTTTTTTTTTTTGAGGAAAAATTCATGATAAAAACTATATTTTTATATTATGCATAAGTATTGTCTTTAGTATTTGAATTAACTTTTAGTAATGATATAAGTGTTCAATTTAAAATTTTGTAACGAACGATCATAAATTTTATTAAAATACAAAATTTATTATTTATGATAAAAATTGTATTTTTATTAGCTCAATATTCAATGAGTTAATATATGACTAGAAGTAATTCTGAATCATACGGTATAAATTTTAAATATAAACCCTAAAAGTAAAAAAAATAAATAAATCTAATAGTTATAATAAAAATATTTACTAATTAGAAGGTAACAGAACAGTTTCTTTAACAATTCTTTCTTTAAAAATTTTAAAAATTAAAACAAAAAAGTATGGTGAGCATGGAGCATCCTAGAAGTTTCCCAAAATATATGCAAGCCTTTACATTAAAATATATATATATATATATATATAGCGCCAATTTGAGGGACTTTCAGATACGAAATTTTGGAGGTTAATTTGAAAATACGTGTTTGGTCGAAGTACGAATTGAAAATAAACTGTTATATATAAAAAATAGTGTTAAAATTTAAATTTTTTTCAGGAAAAAAATATATAAAATGGATATTATTTCGATCATCTTGTCATTATGAGCATTTAAAATCTGAATTATCTCATTTCAATTTGAAATAAGAAAGTTATAGACTTTTAAAGTATTTTGAAAATGAAAAAGAATGAGTGAGTTTTAGGCCCTGTTTGGGGAAACTTTTCAAACGACTTTAAATCACCTAATCCAAAACTTCCAATTTTACATCTCAGTTTCTCTCTTGATATTTTCAAAAAAACTCAAACTTTAAAAGCCCATAACTTTTTCAATTCAAATCGAAATGAGATGATTCTTTTGTCAAAATACTCAAAATTATAAGACGAACAAAATAAGATCTATTTTGCATATTTTTTTCGAAACACATTTCAAATTTTTGTATTATTTTCTATATTACAATTATTTTCCAAAACTCCTTCCCTAAATACATATTTCCAACCCAACCTCTAAAACTCCATCTTCAAAAGTGCCCCCAATGGGCCCTTAGATATGTGAGTTTTAGAGTCTAGACCAAAAAAACACCATTTGGAGTGCTGATGTTGAAAATCAACCTCAATACCATTTACGACTGCACACGGTGGTCGAACTGGTACTCTGCCTAGTAAGCTTGCAAGGAAGAAGAGAAGAACTTTGGAGTAAAGAGGATACTGGCAGGGTGTCTACCGAACGCACTCCGACGCTCAAGTCAAAATAGTGAGCTAAGGGGTAAAAGGCTTGGAGTGGGGTAGAGTATTTAGTAGGTAAAAAAGTCAGTACCTGATAAGCTGTGTGAACTTAGTATTTATAGGGTGCTAATCGGAGCATGTCCGAGTCGGATCCTACCTAGTAGAATCGGGTTGCCCCAAAGAAGTAGTTAACCCAGGAAACGGGAGATCCACTGTGTGTTCACCACATGTCAGGTGTATGAATAACGCCATAGGCCATTCCAGAAAGTGCGGATTCAATTATGGAGGACGCGGACTAGGTGCCATGTGTCTTGGGTGTGGATTCCTTGTGTTGGGCCGTTAGCCTACAGGTTGGGTCGTTCCCAAGTCAGTTGTAACAAACCATATCTTCCTTGCATGTGTCGGATAATGGGAGAAGATCATGTGGGGAAGTTTTGCTCCTTACTAATTGGTCTTAGACCTTGAGGGGAAGGTCTTATGGTCGTCTTCCCTACACACCTGCTGGGTAGGATTATATTCTGCATGACCAGTCTTGTTCAGTGATTTAATCTAGTAGGAAGGCATGGCAAACTAGCCATAACCTGGTAGGAAGGCTTAGCAGACCAGCTTGACACGTAGGCTTGCTTGGCAGCGTAACCTATCCTGTTGTACCAATAATGCCAAGTAGACAAGACCCACCCCGCAGCATGTGTTGCCGAGCAACCTTTGGCTACCCTATAACATTAGCCCCCCAAGTATGCCCCGACATAGCAAATGTTGGATACACTTTTTCTGCTAGGGTGCTCGACTCAATAGGGATCCTATCCGGAAAGTTCGTGATGTGACATATATGGTGGAGCCTTAATTGTGAGATTTTTTTTTGTTGGGTCTGTGGTGGTAGCAGAGGATTGGCCTATACCGTAGGGTTCTATCACTGTACTTTTGCTGTACGCTCAACCAGCCTTCTTAGCAGATGTGATTTCCCTCTGAACAACCCTCTCAGCATGACTCTTTTTTCTCCCGAATAGCCTTCTCAGTAGGAGTTTTAGCAAAGGCTATCGTTGTTGGGTAGACCGGTAGCGGCTATTGAATGTCAATCGCCCCATGACACATGTCGATGTGAGATTGGCTATCCCTTGTGGGGGCTTTTTGAATTTTGAAAAACTTTTCAGCTTCCCCCTAGGGCTAAACCCTTCACCTATAAATAGGCCCCTAGGGCCTTTCATTTGAACCATTCACTTGATTTTTGCTCTTGTCTGAAAAAATCGTGTAAGGTAACCAAGCATAGCAAGTCAGGAGTGTCCGAGAAGCCCATAATTCTTTCGCTTCATCCGAGAAGTTAAAAGGAAAATTTGTTCTCTAATCTTCTTCCTACCAGAATAGATTGAGTGACTTGTCCAATTCCAACAACCATTCCAAGGCTAAGTATGAGGATTCCAAGTCTAGCAGTGGCGGATCAAGAACTAGTTAGAATTCGTCATCTAGCGGGAAAGACATCCAAGAGGTGCCCGGTCCAATCGCCTCTAGGGTCGGAGCAGGCCCTCAGAACTGGACGCTGCGAGCACATGACGGGAGTTCCCGGCTTGGTCTAATTCTCGATCTAGACCCGGACACCTAATCAGATGAAGAGTTCTTGAACTCTCTAGGGGACAGTCCCCCTCCGCCCGAGAAGTCTCATAAACCCCAACCTGAACCGGGTAGGTTCGTAAGATCCCCTACTGTATAGCAACTTTTGGGCAAATTCGAGCAAGTTGCGGGTGCTGAGTAGCTTACAGATGTCAAGCAGCATAGGGACATTTCCAAAAGGGTCGCCGCTCGATCAGGTAAAGAGACTACGACATCCAGACGATCGATCGCTAGACATTGGGAGGCTAACTGGTGCCCGTTAGGGAGGTCACTCTGAGTTCTTCTAACAATGCCGAATCCAAGGAGGCCCAAGAATCCCTCATATACCACTTTAACCCGAGGTTGGTCAGAGGGGTCATAGGTACTCGATGTGAAGGTGAATACCACTATACCACTAATTAGTTCCCCTCGATCGTAGATATTCGAATCCCGGAGGACATCCAAGTAGTATATAGGATTCCACCAGACGTGGAGCTTCATGTCCCTAGTCTGAATAACCTACCCAGCAGCCCCCTGACGGATTCATCACCTACTATATGTACTCCATCCTATCAAGTGCACGCTTTTCCGCTCAAGTCGTGGCTACGTCGGGTGTTGTACCAACTCAATCTCTGCCCAGCACAGCTTAGTCCCATTGCATACAGGGTGTTGGTCAACTATTATAATCTATGGCATTCGCTTTTCTTGAAAAAGCTGTCCTATAGGGTATTTTATAACATCTATTGGGTCAAGACCCTACTAGCTTTTGTACACGGGTATTATTTCCGGGGTCAAATGTCGGGAAGGTCATTGAGGGCTGCCCAGAATCAAATAAGATCTAGAGTATGTTTGGTTCTTCATTAAAGGGAACTGGGAAGCCCTTGAATGAGTGGTTATGCCAGAGAAAAAGCACATTCCCCAAGAGTTCCAGCCAGTCCATGCCTGGTCTAAGAAACATTCCATCCCAACTGTTGATCGGGACAAGATTATGACCTTCAAGGGTCAGACTATAGATGCTCAGTATATAAAGAATCTCCTCAATGAAGAGTCCTTGAGGAGCCACGGATGGGCTTCAGGCTTTTGGGTCAATCTCCCATATGTTCCACCCATGACTACTCAGTAGGAGGACTTAGTGATAGTGGCTGAGCACCGACCTCCCCCGTAGGCCTCGTACTGGTCTTGGACTGGGCTTGCACCAAACAGACAGCCTTTTACTTTGACACTTCCGGTCCGCGAGTCAAGTGGAAGTGTCGGTCACATCTCAGTCCGAGCAAGATGTTAGGGACGCATCCTGTGATTTTAGGTTGGCCATTGATAACTCTAAGACATTAGAGTTATCCAATGCTTTTCTAGTTCAAATTTGCTTAGCCAAGAGCACTTTTATTATTTTTTCTTTGTGTTTTGTTTTGGATTTTGTAAGTTTTATTTTGCTATGGTCAACTTCTGAAATTATGCTTTTCTTGATGTAAATTGTAGGATCATAGAGCAAATTGAGGGCCAAATCGTTAAAGTGCTAGTGGTATGTTTTTCAGGTAAATGCTACAACTATGCTGTAGCATTTCTGAGCGGAATTCTGGGCATAGCTGGCAGATTTTGCTGACATCAGACTATTATGTGGAGAGATCATGCGGGATGAATGAGCTGGACATTTGTGGTCAGCTGGCCTCCCACCATTTTTGCCACGTGTACCATTGTTGCCCTAGCCTAGCAAGGAAACAAAAAAAAGAAAGGAAAGGCAGCCGTAGAGGAGGGACAGACGAATTGGGAAAGAAAGGAAGCAGAGAAAAAGTGAATACCCATAATTGCTTCTGAAAAAAAAAACAGAGAGAAGCAGCCGCCGCAGAGGGTACAGCTGAGAGAACGAAAGAGTGAGCAAGGAGCAACAAGAGAGCGAGAGGAGCTTCCAAACTTGGCTGATTTCTTTTCTCTCTCTTGCTAGATTAATCTTTTTGTATTTTGCTCATGGATTTGTTCATGGATTATTATTGGATTATGGAACTTGATTTTTCGATCATGAACTAAATTGTTTAGCTAGGACCCTAATGGAACCAAGGTTGTAGGAATGTTATGTTGATGTTGGATTGCTAGATATTATTCTGCTCTTGTTCATTCATGTGTGTGTTATGTTTATTTCTATTTGTTTGACTGGCCATCAACTATAGGAAATCAGATTTAGATTAATACCGGAAGGGTTAATTTAAGTTGGAAATAACATGAATGATGTAAGTTTAATATGCTTATCTAGGTTTATTGATTTATGAATGGTATAGGAATATATTGTTCATCTTGCATAACCCATAAGACCCGAGCATTAAAATTGCATTCTAAGAGCTGGATTCACATAGGAATATGTTGAAAAAGGTTTGAGGAATTAGCCATAATAATTCGGAAGATTTTTATGCATTAAAACGGAGGTTTGGTTAACAGGCGCAGAATATGCTATAGCATTCTAGTAGCATTCGTGTAGCAGACCTGCAACAGAGGTGAAATTAGGTGTCCTAGCTTGTTTAATCAATTGGTTTCCCAAACTTAGCTGCATTCCCGTTCTTTTCATTAATTTTGTTTGCTTTTGCTTTGCTTTGAATTGTTCCATAATTGTTAGTGAATTTCCAATTCAGCTTCATTTTATTTCATACATTGTTTGGTGTTAAAATAGCTTTTACTTGATATTTTTGGTGATTTAATCCTCGAGGGACGATATCCGTACAATTATGTACACTTTATTACTTGTATGACTCGTATACTTGCGAGTGTTCAAAAATAAACAACAAGTTTTTGGCGCCATTGCCGGGGATTGAAATCATTGAAAATATTTGTAAGAGTTATTTAGTTTTAGTTCTTATTTCTGCATTTGCTTATCGGTTGAGTTTTTGTATTTTCAGGAGCTTGCTTTTTCTGCATGAATAACCAGCGAAATCAAGAGTTGCTGCCCTTGGACCCAGAAATTGAAAGAACATTTCTAGCAAGGAGAAGGGAGCAACAAGGTCGAGTGGGTGTGGGAGAAATAGCAGAAAGAGTTGCTGTCAATATGGCTAATGATGGGCAGCAAGTGAATGTCAACAATCTAGCGCCTTAGCCAGTTTTGATGGATGACAGAGACAGGGCTATTCGAGATTACGCTGTACCTATTCTACATGGGCTCAATCCGGGCATTGTTAGGCCAGAAATACAGGCGCCACAGTTTGAGCTTAAGCCAGTCATGTTCCAAATGTAGCAGACCTGCAACAGAGGTGAAATTAGGTGTCCTAGCTTGTTTAATCCCAGACGACAGCTTGGATGATGTGCTTCGGGTTCAATACCCCACTAGCACCCTTCGGATCAAAGGTCGTTATTTAAATTTCCAAGTTAGAACATGTTCTTCTATTCTTCTTGTTTCATATCTAATCCATCTTCTTTTTTGCAAAAATGGCTCCAGAGAAGTCGAGGAAGAACACCGAGTAGGAGAAGGAGAAAGACATCAGCAAAAGCAGCTGAATGAGGCATGTTGAGAAGATTGACCGGTTGGATGCCCAGGTAGGGAAACTCTTGGCAGTAGTGAACAGCATTAACTTGCTACTCCTGAAAAAGGATCTATCGACCGGGAAGGAAACCGACTGGGCATGCACTTCTTAGAAGGTGTACCCTCCCCATCAGGTTGTAAATCTGACTACTAAAAAAGTTCCACCAAAGTCTACCTGACAGCTAGCTTCTGGGAGGATCACTCTACTCGTTCTAAAAGAATTTGTTGAGTGTGTAATTATGAAGTTGCTAGTAAATTTATTTTCTCTCTCCCATAGATGTAAGCAATTTTACCAAACTACATAAATCATTGTCTTCTCTTTATTTTTGTTTGAGTTTATTTTTCTGTTGCATTTGAGATATAAGGGTGTTTTCTCCAACAGAGTGCTAGAAACTTATGTAGAGGTCGAAAAAGATCTAACCCTAGTGGTGAAATACATGTACATTTTTCTACCATCAGGTAGTTTGTGAAAAATTTCAAGTTGCCCTTGCACAGTAAAATAGCACACCCTAAAGAGAAAGTGTCACGTGTCAGTTTTCTACAGACTAATGTAGTTTCTCCAATCACAATCCAATACTTTTTCACACATATCATAGTAACATATTTTAATAATTAAAGTAAACAATTTTTACATAGTATTTTTCTTGACAAATAACACCAATATTAAACTGGCAACTAATATCCATATTGACGAAGTCTGACCCCCAATAATGGTTATCTTTTCAATGTGTTCTTGATGAAGAGAAGAATAAATAGATCCATATGTTCAATTAAAATATGGTAAGATTTAATTGGATTTGTTAGAAAACTATTTTTTAAATGACTGCTATTAATATCTGTCCAAATTTCATTTCAGAAATTATCTACTTTTCAGAAAGATAGTTTAATTGCATATCTAAATGCTAGTTTAGAACCAAATAAAAATGATATCTTGTTTCAGAACAAATATGACTTCCATTGCAAAACAAAACCTACAAAACAAAGGGGCCAGAAAACGTCTTGGGACCATCTAAAAGTTTCCCACAGTATCTGTCGCATCGCATTTTCACATATACTAGATTAAATACGTGCATACGTATTCAATTTTTATTATATGGTGGAGGATTGATGGATTCATAGAGGGATGAGTGAGAGCAGAGATCGTGAAGTTGAAGAAGATGAAGCAAAGCAAAGGCCGAATATGAAGCAACAAAAGAAATGACAGAGTTGATTTAAAAAATAATAAATAAATAAATAAATAAATAAAACTGGAATGGA
Organism: Ficus hispida; assembly: GCA_025413025.1. Taxonomy (NCBI): domain Eukaryota; kingdom Viridiplantae; phylum Streptophyta; class Magnoliopsida; order Rosales; family Moraceae; genus Ficus; species Ficus hispida. The sequence continues at coordinate 26,935,470 of CM046373.1, forward strand.
AAAGAATAGGAGTGAGATTCAAAAATTGAAATGAATATTCATAGTAGATTCTATATTTATAAGACAAAGTATTCAAAAAGTCATATGAACATGTAAAGGACAAGTTATAACCAGCTAAAATCACATTTAACGAGCTTTCAAACTTCAATGCTAATTAATTCCCATAAATTTTTTTAATAACTACTGAATTTGTTACATCTCTCTGATTTATACCAAATGGCTAAAACAATGATAATCACCAGCGGATAAAAATTGGAGTAATCATTAAAACTGCATCATACTCTTACATGTGTGTGTGTATGTGTGTATATATATATATAACGTAGTTTTGATGTATATGTAAGTATATGATGTAGTTTTGATGGTAACCCAATTTTTTATCCTCACAAACCCAGATATAATCCCAGTCCAAGAAACCACATTTCTCTCAGGCATTTCGTCGAACATCTTCCGGGCATGCCTTATCTCCCCGCACTTAGCACGCATTTCAACCGCGGAACTCCGATAAACACATCACACTCAAACCTAGTCTTAACCACAAGGCCATGAACACACTGCCAATCCTCCGAAGATTTGCGATCGACTTAGTCACACTCGGGTCTATATGGATCAGCAGGTCTTAAGCCCTCGCCGATCATTCGACGAAAGAGCTCGAGGGCAATCAGGGGAAGCTCCTTCTAAACAAGAGATGAAGTGACAGAGCTCCAAGTGATGGTTGACTTGTGGGGACTTTCATCGAACACTTGGAGTGAATGAAGTGGTGCCTGGGTTTTAAGGTTTGACTGGTCGGAGTGGGAAGAGATGTTGGTTGGTAGCTCCAACGGCCGTTCGGGCAGTTGTGAAATTTAATTCCTTTTATCATTTGTTAGCTATTGATTTAATGTGTTTGACTTTTTCATTTAAATTTTTAAAACGTCCAAAAACAAATTCTCCAGATCCACCAAGTTGATCAAAATTCATCTTTATCTGACTATCAAAATTTCAATGAAAAAGTACACATAGAACCATATATGATTTAGCGGGATTTAATTTGACAATTTAACTGTGATGGGTCTCACAACAAGACAGTTAAATAAACAAAAAGATTAATTAATTATAACAACTAATCAAGTTCAAGACTCAATATGAGAAGTTTTGAAAGTTAGGATAAGAAAAAAATAAGATTTGACCCGTAGTTTGGTTTGAAGACTAAATGAAATGAACTCTAAGAACGTGAAAAATATAGGTATAGTATTTCATTATGTACTGAAGTTCAAAATAGATTGACACTCGAACTATTTCATTTTTACACTTTTTATGTCAAATAACACCTCATTTCACCTAATCAACAAAGAGAGATGATTTTATTAGGCTTTCTTTCCCATTACCAAATATGTTATTTGACCTAAATAACTATTAACTGAACATTTAAAAACAACAACATTTAACACATGTAAGTAGTATAATCCCATCAGACTAGCTCAGCAAATGAAATAGAAGAAATTCGGGTAGACGTTCTCAGGTTTGAAACTCGGACATGGTTTCAAAGTTTGCTTTAATAAACTACAAGCCATAGCCCCATACTCAAAAAAAAAAAAAAAAAAAAAAGAAAAAAAAAAAGGTGCTCTGTTTTGAACATGGTTAAGAATGAATAGAACACAAAAATAATTATTAACAATAATAATGAATGGAACACAACCATCATGTGTTTATTTAATGTTTCTAAGAATATGAATGAAAATTTTCAAACTAAGTGCAAGCTCAATTTAGCCTAGCTTAACGATTGGAAATAAAGAAAGTACTCAAAATATTGGAAATATTAACTGGGCTAAAGTGAGCAAAAGTAACAGGACAGCAACCAGAGACGAGACCACCGACGAAGGCTTGCCAAAATAGTCCTTCCTTAGCTTTGCAATCCGCATTTTCCAATGAACATTCTTGCAGAATTTATTCACATCATCAAACATTTGATTGTAGAAGAATTTATTCGGGTCGAAAGAAACATCAGAGCAGACGTGGTTGAACATGGTGGAAACCTTCACATCAGTCCACTGCTTGTTTTCGATGATTCCACATTGGCGTAGTAACTCAACGTCCTTGGAAGATTTTATCAAACAATCCATGACTTGCAGATAATCGACGACTCGATGATGATGACTATGATGCTCGTATGCAACCAGGTTTCGAAAGTAGCTCTCCGTGTTGTCGTTGATTACCAATCGGGGGATGCTCAACACTCCCTCGCTGAAGTGAATGTCGTAGAATGCCTCGTTCTCATGTGCCTCGTGAAACGTCACTCCAAGATTTTCCAGTGTCACTGCTGTCCTAATGGATTCGGATAATTCCCGCCTATTATTACGTGGTTCGGGTGTTTCTGGCACCAAAGCTGTGTATACTAAACCAAGCAAATGAGGAGTGTCATCCAACCGATCTATTCCAATCTCATCGTGGGGTATCCGTTCTCCATTGAAGTCGAAAAATCCAAGGGCTAGTTCAACAAAATCCCTGTCGGTCTCGGGGTTTTTCCTCTGTCAATGCAAACAACCTACACAAAACAAATAACGGTATTTGATTTTCAAATAAAAGCATGTCACGCGCTAGGCGAGGCTTCATCAACCTTATGTTCAAAAACGCATCGTTCCCTTCGTCTTCACCATGTTCGTCGCGATTCATATTCCTTCTGAAGAGCTCAATCATGAAAAAGCCGTTGAGTACCATGCATTCTGCGAAAGAATCTACATCCATTCGAAAGGCGTCGATGTAGCAATGAAGAGCTTGTGGCTCTCCTTTTTCATTTTTCAATGCTTCAATGTATCTAGCAATGCTCTTCTCCTTTACTCTGTCTAGAAGCACTTGCAAATAATGGATTTTGAACTTTTCTGAATCACAAAATAAACATTTTTGTTTAATATCCCGAAATAATTTTTTCAATAATTAAAATTTTCTTAGATTTTTAAATAACATGTCTTGTATCTAAAAGGTCGTATTTTATAATTATTAGAGTGAGATGTGTGTGAAAAGTATCCTTTAAAATACTTTTGTACTTAAATGTAATTTAATTTGAGGGAAATTAAGTAATAATAAAATTTGTTAAAAATGGTTGTGAAGAAAGCAGACAGAGGAGTGTCAATAGATATTTCCTTTCACATATTGACAAGTCAATAATTCTGTCCATAAAGTTTATGGAATTAATTCTCCCACCACATGTTGAGATGTAGTAATTCTATGTATAAACTTAACGGAAGAAGTAAATTTATTAGTTTCTAGAGTAGAAACGGAACGTTCGGGACACCTCATTATAAGATCAGGCTTCTAGGAAATTTTCTAATTCCTCAATAAGTAAAAAAATGATGCATTTTTTTATGAAGAAAAAAATATACAAGAAGACAAAATAATGCTAAAATCAACAGAGAAAGTGCCTAGCTCTAGCCTTCTAGCAAATATATGATAAAGCATCTGCATCTCTAATACAATGTTAAATAACTGTATTAATTATAAATTTTAACATTTGCCATTTAGACAAAAAAGCACAGTCCAATAAAGTACTGTTTTTATATCAAAATTTTCATATATTAAATTTTGTAGTAAATTTATTATAAAATATGACAAATGTCAAATTTAACATTTGATTATTTTTCGTAGTTGTCTTGATTTTTTCATAAAATTATATTATTTTAATTTTTAATTTCCTTAAATGCTCAATTCAGTTTTACAAGACCACACATACTGAAGACCAAGGGCTGCCAAAAGATCGTTCTTAGCTTCGCAAGCCGCTTATTCCAAGGATTCCTTGCAGAATTTATTCACTTCATTAAACATTTCAGTGTATAAGAATTTACTCCGGACGAAAGAGATGCCAGAGGAGATCTGGGTGAACATGTTGGACACCTTCTAATTATCCCCTTGTCCGTTTTGGATGATTCCATGGTGGCGAAGTAGCTCAACGTCCTTGGCAGATTTCACTAGACACTCCATGATATGCGGACAGTCCCCGATTTGTTGGCGAGTATAATACTTAAAACTATAGTGCTCGTAAGCAACCAGGTTTCGAAAGAAGCTCTCGGTGTCTTCCCTGCATGAACTATGATAGAGTTTAATTAATTTTAAAGTTTAGAGTTCAAAAAAATTGTGAAATCTTATAATAATATAGTTGATTTTGATTTATTTGAGTTATTACATTATAAATATTAACACTTTAAAATCAAAATTTAGAATAGAATCTGTTAATATTATAACCAAAAGAATTCTAACAGGGTAAATAATGGATAAAGTTATAAAATATGTTTTTATATTTGAAAAAAACTTGTGAAAATCATTGAAATTTTAAAGTTAAAGAGACAAAAATAAAACTCAAACCTTCCTCCACTCCGGTTTCTAAATAATCTCAACTCAAAACTTGAAGTGATTTAAATTACAATTACAAATCTTCAAACTCAAACTTTCTATGTGTAATTTTCAATATCAAGGTTATTCTAGTAGAGATGATAACTTGAAAATTTTTTTTCACTCCAAAAAAAAGAAAAAAAAAATTTCTATATTATTCTTATGAATATTAGATTGGCTAACAGATATAATTTAATTAAAAAAAAACTGATAGAGTATAATGAATTCAATATATACGCATGTGTATTAACTTTCTAAACTTTTTTTTTTCATAATTTTGCGGAAAAACCCTTTTGTTTTGCTTAAAATATAGATACTTTAATATTTAAATAATATAAATGCTTTAACATTTAAAAAAGTATAAATGCTCTAACGCAGAAAATATAATATTTAAAAGCTCCTTAATTTATAGTTGAGAGTTTCAAATTTTCTTTATATTTAAAGATTAAAGAAGGCTTAAATATTAATGGAAAAATATAATAATTCTTAAAAATATAATAATTAATATTAGAGTATAGAAATTTAAGCGAAGTTGGCGCTTATTTTTGCCTCCAAAAGGATGAAATATTTGAAGAAAAGTTCGCCAACCTTCCACCTCCTTTTCTCTCTCTCTCTTCTTTTTCACTCTTCTCTTCCTCTCTGTTACGCACGTTGCTGCCTTCGCAGGAAATCCCGTCTCCAGCCAGCCACCTTCACGCGCGCTGGTGATCCATGCAACCCATCACCCGAGCGTCCAATAGTCGGAGTTTGGCAGCATCACTCGCAGCCGTTCGCCGGAAAAATGCTTTGAAATTTTCGTTACCGTAAGCTTTCAAGCAAGATTTTGGTGTAATCCGACCTCTATTTTGCGAGCCGTTGGTTTCGTTGAGTTCCACTTGTCGAGAGGAACAAAACCCAGTCCATCACCACTCTGATCGTTGCAGGAAATTTTCCCAATCCGCCAATATCTTCAAGTCCTTTGTTTACATTTTCGAGAAAACCGAACGCCGTTTGAAGAAATCGACCCCAGAAATGGGTTTTCTTAGTTTTTCCAGGGCAATTTCTTTCTTGTTGAAGCAATAATGCATCTGTTAAACCTGTCCATTACAAAATGATGATAAGGGAAAAAAAGAAAAAAAGGGTACAAAAACATGGACGAATATATATCATAAGATAAAGTATCACATTACTTGGCATTACTTGACTCTTCTTCTTGTTCTTACAAAAAAAGGCGTTACAAGATATGGTTTGTTTAGTTGAATACACTTCTTCCTTTCAAAATACACATAAAAATACTCGTGGCTGATCTAATCCAAGAAAATTACTTTCCCACCAATATAATTTAACTCACTTTCATAAATAACACCTTCATGATGCAATTTTTGTTTAAAACTTTTCTTAACTCAGTTGCTACAGTAATCAAACCATAATATCATACTTATGAAAACCAATCTTGTATTTCATATAATCATGTGAAGAAAAAAAAATTAAGTGCTAATTAATCTCGTTTTTAATTCTTGAACTATTAGTCAAATCTTATTTTGGTTTTTAATTTCCAGAACGTCTCAGAATGATTTTTTCATCCTTATGTATTGTCCTAAATTAGTCCTTTGGACCATCCAATTCTAAAAATCTTGATGCCTTCAATCCGTAGTTTGGGGACTTGTTCTGGAATGTATGGAAAAATTAAAATGAAAACAAGATTTGACCTTTAATTTGTGGACTAAAAATAAAATTAACCCTAAAATTTAAAGCTAAATTTAATGCAAAAAAGAACAAATAGAACAACTGTGCAATCAAAATAATTAGGTCATAACAATCAAAATAATTAGATCATAACAACCATTAGTTTAATCCCTACATCTTTGTCAATTTGTAATTTGTTTGTTTGCTTGCTTTTGTTCGTCTTATTTTTTGTATTCTTTTTTCTTTTTCCGCAAAAGTGAGTTTAATCCTTACATCCTAAAATAATCACCAAGTTGCATTCTCACCAAATTATACACAAGTTTTTAACCTATCAATACTTAAAATAAATAAATAAATAAAACCCCTTATCTACAATGCCAAATAGACAACTTACCGAACGACATTATAAACAATGAAAATGTACCACAACCGAACCCTAAACAATTCCAAAACTCCCAAGACAATGACACATAACAAACCTTACCTCAAAAGATAAGGCTTCAATGCCTAATAATTTTCATTTCATGGATGTACACACCTTTAACAATAATTTCATCGTATAATACATGTTTAGAAACATAAATATATATATATATATATATATATGAAATCACACATGTATATATAATATATGAGGATGGGAACTAGGACAGGGCGGGGAGTGCTTTCTCAGTCCCTACCCCGCTAATATTTGAGGATAAGATTTAATCCCCATCTAGATTCCCATCCCCAAAATTTATCCCCCATTCCCACCCCGAATGGAGCGGATCCCTATGGGGCATAATGTCATTCTTAATTATAGCATATATAATATATTTTAGGTGGATTTTCAAACTGCAAAACACCTTTAATGAAACAACTCTCAATATTGGAGACCTTTCTGGACTCCACCCTCGATTTCGAGAAGGGGGGCTTCCTCATACTATCTTTACATAGAGCATTTTGTATAGACATTAATTAGACTATACAACTTAATAAATAGTATTTACACTTTTGTTCATAGGGCTATCAAAACATTCTTAGTAACTAATTTATGATTAATTTCATGAATACCCCTTGAGCTCGTTCATTTTGCACCCCCACCCCCGAATTCCTGAATTTTCATATCAGTTGAAAAAGCCATTCATATATATAAAAAAAAAAAATCATTCAAATTGCACCCTGCTTATATGCATAACAGATAATTTGAATAAGTGACACTAATTGTAATTTTAAAAATTAATGCCCCTGAACTATTGATCTTATGTCTGGTACTTGCCGGCTGAGTTTTTAAAAGCAATTATTGCGCCTCCCCATTTTTAAAAATTTATCATGCAAACTCCATCAGGAGACGACTTACGAATTAAAAACAAAGAACAAAACAAAACAAAGCAACACAAAAACAAAAATTAAAGAAATGACGCCAAGTGTGGGACGGGATGCAAGAGACGTCTGGGAAGAGTGAGAGTAATAATGCAATTAAAGTATCCTTCTGAACGGTATTGGACTACAATTGCATTTTCTATTTGCTTTTCCTTTTAATTCGATTCCATTAGTAACCAAATAATCTCAGTTTTTGTGGAAATAAAATTAATGGATTAGTTATATTGCACTCTCAATTGGAAGTTTGGAATGGAATTCTACGTATTTCACCGGCTAGTGTATTGTCTGATGTGTTGTGCTGGACGGGTATTGGCTGGATTCCTAAATAGACGTTATGTGCTTCTTTTATATGTAATGGTTTTTTGGCTTTTTCTTTAGGCTGTTTGGCAATGAAATCTGATCAAAGTCTTTCTAAGCAAAAATACAAAACCAAACACTGGTTGTCGCCAGGATTCCTTTTGGCTCTATATGTTCTTTCTTTTCTTTTTCTTTTTCTTTTTCTTTTTTTTAATAATTGTTTGTTGGCTTGGTTGTTTGGTAATGGTTCACATCATGAAAGCCTTTCTATGCAAGAACATAATTAAAAATAATAATATTAATAAAAAAACGATTTTGGTTGCGTTTTAAATTTAGGGAAGATAAGCTCAAAATTACATAGCTTGTTTGGATGTTTATTTGTTAGAAAAATTACCATTTATTCCGCGGGAAAGAGCCCACGTGCAAGTGCTTTAGGAGTTGGGGGGTTTGATTTTGTCTCGGTTGTCTGTGTCGTTTTACTTTGTGTGGGTTATGTTGTCAGTCCTCACTGGCTATAGGAGTAGGCAGTTTCAAATTAAAAAAAGCTTTGGGCATCAATAATGTTGTTCCATACTATGAGATCTATCTTCTATTAGTGTGTGATGTTAAATATTATTGATACCTAAAATTATTCTTTCAAATTGCTTACCGTTTAGAAGAACAGCCTAAACCTTCATGCTGGTTTTTTCTAGTATAGTGCTCCAATTGGTGCATGGTATTGTTTTTTCATCTTAGCCTTAATAAAAAAGGCGTTATTTTATCTTGGTTTTTCTATGGCAATTTCTTTCTTATTGAAGCAACAATCATCTATTAAACCTGTCCATTACAAACTGATGAGAAGGGAAAAAATAAAAATTGGGTATAAAAACATGGACGAATATCATAAGATAAAGTATCACATTACTTGGTATCGCTTGACTCTTCTTCTTCTTTATACGAAAAAGACGTTACAAGATATGGTTTGTTTAGTTGAATACAATTTTTCCTTTCAAAAAACACATAAAAATACTGTTGGCGGATCTAATCCATGAAAATTACTTTCCCACCAATATTATTTGCCAAGCCCTCATTTTCATAAGTACCACCTTCATGATGCAATTTTTATTTAAAACTTTTCTTAACTCAGTTGCTACAGTAATCAAACCATAATATATCATACTTATGAAAACTAATATTGTATTTCATATAATCATGTGAAGAAAAAAATTAAGTGCTAATTAATCTCATTTTTAATTCTTGAACTATTAGTCAAATCTTATTTTGGTTGTTAATTTCCAGAACGTCTCAGAATGATTTTTTTCGTCCTTATAATATTGTCCTAAATTAGTCCTTTGGACCATCCAATTCTTAAAATCTTGATGCCTTCGATCCGTAGTTTGGGGACTCGTTCTGGAATGTGTGGAAAAATTAAAATGAAAAAACAAGATTTGACATTTAATTTGTGGACTAAAAATAAAATTAACCCTAAATTTTAAAGCTGAATTTAATGCCAAAAAGAACAAAATAGAACAACTGTGCAATCAAAATAATTAGGTCATAATAACCGTTAGTTTAATCCCTACATCTTTGTTTATTTGTAATTTGTTTGTTTGCTAGCTTTTGTTCGTTTTCTTTTTTGTATTATTTTTTCTTTTTCCGCAAAAGTGAGTTTAATCGTTACATCCTAAACTAATCACCAAGTTGGATTCTCACCAAATTATACACAAGTTTTTAACCTATCAATACTTCAAAAAACACCCCCTCCACACACCCCATCCCACCCCCCCCCCCCCCCCCCCCCCCCCGCGCTTATCTACAATCCCAAATAGACAACTGACCGAACGACATTATAAACAATCAAAATGTACCACGACTGACCCTAAACAATTCCAAAACTCCCAAGACAATGACACATAACAAACCTTACCTCAAAGGATATAAGGTTTCAATGCCTAATAATTTTTTGCTTCAAAAAAGACAACCAAGGGGAAAAAAAAAAGTCGACAGAATTAATTGATAAAAAATAAAGTTGAAAGCATGTAAAATTTTTTTAAATGAGGTGTCATAAAATATTTTTTAGACGAGAACACTTATATTTGTCAGAAATGAGGGAGACATTTTAAATGATGGGAAATAGGAAATGTGGAGAGGATTACATTTTAGGCTATTTGGTTAAAAAGGAATGGGACTCATACAGTTTAAAAAGCTAATACATTTATTATTAGTTTTTTTTTTTAATCCCTCTAGTTTCTCTAGTTTCTAAAGTTGAAGAGGAAAGTTTAACGACACATCACTAGAAGAAATTTTCGTATTTCTCTATACGTGAAAAGACGACCCATTTGGTTGAACAAGATCAACCAAACTGAAGCTAGAAATAGAAGATGGGAAAATCGACAGAGAAACAGAAATAACTGTCTAGCAACGGGATATGCAATTCCCAACATGAGGAACACTGGATATTACAACCAATGCCAGATATTGTACAAGACCTAATGGCCTGCTTAGATGAGCTAATGGAATAGCTAATATTTTTCCTCAAATACAATACGAGTTTTGTTGGACCAGTTTGAGTGACTATTTGGATGCCTCATTATTTCACTATAATTTATCTTAAATACAAATTAAAAATTCTCACATTTTAAAAAATATGTACTGTTAATCTTTTTTCTGCATTTACACTATGCCAATGTTATATTAAACAAAAACTATCTAAATACATATTTAACTTGAATACATAGCTCAAATTCTTTATTTGATTCAAACATACAATCTATGATCCAAACGCACCATATGGTTTGTAATTATACATTAAGTAGCATCATCGGTAAGCAATTACATGACCACACATACTCAAGACTAAATGTTAAACATGTAAGATAGAAACTAAATGCAATAGAACCAAATACAATACGCAAGGCCGAACTTGGACTCCATACCTTTATTGTTTGTAATAAGAAACCACTGCAAACACAGTCTGTGTTGCAGCGAGCAAAAGCAACATAACAGCAGCCATAAACGAAATCAGTGCCCAAGGGCTGCCAAAATACTCGTTCTTCAGCTTATTCATCCACACATTCCTCCGCCTCATGCAGAACTTGTTCACTTCATCGAACATCTCAGCGTAAAAGAAATCGTCTTTGTTGAATAAGACACCAGAGCAGATCTGGCTGAACATGGTGGAAACCTTCATATCGTCCCCCAACATGTTCTCAATGATTCCACAATGGCGTAATAGCTCAACATCCTTGGGAGTGTTTATCAGATAATCCATGACCTGCAGATAATTCGTGATTTGGTGGAGACAACATTTGTTACTATACTGCTCATAAGCGACCAGGTTTCGAAAGAAGCTCTCGGTGTTGTCTGCGATTACCAATCGTGGGATTCTCAACGTTCCACTGTTGAAGTTGATATCATAAATCGCAGCATCATCATCTGCCTTGGAAAATGTCACTCCAACTTCTTCAAGTGCCTCTGCACTCCATATCGATACCCATGGTTTTTGCGTCTTGTCACATGGTATGTGTGTTTCCGGCACCAATGCTTCGTATACTAAACCAAGTAAATGAGGAATGTTATCCAGCCGCTTTATTTCAATCTCTTTATGGGAAATTCGTTTTCCATTGAAGTCGAAAAATCCAAGGGCTAGTTCAACAAAATCCATTTCCGAATGTATTTCATCCGTCAATTTAAACAGCTGACGTAAAACAAATAACGGTATTTGATTTTCAAATAAAAGCAAGTCGCGGTCTAGAAGAGTTTCCATCCACTCCATCGTAAAAAACATATCCTTGTCATCATAATCATCGAAATTCTTTTTCCTTCGGAGGAGCTCAATCATAAATAAGCCATCAAGTACCACGCATTCTCGAAAAGAATTTACGTCCATTGTGAAGGTGTCCACATAGCAATGAAGAGCTTGTTTTGGTTCTCCTCCTTCATTTTCCAATGCTTTCATATATACATCACAGCTTTTCTCCTTTACTCTCTCTAGAAGCACTTGCATATATTGCTTTTTCTTCCTTTCCATGTCTTGCAACGCCTCCTTTCCATGGTGATAAGGGCCAATTGAAACTAAAATTGGTTCGTAATGCTTGGCAATTTCACCAAGTGACCGAAGACCCGGGTGAACTTTGTGTATGTAACGTGCTGCTACATCAGAAATTGATTCATGTTAATTTGATTAACAAGTTTTCTCGGAAGAGCTAGCAGTGAAGCAATTAGGAAAAGAAAGTAAGACAGAAAAAAAAAAAATTTTTTTGCGATATGTTCATAGTGCTACTTAGGACTGAATGATAAATCCCGCGTTTTTATTTTTCTAATCATTTTTCAAAAAAAAAAAAAATAATAATTAGGTGCAGAGCCACGTTTGAACACCTTCTTACCACTTTCTAATTTAAGCGGCTATATTTGTGGCACCTTAACCTGTTTTTTTTTTTTTTTTCCATTGACGCAGGCAAAGATTATAGCTGCGATAGATGCAAAGTGAAAAATTGATACGTCGGAGAATATGAAGATATATGCGTACAACATTTTTGCCTCACAGCTATGTAAAACCATGTATCAGAGGTTGGAGAATTTGGGTCGAAGATCATGATCAGTGGATGAGTACATGATAGAGTTTTACGACCTGCTCGCCAAAAATGAGATCTCAAAGTCCGAAGATCATGTTGTGTCATGATATGTTAGAGGCATATGTGTGAAAAGCTGCAATGCTCTCTTAATTTATTTTGTCCAGGTTCTGTTTCTGAAGCATACCATGAAGCACTACAATTGGAGAAGTGTTTCACTCACAATATAAATTTTAGGACTCCAACTGGAATTGGTGGCAACGACAACATCAATCGTATCGATTTCAATTACCAGCGTGCTTCAATGACACCACCGAAACAACTCGGGCCCGTGGTCATCTACTGAGAACCAGGACATAAGCAACAATATTGCAAGAAACCCGAAAGAAAGGGTTGCTCTGATTATAGAAGTAGATCAGGACCCATGCAACAATAGAGGAAACAAAAGAGGCCGATCTTCCACAAAATTTTTGACAATATGGAGAATCCAAACATCGATGGAGAAGAAAGTGATCAAATATTTTATCTTGGCCTACTCTTTGACAAAAGTCATGTTGAAGAAATCTCCGTCAATAAGAATCTTTCATTAGTGATCGACTATATTTCTCTTGCTTTCATGTTAAGATGTGGGTACAAAGAAAGGCATACAGTATGGACAAGTTATTCATCAAGGGTATTTTTGGGTTTTCAAACTTGTAGTTTCAGTTATCCTAGTTTTCTTTATAGGCATTGTCAGCAGGGATTAGTATTAGAGAGGTTTAGAAAAAGAATCACAGAGAGTTTTGAAGATGTATGATTTCTCTTCTAAACTTCATTATAATAAAATATTAAAACATTGAAACAAGGTCTAATTATATTGAGGTGAAGATGTCTAAAGATTTGGGGTTTTCTGGGATTTTTTTTTTAATTTTCTCTTGCAAATTTTATTGCTCTCATTGATTCAGTTATCCCATCTACAATATTGACAGGTCATTCATGATCAAGCATATTTTTCTATTTTTACATTTATAATTTTAATTATCCTAGTTTTTTTTTTAAATAGTGGGAGCCATCATTAGGGATTATTACTAGAGCAGTTAGAGAAGAAACACAAAGAGTTTTGAGGGTATGTAATTTCTCTTGTAAACTTCTTGATCATTATAATGAATTATTATGCTGCCTGAAATAGGATGTAGTCCTATATCGAAGAGAACTTGTATAAAAATTGTGTTTTGTGATTTTTATTTCATTTTTTTTCTACTACTTATATTGTTATCAGTGATATTTAATTAAACTGCTAATTCTTACGATGTACACTTTACAACAAGATTTTGGAGAAGGTATTTCCTAAAACATTAATCTTTCAATTTGGTAAAATTGACTTTATTTTAGCTATTTTGAAAAAGGACTTTTTTTACCGAGTTCATCATTTTTTTTTTCTTTTCTACAAAAACAGGTCGTTCAAAATTTGTGAAGATTATTATTCTCCACACATATTAATTGAAGCTACGTTTAATTTGAGGACGAACTTTCTTCAACATAGGGGGAATGATGAAGCTAAATTTTGAAGCAAATCATGTTGAAGGGAATCATATATCTTTGGCTCAAAGACGGTAGAAATTTTACAATTAGGATAGTTGCTTTACTATTTATCCAAGATGTTAAGTTTAATGTTGGGTTTATTTTTGGGTTAAAAATGAGCTAGTTTTTTTTTAATTTTAATTTTATTTGTAATTTTCTGTTTCTATTTAGGACAATTTAGTTTATAAACAAGTACGTCCTTCTTGTGTAAGAAGAATATTTTTTGGAATTAAAATTAGGAAAAAGAAGTCCAAATTGATACCCAAAATCTACTTTGATGTTGGCAGTGCCGGAGCAGTTCACGTTGACAGAGTCGCAGCGGCGTCCTTCGAGCTCGCACCGGGAAGGCCGAGCTTCGGCTATGGCGATGGTGCCGGAGTCTCGATGAATCTCCGACAGGACTTTGGATCGCGATGGCAATGACGACGACAAAGCCCGAAGTTACTCCGGCGACCGCAATCTCGTGGGAATCCAAACGAAACAATGGCGGGACCGTGTCGACTGTGATCCGCTGGGAATCATGATGGACCTCCGATAGAACTCCGATATGAGGAGGTTCGCAATTATGTCGGCTTGTGATGACAACATTTGCCTGACTCTAAGGGTAATGTGCAACGGTAACGCGATGAAGACATCGACTATTTCGACGAGAAAGAAAGGAAGGGAGATGGAGGAGAGATAAAGGACGAGAGAGAGGGAAAGATGATAAAATCTAAATTGAGGGTATTTTTGGTAACTTATAATAACGTAAATGTGGATTTTATCAAAAAAATTATATTTACTACCTATATTAAAGTATTATGCTATTTACTTTTATTCGGCTTCTTTTATTTTAGTGAATAAAAAGGATCTGGGATAGTCTAATTATTTTTAGGTTTTCAACCCCACAGACATCTTTCCCTAATTATGACAGGGACAAGTTTTTTTATATTAATTTCTCTCTATCGTCCATCCAGAACCTACCCTACCATTACCAAACTATACTTAAATGGCCGAAGCTGGAGCGAGGTCTAAGAAGAGAAGCCTAACAAAGACACCCACCCTTTTACCAACTCATCCACCTCTGTGGGTGTTATTTTTTTTCGACTTGGAATTGTGCCATCTACCTCTTTCTCCCAAGAATTTCTCCTAAATGAAATTTTAAATATTTATCATTTTCCTTTTTTCTATTTTTGATACTCTTACGAAACAACGAATTTTGATATTAATTTCTGATGTACTTTGTAAATAAAGGGATTTTAAAATGATAATCTTAACAATATTTTTGTATCATCATGTTTGATTTATTTGTTCATTTAATTATTCTTATTTCTACTAAATCATCAATCCCAAATCAAAAGTTGAATGTGAGAAAAAAAAAAAAAAAAAAAAAGACGGGAAAACAATCCTCTTACAGTTAATATTTACGCGATCATGCTCAGAAAGAGATTCGGTTCTTGACATCATAGCAGCAGAATCTCCACCTACGAGACAACAGACAAATTAATCTCACCACCTTTTTTTTATTTTTTTGTGGAAATTATGAAAGAAACCTTCACTGATGAGCTGCCTTTGGGCTGCCATCGGTGACTCCAAATCCAAGGTTGCGCTTGCTAAAGCTAAAAGCAAAGACTTAAAGCAGATAATGAAAGATCCCAAAACAATCCTCACTTGATCTCACTATAAGGTGTGACATCCTTCCCAATCTTCTTTCTCTTGTATGAGACAACAAACGAACTCTCATCAATTTTTCCGTGAAATAATGAAAGAAACCTTCACTGATGACTGCCTTTGGGCTGCCATCGGTGATTCCAAATCCAAGGTTGTGCTTGCTAAAGGTAAAAGCAAAGACTTAAAACAGATAATGAAAGATCCCAAAACAATCCTCACTTGACCGAGCAGCACGTACAATTGGTTCTTCGTAGCACGTACGAGACAACAAACAAACTCTCATCAAATTTTTCGTGAAATAATGAAAGAAACCTTCACTGATGAGCTGCCTTTGGGCTGCCATCGGTGATTCCAAATCCAAGGTTGCGCTTGTTAAAGCTAAAAGCAAAGACTTAAAACAGATAATGAAAGATCCCAAAACAATCCTCACTTGGTATCATTAAAGAAAGTTTTTTCGATTGTCCTGCAAACCGATGTCTCGTCCTTAGTCGTAGTGTTGTTTCTTTGTCGCCTGTACGAGACAACAAACAAACTCTCATCAATTTTTCCGTGAAATAATGAAAGAAACCTTCACTGATGATGAGCTGCTTTTGGCCTGCCATCGGTGATTCCAAATCCAAGGTTGCGCTTGCTAAAGGTAAAAGCAAACAATTAGAAGGAAAAAAGTAACAATCGATTTGAAAACACTTGTATGTTCTTAATTTACGTGTTCTTCCGTAGAGTGGAGCAGCAATCAGAAAAAAATCAAGACAGAAAACAAGCAAACTACGAAATGTGGGTGTAAAAGGTCACAAATATGCCACTTTTTTGAATATCTATCGACATTCTTATACTGTTTTGGATACTTTAATTTTTTTTTTGTCACTCAAGAGTACCGGTCAAATATCAACTTAATATATGTTTTACCCACATTTCCTCTACCGATGAAAAAAAAAAAATACACCTTTTTCTTTTAGATCTCTCTCTCTCTAATTTCGGTTCCCCTCAACTCTTGTGCTTTATCTTCACCAGATTCGTGCTGTCGGAGATTGCCTCAGCTTGTCCTCACCATCGAAGCTTATATAGTCCGACAAGTCTCGTTGGAGATTCACGCTGCCGGAGATCACACATGCTGGAAATCGCAAGCAAGACGAGGAGAGTCGTGTCTTTAGATCTGCTTAGATCCCACCAAATCGAAGGTAGTGGTCGCTGAATGCAATTCTTCCTTCACTTGGTTGGGGACTCTAACTATAGTGGTGATGAAAAATCAAACACCACCCCATTTCGAGTGATGATGATGATGAGTCTGCCACTGACGATGACATTTGGCAAGGACCACGGCGGCTTGACAGATTTGGGCAGAATAGCGGGGTTATTTCAGGAGCGTTTTTGTATTTTTCTATTTGTGCAATGTGGTATTATTTTCAAAAGTATGCTACTTCCCTCCTTATCCCTTTTGTTTTTGTTTTTGTTTTCGTTTTTGTTTTTTTTAAATTTAAATGCCTAAAGGGATCACCCGGAGGGACTATTGTGGAAAATATATAGGGTGATTTGTGAACGAGTTTAGTGTTTTTTTTTTTTTGGCGAAAGGGGTTAAATTAAAGGAGATAATTTGTTGGGCTGAGCAAAACAAATAAATCTCATGTTTCTAATAAAAGTAATTGGTCTCATATTCATGTACTTAAATCAATTGATAAATCTCATATTTACTAATTCAAAGTGATTGGTAAATCTTGTATTCAATGCGAGTGATATTATTAGGACTTTCAGAGGAATAAGCCTAACCTTCAGTGAGGCGCGATTCGGCCACCATCGATGATTCCGCACCCAAGGTTTCGGCTGTCAAAGTAAGAGGCCAACAAGTAAAAAGTTAGATTATGAGAAAAATACCTAAATAATTATATATTTTTATCTATTAATCAACATTACATAAATTGTCTATTTTGAACAATTTAACACAAATTTCAGTTAATTTTAGTTTAATATTGTATCATATTAGTCTAGTGCTAATTTGTTGTGTCACAATAGTCTCTAAATTTATGTTATTCAGGTGCTTTCTAATTTGAAAAATGGTAAAAGAGCTTTTCACCCAAAAAAAAAAAAAAAATTCCACTCACAGGTATCTTAGGCTTCGTCCAATTTCACTTCATCTGCTTCCTTCACTTGTTTCTTTCCTTTACCAGTTAAAAGAAGCCACAAATGAAACTAGTTGAGGTTCTGTTTTGAATATTTTGAAATTATTTTTAATAATTTTGAAATATTGGTTTGGAGTTGATAGATCACATATTACTAACTGAAGAGAATTGATGAATCTCTTATTTAGTAGCCAAAATAATAATATAGTCTCATAGTTACTTTGTAAATCCATATTTGGTGGTGGATGATTTCTTGTACCAACAACAAGACTAGCATGTTTGGTTTTCACGTCCTAATTTTTGTGATTTGAAACTTCTTTTTTTTTTTTTTTTTTTTAACTGTAAAGTCTAGTAGAGGTATTTAAATTGCGATTCAAACCGGAGTTAGGATACATGGGTAAAATGTAAATCTATGCCGAAAATAAAATCTATGTATTTGGTGCATGGGTTTCAATTGACCTTTTTGGCTTGGATTTGAGTTCAATTATTATGCATTTGGTATATGGTGAATGACTTGAGTTAAAAAGTGTAAAAACTTAAAATGTGTTAAAAAAATTAATATGGAACTTGTTTCGTTTATTTCAAAATTTTATATAATTAAAAAAAATCCAATTTTCACTTGTATATTTAAGTTATGGACTTTAAAAAATTGACCATTATTAAAGAAAAGTGGTGAAAAATTAAATAAAAGCAATTAAAAAGAAATCAAAACAAATTCGATTATTTTTTTGGGGGGGGGGGGGGGGTGTGGCGGCGCGGTGGGGAGTGTCAAGTCCTAAAATTTAGAGTTTAAACTGAATTTTTTTTTCCTCTTTTTTTCAGAAGTTTGAACTGGATTGTAAAGTACGAACCAGAATCTTCTTTTCTCTGCCAAACACCAATTCAGATTTGATTCCCAATTAAAATCTTTGTTCAAATAGAGAAAAAAATTTGCGAAATAAGTGGATTCTCTTGCCATCCTCCCTTGTTTGTGGTGTTCTTCTATTTCACTCCCGTCAATAAAAGACATCAAACAAACGCTCACTTTCTTGTCCATTAAAATAATATGTTACCGCTATCTTTCCAGCCAGGCAAATATATATATATATATATATACACATATATATATATTTATATGTATATCCACTTACCGCTGTCTTCGGCTACGTCCAGAATCCACTCATGATCTGATTCCACCACTTTTTCCTTTCCTTCACCTGTTAGAGAAACCACAAATTAAATTGGTTGAGGTTTCATTTTTAATGCTTTTAAAATATTGGCTTAGAAATAATAAATATGGGATTCACTAACTAAAAATAATAGACAAGTCTCATATTACTAACAAAAATAATAATTAAGCGTCAGTTATTTTTTAAATCTATATTTGGTGTTGAATGAAATTTTATACCAACCTCAGGACTAGTCCGTTTGGTTCTCACGCTGAAATATTTGCTATTTGAACATTTTTTTTACACAAATTATAAAATCAAATAGAGGTGTTTAAATTGTGATCCAAACCGACATTTTGATGTGCAGATAAATTGTGAATCTAAACTAGGAATATTATCTGATTTTGTCTTTGGATATTTTGGAAATGGGGATTTGAAATCTGAAAAAAAGGATAAATTTAAAATAAAGTAAAAAAATAAGAAAAATAACTGAAAGGAATTAAAACAATTTTGATTAACATGCAATAAAGCTCAAAGGTTCAAATTGAGGAAATCAAAGGTGAGTCGGGGAATGAAATCCAAAAATCAAGGGTTTGGACTAAACATTAAGATCTGAACCACTATCTTCTTTTCTCTGCTAAATACTAATTCGGACTAAATACCCAGTTCAAATATTTCTTCAAAAAGATAAAGGATTGCAAAACAAAGCCGTACGTAAATTTTAAATTTTAAAAGCTGAATACAGGTATTTAAATTTTAAATTGTTATTCTAGCTGACGTTTGGATAAGTAGGTAAGTTATAGAATTAAGGGTCCGTTTGGTGAATGAATTGAGTTTGAGATGAGATGAAATTTTTAAATTTGAATTGAGTTGACTTTTTAAAAAGTAATTATAAGCTTTGTTGACTTTTCAGGAAAAAAAAAAAACAAAAATTGAGATGAAAAATTACACTTTAGTTTGAGTGAAGTTGATTCACTAAAACATAAATCTCATTTGAGAACAAAAATATGAATATGTGTTTGGATAGTTTCAAAACAAGTGTTACCGTGAAAAAAAAAAATATATATATATATATATATATATATATATAGAACACTACCAAACAAATTAAATATTGGTTGTATGCATAATTTAGCCATATTTTACCACCTAATTATAGACTTTGAATCCATCACCCTGATTCAAAAAAAACATTAAAAAAGTAAAGGAAAATAAAAAAGTTCACAGGAATCAAAACAAATTTGAATAATATGCACAAGATTCCAAATTCAAATCATTGCTCAAAATCGCCCAAAAAGAAAAAAAACTCGTACCATGGTTCTCAATAATTAATATTAAAAAGTTGCATTACCAACTAAAAGACGAAAATTATTACTACCTAAGTTGATAGAAAAACATTAGGATAAACATTTGTACGCAAATTAAGAGCGACTTAATGAATAATTAATTCAAGCTTTGTCTTTGAGCGATTAGCAAGAAAAGGCTTTATCTTTGAGTAGTCCAAAGTTAAAAGTTGAAAGTGATCTCAAGATAAAAGATCGTAATAAAACAATCCTCGTATCGTTAAAAGAATGTCTAAGTACGGGTGTATTTATCAGAACTTGAAAATGAATGAAAGAAACCTTCAGTGAGCCGCCTTTGGGCCGCCATCGGTGATTCCACATCCGAGGTTTCGGTTGCTAAAGTTTAAAGCAATCAGTTGAAAATAAAAAAAGGCAGTCGATTTGAATGGTAAAGGAGCTTTCAAACTGCCAATAAAAATAAAAATAAAATCCACTCACCGGTATCTTTGGCTACCACCAGTTTCAACTCATCTGCTTCCTCCACTCCTTCCTTTCCTTCACCCGCTAAAGAAACCACAAATGAAACTGGTTGAGGTTCTGTTTTTGCTGATTTTGAGATGTTGGCTTGGAAACAGAAATACACTGACTTCAAAAAGTTTAACCACACAATAATTGCAGAGGCCGGAACAAAAACATCTTTTATTTTGTTCGAAAACTTTTCTGCTAGACAAGATTTTCAAAGTAGTTTTCGTCTTCTTTGATTTTCTAAAACATTTTATTTTTACGTTGGTTTTTGACTTTGAGTAAAACAAAAATTTCTATGTTGAAAATTACCTACTGCTACGAGGAATTGACGTCCGGTATATTATGAAAAAAAAAAAAAAGAGTTAAAATGAGTGAAAAACTACCTTCAGGAAGGGGCTGCAGGGGTGAACTTTCTTGTGGTTCCATACGTGAAAGTTATGTTCGATTTCAGCACGGCAATCTTGATAGGTTACTTATATATAGAAGGAGAAAAAAAAAACATTTTCACACCCTGTATTTTTAATGGTTATTGCAAAGGTACCCTATATTTTTTATTATGTAAAATGATACCCTTTGCCTTCTAAAAAAATATAGTTTTGAGTATTCCGAAGTCAATTATTTGGACATAAAAATGTCACTTATATCCCTTTACTTCTATTTTTCACGCTCTTCTCTCCTCCAAGAACAAGCTGTGTGTGGGCACTGACAATTCCCAGCTTTGATTAGTTTTCCTTCGAATCTTTAATGACAAACAAAAAAAAATAAAAATAAAAATAAGGACCCGTGATCAATTTCATTGCTATCTTTTTTAAGTTTAGCCCGTGATCAATTTCGGAGCGACCTTTTTGAACTGTAGCCCATGAATATGATTGATAGAGCGGAAAATTAAGAATAAGAAAGATAGAGAAGCGATTTCATACAGAAAAAATAGAATCTTAAGTTGTTTATAAGGGGTACAGGCGGGCAATTTTAGCAGTTTGCGCACGGGATGGTGTGGTTTTGAAAAATAACGATTATTTGTAAAAAGTATTTTAACGATGACACATTTTTATTATTTTCTTTATGGCATTATTGCAAGGCAGTCGACACATTTAACTTGCCTCATTTCTATGCATTCCATAACTTGTCTCAAGTAAAAACTCATCGCTTCCATGTGGTGCCCAGGACACTCACATCAATGAGGGCTACGTTATGGCACCTACCCTTATCATGTTAGAATTACTTTAGCAAAGCCAATGACAAGTCAAACTAGTCTGAAATCAATAGTTCAAAGATAGAGGAATTCAAATTTTACACTATTGAATAAAATTAAATATAAAATTATTATTATATTATATAAGTAATCATTTAAATCTAAAATTTTGATGTATAAATAATTATAAGAAACTATCATGATAATTGATAATTAATACTATTAATTATTAGAGAAAAATGTCTGAAACGAAAAAAAAAACCCTCAAAATAAAGTACTTTTTAACTGATGCTTCTGTTCAATAGGCAAAGAAGAAAATCTCAAAACAAAACGCAAAATAAAAGAAAAAACTAAAAAGAAAGTACTTTTAAATTTTATTTTTTAATATTTAGAAAGTACTTTTTAATCAAACCGTGTTCAATAGGCATGGCTTGATTTAAGTGAGATTAATAACTCATATCCAAAATTCCAAAAAGAAAGCAGATATAGTAGTCATTGTCGGAACCTTTTCACATTGGCCCTTTATTATTATTATTATTATTATTTTTGGAATAAGACTTTTCACATTAGACCTTGAAAATCAGGCCCGCAATCCATGGCCCGCCAGGCTGGTTGCGTACCACCTCTTCATTGACCTTTATCTCTCTCTCTCTCTCTCCTTGAAACCTTTCAGTCAGGCCCGCATTCCAAACCATTTCATTCACCATTGTCTCTCTCTGTCTCCCTCGGTGGAACACCAACACGTGTTTTTTTTTTTTTTGGCTAGATACTTTATACAAGTTGTAACAACCTATTGGTCTTCTACAAAGCCAAAAAAAAAAACTCGTTTAAATTACCAAGGCAACCAATCTTACTAAAACAATAATCAAAGAATCAAGGTCGTTCATTTACCCCAAGAAGTAATTCCTAGCGAATACCAATTTGTTTTCATCTACAACTGAGAGAAATAAAAGCTCAACAACATGACTTATTTTTGTATTCTTTTTGACAATCAACTAATGTTTCGTTTGGTATTTAAGTTTAATTCTAATTAAATTGTACTCTTTTATCTTAATTTTTATCTTTTATAAAACGTCAATGAAATTTATAACTAATTTTTAAAATATTAATCAATCTCAATTTTATAATTTCATCACCACCCGAACGAATCAAATGCAAACTAATTTTTGTATTCTAAATATAGTTATCATTTGATGAATTTAAGTTTTAATTATCATATGGTGAATTTTTTTTACCCACACTTTTGAAATGATGAGTGACCCCCATAATAATTTCTTCTCACCTTTTTTTCCTTCTTATCAAACAACTTATTCTATAAATTTTTATCCATCTTTTCCATCCTATCAAACAAAGCATTATAGTGGTGGATTGTCGGGGATGACTTACACTCACCTCCAAATGTTGATGTACTTGGTTCAAATCTCTTATTCCTCCATTACTGGTGTTTCTTTTTCCTGGGTTCGTCGGTGTTGTAATGCAACTGCTCACTATTTGTGTAAATGCTCGTGCAATCATGTTTTCATGTTTTTTATTTGACAAATTTCCTTTCCCCCGCACTTTAATTTGTAGAATTCGCTCTCCGCAAACTTTGAAACATTTTTAAATTTCCTCTCTCAATTAAATTTTTTTACGAAAAAACAGATGTGATACTTGTTGACAACATGAGTCATGATATCAAATGTGAAATTACGAAATAACCTTAACAATCAGATTTAAAGTGTAAATAATTAGGAATGATTGATATTTTTCTCCAATATATCATTCTTGGCTTTCTACTTCGCATGACCTAAGGTGCTTTGCTGCTTCAGTAATAACACCCAGTAGCAGCAGCAGAAGTAGGAGGCTTTCTTGCTGCTCGCAAGCTTTGGGAACAAAGGTAGAAGCTTGGAAGGAGAGATTTGTAAAGAGTTTCGTTGGAAGTTGGAATGTGTTGTGAGGACAGTGAAGACTTTTTTTGGTGAATGAATAAAAGGATATGAAGGTAACTCTATCATTTCCAGGGTTTTTCAGCCCATAGGCAGAAACCCGTTTCCCTAAGCATGACAGGGAGATGGGTTTTTTATACTAGTTTCTCTCATTCGACCATCTGGAATTTACTCTGCCACACCAAACTACTGCTTCAACAGACGAAGTTGGAACTAGACCTATGGGGAAACAACAAGAGTCGAACCTGGATGGACGAACGGGAGATGCTAATAAAGTCACCCACTTTTACCGGTCTATCCGCCTCTGTGCACGTAAGACGGTGAAGACTTGACTTAATGAGGGAAGACATTTATATGCCGGCAACAAATACAAGGTTAGTCTAGAATTAAATGACTTTTTGTTGTACTGAAAATTCAATAATAATGTTCTGATTTTATTTTGTTTTATTTTTATTTGTGATTCTACTTGAAGCATGATAACTATGATTGAGGTTGTGGATTTATAACATAGATTGATACTAGTGACAACGACATAATATTTTTTTGTTGTACAACAAGTACAAGGAAAGTAATCCACCAAAAAAATAAATAATTAAATAAATAAACAGTACAATGCTAGTATAGAATTTAATAAATGATTTTACTTTTTGTTGTGTTCAAACCAATTTCCATAATACAATCAAACACATTTTTAAAAAATATCTCAAAATCATTTAAAAATATATTCTCATTTATATTTCGTATCTAAAATAAAATCATTTTTAAAAGAGAGAGACTGTGGTAGAGTCTCTCCCAAATGACTCTATCGGTAGAGCTCTTTTTCTAACCGTTAGATTTAATCGAATGATTGACATATCATGGGTGTACCATTATTATCATAGACCTTACCTCATATAAACTTTCTCACCCCAAGTCTTCTCCGTCGCCGGCGACCTTTCTGCCGCCGGTGACTGACGCCGGTGACCCACCCTGACGCCGGCGACTCGCCTCCGGCCCCAACTCCGGTAGCCGGCGACCCCCATTTCTCTCTCTTCCCCTTTCTCTCTCTTCTCTTCTCTCTCTTCCCCTCTCTCTCTCTTCCCCACCCCAGCCCCCCTAGCCCTGGTGGCCCCGACCCACCATCCCAGTTCCCCCCCACCCCCCCCCCGTCGGCCCCCTGGCCCCCAGCCAGCCCGGCGCCCCCCCACCCCAGGCCCCCCTCCCCCGGCCTCCCCCCAACCCCCGAGCCCCCCCCCTGACGCCGCCCCTGACGGGACCTTCCCACCCCCTCTCTCTCTTCCCTTCTCTCTCTCTCTTCCCCTCTCTCCCGCCCCCCCCCCCCAACCTCGGCACCCCACCCTCGACGGGGATCCCTCATCTCCCTCTGCCTCTCTCTTCTCGCCTCGGGGTTGTGAGGGGGGGGGGGGAGCCGTGGGTCGGGAAGAGAGAGAGAGGAGAAGGGAAGAGAGAAAGGGGGTGGGAGGGTCCCGTCGGGGGGCGCGCTGGGGGAGGGGGGCTTGGGGTGGGGGAGCGCCGGGCTGGCTAGGGGCCGGGGGGCCAACGGGGAGGGGGGACTGGGCTGGGGGGGTCGGGGCCGTCGGGGCTGGGGGGGGGGGGGGGGGTGGGGTGGGGAAGAGAGATAAGAGAAGATAGAGAAAGGGGAAGAGAAAGAAAGGGGGATCGCCAGCGGCCGGAGTTGGGGCTGGAGGTGGGTCGCCTGCGTCGGGGGTGAGTCGCCGGCGTCGGGTGGGTCACCGGCGACGGAGAAGACTTGGGGTGGGAAAGTTTATATGAGATAAGATCTATAATAACAATGGTACACCCATGATATGTCAACCATTTGATTAAATCTAACGGTTAAAAAAAGAGCTCTACCAATAGAGTCATTTAGGAGAGACTCTACCACAGTCTCTCTTTTTTTTTAAATTCTACCGAATGATCCAAAGTTTCTTGTATTCTATTTTGCATTAATTGTTGTATATTTATATTATAGAGACTTTCATTGTAACGTCTGAAACTTGTCTCTTGTCCCTTGTCTTTTTTCCACCACTTTTTGTTGTTTGGTGACTTTCTAGTTGCTCTTTTTTATTAAATTTTTTTTTTTCCCTTCAATTCAAGTGAAACTTACTGAATGCGGAATGGACTTTAATCAGATAAAATAGAATGGAATCTCCACGTGCTTTTCATAATAAATTCCTCCCACACGCTTACCCCACAAGCCGCAAACACAATCAGTTCACGTTGTGGTCCCTTGAAAAGAGCAATGATAGAGAGGTTTGACAAAATTTAACTAAACAGGAAGGGGGGAAAAATGCCAAAAAAAAAAAAAGAAAAGAAAAGAAATCAATCATTCGGTTTGTAAGAGTAAATTACCAAAAACCATCTACAATCACCCAAAATTTGGAATTAAAAAGTAAAAAATTAGCACTAACCTTGATTAGGGATTTTAATCACCTCTGAAAATACTTTTCCCCTGGCAAAATTTTCTTGCTTCCTTGCACTGTGATCGACATAAGAGGGTGGGATTCTTCTCTTTTGAGTGAGATGGCGGTTTCTTTAGGATTTTTTACGCTTTTGCACATAATTGACAATACGAAAAAGAAAACCTAAATCCTACTTAATTGGCCGCTTTTACTAAAATACCCTCCCAATCATCATCATGTGGGAGTCATTTGCATTTTTCAGTAATCAATTTAACAGAGAGAGAAAATTTACGAACGGTTCAATGATCAGAGAAATGAATGTTATAAATTAATATTTGAGAGGTATCTTGTGACAAGATCTAAAATTCAAGAGGAAAAGTGAAATTTGTTTTATTTTGTTTTATTTTGTTTTTTTTTTTTTTTTGCCCTCTCGGATGATTCTTCTCACTGCGTTGAACTCACTCCCATTGGAGATATGCCAATAAACGTTCCGTCTCTTATAGGTTTTCACTAAGTAATACACATGGTGAAGATATTTAAGAATTGGGCTTTTAGTCGGGCTCTCTAATAAATGGCTTAGCTTTTCTCTCAAAAAATAGGTCATTTAAAAAAAATACTCAAAATAAATAATATATCTTAAAAAAGTTTAAAGTAAATAGCATAGGTATATTAGATTATTTACTTAAGAGAGTTTTTAATGTAATTTTATGGTAAATATGTGTCGTAAATAAATTATTTATCATAAAAATGATATTTACCGTAATTATATTATTTATAAAGATATTTTGAAGGATATCAATAGGGTGAGATTGGAGTGAGAATGCTTTCCCTAATCCATACTCATCCCCTTTTTTACTCCACATACCTGCATAAAGTAAGACGGGTGCAAGGACGGATAATCCCCACTAGGGGGGTACTATATCTATATCCTGCCCCTTTTTTTTTCTTCTTAATTTCTAAATCCTATCTATTTGCTCATGAAGAATTTAAAAAAATAAATTTCATATTAAAGTTTACATAAAGATTTAGCAACATAAGTTTTTTTTTTTTAAATCATTGTTAGGAATAGTTTCTCTTCTAATCTTTATGAAGGTGTTCCCCTTTCTGTCTTCAAATAAAAATTCAAATTTTAATGTATATATAAATATACTAATAAGGTTGTGTACAAGTGGGGTGGGTGTGGGTGAGGGGAAGCTTCCCCACACCCAATTAGGGAGGTTAATTTTAATCTCCATACTCGTTCTATACCCTTATAGTATCCTCATGCTCACCCCATTAGGGGTGGGTAACTGCAGGTTCATACATTAATAGGTAAAAATGTTATCCACAATTGAAGGTCAGTACAAGAGTTATGGGATCATTGGTATGTATATAATAATAATAATAATAAAAAGCCCTATCCCCCAGAACCTAAATCAAATAGATGAGATTGATATTCTTCATTAAAGTAAAAATACATAAAAATATTTATTTTAATATTTAAATACGTAATTTACGTAAATATCTAAATAAGCATTCATGTTTTTTTAATATTTAAATAGTTAATTTACATAAATGTTTAAATAGGAGTTCTTGTTTTAAAAAATATTTTTTTCTTTATTTATAGGAATATCTAAAACAATACCTATAAAGACAACAATACATGTTCATAAAGAATTGAAAATAAACAAACAAAAAATTGTTAAAAAGGGGAAAAAAAAAAAGTATGTCTCTTTCACCCAAAAAAAAAAACATTTATAGTCATGAAGATCATGATTTTATGATTATGAATTTTCTTTTAAAAGGTGGAGATCAATATGTGTTTTTCCTTAATTAAGATAATGATTTTGAAAGAATGAATCTTAATTAGTATTGATCTTAAATCATTTTGATCATCAATGTAAAAAAAAAGATAAGGAAAAAAAAAAGAATCAGAATAAAAGAGTAATGAGTTAAATAGTCAAAAAAGCAAAATGGATAGTACAAATTGTTACTTTAAACCCAGAAATTTTTACAATATTATTACAATATTATTTTAAAATGGGTCCTAAAAATAGACACTTTGTATAATTATTTTTTTTAAAATTTGATTATATATATATTTTCTGTTAACTAAGTATTTAAACTCAAATTAGCATTTTATTCTGTACTTTTTCTATTAAGAATTTAGTGTCGGGTACGTTTGTCAAGCATTCCTTTTTGATAAGTCAATAATTCTGTCCAAAAAGTTGATGGAACTAAGGAGTAAATTTATTAGTTTCTAGAGTTGAAACGGAACGTTCGGGACACCTCATTATAAGATCAGGCCTTCCAGGAAATTTTCTAATTTCTCGAGAATGTTAAAAAAAAAAAGTATTTTTTATGAAGGAAAAAAAAAAAAGCAAATATAAGAAGACAAAATAACGCTAAATCAACAAAGAAATAGTGTCTAGCTCAAGCCTTCAAGCAAATATATGCAATTCCATTGTGAGGAACGTACTTAGAGCGTACTTAAAAGCATTTTTAATGCAATATTAAGTTATCACATTAATAATAAGTTTTGACATTTGCCACTTATAAAAAAAGAAAAGAAAAAAACTCCAATAAAGTTCTATATATGATGTCAAGTTTTTCATATGCAAAATTTTATAATAATTTTTTTGTCGCAAAATATGACAAATATCAAATTTAATATTTGATTGTTATTTATTGTCGTCTTGACTTTTTCATATAATTATGATAATATTTAAATTTTTGATCCACTTATTGCAAGGATTTTTCCGCAACAAAGGTTTCATCACTCTCGCAAATGGGCTCCATATATTTCTCCTCAAAAATTCCGATAATGATTTCCACCACCTATTCTGCTGTTCGGGTGTTTCCGGATTCAAAGCGCTTCTTCTGAGGACAACCAAATCTTCATAGACTAGACCAAGTAAATGAGGGATTTGATCCAGCTGCGATGTTGACAGATTCAAATTGGGAATTGGTTTTCCATTAAACTCAAAAAAATTGAAGGGCTAGTTCAACAAAATCCCTGTATGTGTCTACCAACGCAAACCGATTAACATGATCGTTTTCGTCGGTTGATGCAAACAGCATTATAAGATCATGTTGGTCAGGTGTTTGGTCTGTTAATGCAAACAAAGCGTGTAAAACAAATAATGGTACTTGGTTTTCAAATAAAAACATGTCACGCATTAGAAGAGGCATCATCCACCTTCTATTAAAAAGCATATCGATCCTTCGGTCTTGCCTCCACGTCCCTCAGAAGAGCTCCATCAAAAAGATGCCCTCATATCTATCGCCGAAAGGAACTTCATTCATTTGATGGTTGCCCCGATAGCAATGAAGAGCTTGTTGTTTTTCCTGTTGAATTTGTCAATGCGTCAACATATCTATCGCTGCTATTCTCCATTACTCTCCGTAGAAGCACTCGGAGATAATGTTCTTTGTGCTCTTCCATGCCTTTTAATGCAGAATTTCCATGGTGATAAGGTCCAATTGATACCAAAACTGGTTCGTCATGCTTGACACTTCCATCTCGAAGACCAGAGCGAACTCTGTAAAGAGAGCACACTTGCCCTTGGCCCTTTCAACTATTGAACGTGCTGGTACATCTACAATTAGCTCATATGAATTATATTTTAGATATGTTTCCCCTATAAGCGGATAAGCTATTAGGATCATAAGAAAATATGGCAGGAAAAATTAGAAAAACAAATGTGAAATGAGGGTGCTAATTTTTTCTTTTTACGGAAATTGACTTCAAGGACAAAGAAAGTTGCTCTTTCCCATGAAGTTTTGACGTAACCTCTGGTTTTGAAATTTAAAGACCAAAATGAGAGTTTTAACATATAGTTTAAAAAAAATAAAAAAGTAATTTGATTTAAAATAAAGTAATTTGAGAGGAAAAAATTGAAATGAAAGTGAAAAACAAAAATACCCGAAATCCTATGTGCTTATAGTCAAAATACAACCTTTGCCCATTTTAGAAAATAGAACAAAAAAAATAAAGAACATAAATTGTTTATCCTTCTAAACTTATTTTGATATTCTAGTAACACAACATGGAAAATGGTATGTAACTTATATTGGGAAGGATAATTCCGGTATTTTTAGAAATTTAATCACTTTGCGGGTCACTGATATTACAAATATAAGAGATGGTTTTAGCATATGTGTAAGAAGAAGGGTAAGAGTAATAATTTGACTAAAGACAGGAGGTGTTTGCCTCATTGATTTATTTTAATTAAGGACTATCTCAAAATTTTATTAAACAACATAAAATAATTTTAAAACTAAACTTTATAAACCCCCAAAAGACAAATCCCTTTGCTTCACATATTTGTGTTCCCCCACATTAGTGGAACGGGGATCTAACCACATTTTCTCCATCCATGGAAAATTTGTTACAGTTTTGTCAATTTGAAAATGCATGGTATAATTTCTTGGCAAAAGTAAAAATATAGGGCACGAAAACATTTTCAGAAATTATAATAAACAGTATTTTTTAAGCAAAGAAATATATAACAGATTTTAAATATTTGAAGTAAAATAGCGTATTTATTAAGAAAATAATTTATTTCTTTTGGTAAAGCTCCTATAATTTTTTTTATTAGTAAATATTGTAAAACAAGTTATTTACTTTTTTTTTAGAATGGTATTTACTTTTTTGAGTTAGTAAAGATGTAATTTCACTCCTTAACCCTTGAAAAAATATATCCAGTTTAGAATGTTTAATCGGAACATTTTGTAGTCACTACAACGACTAAACAGAGTACGAAGAAAAGTTTAGGGAGTAAATATGAAAATTATTTAATAAAAAAGGAAAGAAAAAAAAAGGAAAAAAAAAAAAGAGGCCAGATAGAAGAGTTGGTGGTTTAGTAAAGAAAAATATTATGACGAAAACTTTTATTTTATTTTGGATAAATTACTCATTTAGTCCCTAATCTTTTAATATTATATAACTTTAGTCCTTCAACTTTTTTTATAGCTAGAATGTCCCTAAATTTTTTAAAATGTTACTACAATAGTCCTTTACTTTAATTTTTGAATGAAATCTATTAGTAATTTGATCAAAAGTGATGCTAGCTTTGAATTCTGTCAAAAAATTAACAAAAAAGACTACTATAGCTACATTTTTAATAGTTTATGATCATGTCACCTAAGAAAGAGAATGCCCCTAAATTACTAAAATGTTGTTACAATAGTCATTTTTGTTAAATTTTAAACATAACCAGTTAGTAATTAATTTTGTAAAAAAATAATGTTAATTAATGGATTCCATCCAAAAATTAATATAAAATGACTATTATAGCAACATTTTAAAAGTTTAAGGGTAATCCAATTATGAAAAAAAAATTCAGGGACTAAAGTTGCATAAAATTAAAAGTTCAGAGACCAACTTAATAATTTACCCTTTTATTTTTTAAAACTTTTATTTTTATTTTTGAATATCTACTGAGGTTTTTATTTTTTTAACTATTGACAAGTTTTTTTAATTATGACATCAATTAATTTTACAAATATAACTATTTACTTCGTTCTCTATAAATAATAAGGTTTTAAAATATTTTCAATTAATAGTAAATTTACTAAGTAAATAGAAAATTTACTAGGTAATGAGTAAATTCTATTGGACGAATGTCATATGCCTGATAAATTTATTATTTTTTTAGGATAATAAATCTATTTTTTACTGTTATATCAAATATTTTTTAAAATATGTTATTTATTTTAATTTTTTAGGAAAATTACAACGTATAGCATATTTGAAAAATATTAATGAAAACCATAACATATTTTAAAAATGATGCAAAATTATAGCACAGTTTTATCTTATTTCTACTTTATTTCAAAATTATAGCACAGTTTTATCTTATCCCTCCACAATTCCCTTTCTTCTCTCTGTCTCTCCTCTGTTCCTCTCTCTCTCTCTCCTTGTCCATCGGAGAGGACACTGTGCCGATCACGACATCGACGATGGCGTCGCGACAGTGGCAGAGATACTGTTTTCTCTCTTTCGTTGTTGTTCGACTAGAGAATGCTGAGACCATTGCGAACTCTGACGACGAGGCTCCATGAGCTCTCCGTAAGCTTTCTTCTCCAGCAACAAGCATGGCTTCCTCTCCAAGTTCTGTGCTCCACAAGCTTTCTTTTTGTGAGAGGACGACACTTGCTTGGTCCCGATTTTTTTGGTCTGTCGTCAGCGAGGTGAGTCGTGGTTGTGAACGGTGATTTTATGGTCCGATTGAAAACTGCTCGATTGCGGCGGATGGAGGCAAACCGCGATCTTTGTGAGGGAGGACTGCTTGATTGTGGTGGATGACAGTTGGCACAACAAGATTGCGGTCTTGACACGAATCCGATCGTCGCTCGAGGCCGACTATTGCAATTTCCGGCGTCGCGAGGCTCTGTCCGAGGGCACAGCGATTTTGCCTTGACAAAGTCGCGATCCAAGTCACCGACAATGATGCCGGAGTACACAACGACGGAACGGCGACTGCGAGGGTGATCTAGGAGATAGAAGGTCAGGGTATTTTGGGAATTTTAATGAAATGCAATAAAAAATTATTTTATTTTATTTATATTTTTTGGTGAATAAAAACTGCTTTTTTATTTTATTTATTTATTTTTTGAATTTTAGAGTGAAGAATTTGAACTTTACACCTTTAAATAAAGTCAGATGTGATATTATCACTAAGTTATGTACAAAAACAAAATGATTTTATTTTTACTCCTTAAATCCCACATATGAAATATGTTAATTCCCTCTTTCATTCATTTTTTATATTAAAAAATTACTTATTTTTTTCTCCCAATTTGATTAATGCAATTATAACTACTACATAAAAAAAATTTCAAAAAAATAGTATAAAAAAGTGAAAACTCCCAACCGAAAGTTATAAAAGCTGAAAGCGATAAAAAAAGATAAAAGAACGCAAAATAATTGCTATCCCGTAATTAAAATCGGTTCATGCTCTTGGCGTTCTACTTGGATTTCACCTTCGCCAGTAAGAGACGTCAAACAAACGCTCACTTTCTTTGCCCATAAAAAGAATGTTTCATTGCTAGTTGTATTATTGGGTAAATTGCTGATCATTTAGTTCCTAAACTTTTAATCTTGTGTAACTTTAGTTCATGATTTTTTTTTTTCATAGCTTGATTATTGTCCTTAAACTATTAAAATATCGCTATAATAGTCTTTTCCGTTAATTTTTGGACAGAATTCATTAGTAACTTGGTTAAAAAGTAATGTTAACTAACGGATTTCGTTCAAAAATTAATTGAAGTGACAAATATAACAAGTTTTTAATAGTTTATGGTCATTTTAATTACAAAAAAAGAAACAGAAAATGCTCTCAAACTTTAAAATGTTATTACAATAGTCATTTTCAATAAATTTTGGAGGGAATCCATTAGTAATTTGGAATTTGATCCATCATTTATATGGACTAGTAAAATTGGGGGTGTTTGGACTAAGGAGAAAGTGATAAGTTCCGAGGGGATGTGAGAAAAATTATAGTAATGTGATTCACCCAAACTAATCAGGTGCTTTTTCAAAAGTTTATTGAGACTAACTATATAACTCCGTTGTTTCAACAATTTCTCAGCATTTTAAATGTTTACATTGTCCAACATTTTAAATGTGTTTTGGTAAGTAACATTTGCAATGATATAAAATTGTAAACTATTCCCATTTTATAATTTTGAGACAATCATAAATAATTAAAAGATTGCAGGAAAAAAAAAAAAAAAAAAAAAACCAATGCGCATATCGTTATCCTGATCATGACCCATTTCTAGCAGAGATCACTAGTACAGAATATGGATACCACGACGGTTTTTAACCGTCGTGGTAACATTTCCACGACGGTTTTCTAACCGTCGTGGAATCCAGGGTCGTGGAATCTTTTCAGATTCCACGACGGTTTATTACCCGTCGTGGAATAGGCAAAAAATAAGGCCTACATGTGGACATTTAAGAACATACCACGACGGTTTTTTTTGAAAAACCGTCGTGGTAGGTCCGCCTATCACGACGGTTTTTCGGAAAAACCGTCATGGTAGGGTCCGTCGAAAAAAAAAATTTTGAAAAACCGTCGTGGTAGGTCCGCCTATCACGACGGTTTTTTGGAAAAACAGTCGTGGTAGAGTCCGCGGGAAAAAAAAAATTTGCGAATTCATTTCATTTCCCACGGGTGGCAAATCCGGAAAATTTAACTCACAAAATCGACATTTTTTTTGGAAAATTCCCAAATCCATGCCTTACCCAATCAATTTTAAAGCAATCTAAATCACAACGACAATCAACAATCACCGAAGAGACGGATTTTGGATATTTTTCTATGGAAAATTCCCAAATCAACATTTTGGAAGGAACATTGTGGATTTTTGACATTTTGGACGGAAATTTCACAATCATCAACCACAATTAACAAGATCAACATTTTGGACGGAAAATTTCCAAATCCGTGCCTTACCCAAGCAAGATACATTTCAACTTACCGAATTGTCGAGCGTGGGTACGGACGGAGTGGTAGAGAATATAGGGGACGGAGGAATAGCGGCGAGAGGGATAGGGAAAAATGCTCGAAGTTAGAGAGAGGGGGAGGAATAGTGGCTAGAGAGAGAGGGAAAAAGACTCGGAGTTAGAGAGAGAGAAGAATGTCAGCGAGAATGTAGAGAGGGAACGGAGAGAGATAAATGGAGGGAGGATATGGGCGGCTTTGGGTTTGGAGTTAGAGTTTATATTAGAGAGTGAAAAAGGCCCGGAATGTAATGGGGTGGGAAAGATAGTGTTTTTTTGGGTTTTAATATACGCTCCAAAAAGTTGAACAATTTCAAAAATTTTCAAAATTCTCGCATTCATACCTACCACAACGGTTTTTCAAAAAACCGTCGTGGTAGGATGAAAATTAAAAAAAAAAAAAGAGGGAATTTTTCAAAAAAAAATTTTTTGAATTTTTTGACCTACCACGACGGTTTTTTAAAAACCGTCGTGGTAGGTCAAAAAATTCAAAAAATTTTTTTTTTGAAAAATTCCCTCTTTCGTACCTACCACGACGGTTTCTAAAAAACCATCGTGGAAGACTCATGCTTCCACGACGGTTTTTGGAAACCGTCGTGGTAGCTAATGTTTTAATTTTTTTTAAAAAAATTCAACGACGGTTTTTTTTTTTAATTAAAAAAATTTTTTTATCAAAATTTTAGTTAAGATACCACGACGGTTTTTTTTAACCGTCGTGGTATCTCTAGCTTCCACGACGGTTTTCTGTAACCGTCGTGGAATATTGGGCTTCCACGACGGTTTTCGGAATCCCTGTTCCGCTCCGTGTTTTTGCCGCATTTTCCATGACGGTTTTTAAAAAACGATCGAGGAAGTTCCGTCGTGGAATCCACATTTTGTAGTAGTGGATTCTCTTGTCATCCCCAAATTTTGTGGTGTTCTTCATCCTTGTCTGTAAGACACAACATACAACACTCAGTGTTTTCGTAGATTACCAATGGACGGATGCTCAGCACTCCATTGCGGAACTCAATATCATAAAACACCTTATTATCAGCTGCCTTTAGAAACTTCACTCCAAATTGTTTGTATCATGACATTACTAATGAATTCGAGTGATTCCCACATATTACTCCAATTTGATGATGTAAAATTCACTGGATATAATATCATCTCCAATGTATATGTTAATATCAATGCTATATTTATAATAAAAAAAATATGAAAAATAATGTTATCTTACTTTTTGCTCTAATGCGTAGTGCTATTTGTAATGTTATTTTTTACTTTTTATCATCATTTCTAAGTTTTAAAAATCGTAAAAGTAAACTTTTTGTATTTAAATAATTAAAAAATAATATAAAAAAATTAACAATCAATATAAATAAAAAATGACGTCAAAGATAACACTATTGTAAAACATATTTTATTTTTAATTATCAAATATACCAAAATACAGAGTGCTATAAAATGACGTTATTTCCCTAATTACCAACAATGTCATTGTTTTGTCCCAAATTTGAACTTAACATTTAAAACCAACAACAAAACTTATCACCTCCAAGTGCTTCGTTGTATTTAGGCTTTTCTGTACCAGTGTACTTTGAACTTATTGCATAGTTGTAATTTACACCTTGGATCTTTAACATAGACAACAATAAAAAGGAACACAACCTTCACATGTTTTGTTATTACAGTTTATAAACTGATACATATCAAAGATAAAATTACATCCAAAATAAACATAATTAAGTTCCAGAAATAATAAATTTTGCTTCTCTTTTTTCAATTCTTTTTTTTTTTTTTTTTTCAATTCATGAGATGCTCCTCTTTGCTTTGATCTTATCCTAGCTTTTGTGAGCAGGAAGTAATGCAAGCATCACCTGCAACGCAGCGAGCAAAAGCGCCAGGGTAGTAGCATAAACCTGCAGCGGTGCCCAAGGGTTCTTAAAATACACTCTCATTAGAATTTCCCTGTACGTAGGCCAAGATCTTTCGCAGAGACTGTTCACAACATCAAACATTCGAGCATAGAAGAAGTCAGTTTGGTCGAAATAGACACCGGAGCATAGCTTATAAAACATGTTGGAAATCTTCTCATCATCCGCCAACCTGTTATCAATAATTCCACTTCGGCATAATAACTCAACGTCCTCGGGAGATTTTAGTAGGCACGCCATGACACGCAAATAATCCGTGACTCGATGGAGACGATAATCCTCGCTATACTGCTCGTAAGCAACCAGGTTTCGAAAGAAGCTCTCAGTGCTGTCGTCGATCACCAATGGAGGGATGCTCAACGAGAAATTACAGAAGTCAATATCATAAAATGCAGAATTATTATCTGCCTTGAGAAACGTAACTCCAAAATGTTCGAGTGCCACGGCATTCCTAATGAATTTACGTGTTTCCCGCGTATTATTCTGCTGTTTGCGTGTTTCGGGCACCAAAGCATTGTATACTAAACCAAGTAAATGAGGAATGTTATCCAGATGATCAGTTGTTGGATTCAAATTGGGTATTGGTTTTCCATTGAACTCAAAAAATCGAAGGGCTAGGTTAACAAGATCCAATTCGTTGGGTGGTGTTGGCTCTGTCAATGCAAACAACCTACGCAAAACAAATAATGGTATTTGATTTTCAACTAAAAGCATATCCCGTGCCAGACGAGGCTTCATCCACCTTATCTTTAAAAGCTTATCATTCCTTCCGTCTTCACCATATTCGCCGCAGTTCACATTCCTTCGGAAGAGCTCAATCATAAAGAAGCCGTCAAGTACCATGCATTCTGCGAACGAATCGACATCCATTTGAAAGGTGTGGACGTAGCAAGGAAGAGCTTGTGGCTCTCCCTTTTCATTTTTCAATGCTTCAATATATCTAGCAATACTCTTCTCTTTTACTCTCTCTAGAAGCACTTGCAAATAGTGGATTTTGTGTTTTTCCATTTCTTGTAATGTTGGAGTCTTTCCATGGTGATAAGGCCCAATTGAAACTATAACTGGTTCGTAGTGCTTGGCACCAGCATTCCCTCTAAGACCTGAGTGAACTTTGTGCATGAAACACTTGTCCTTGGTCTTTTCAACTAGAGAACGTGCTGTTACATGTTTTCCCAAAGAACGGAGAAGTAATTATTGGACCCCAAAAAAAAAAAAGAGAAAAAAAATGTGAAATGAGCTAAAATTTTGATGGAAATTAACTTAACGATGTGTGTTTTTTTTTTGGAGACCAAAATGAAACTTTTAAGATTGTTTCGGGAAAAGGGACAATCAGATAATTAATCATTCATATACTAATTCATTACATTCAATATCTATCTAGGAAAACAACTTATATAATGAAGGGTTATGTCGGTCGTTTTATTATTATTTTTTTAATGATTCTCCGCGCCCCCCCCCCCCAAAAAAAAAAAAAACAATTAGTGAAACTTTGCAACGCAAAGATCTCTCTCTCTCTCTCTCTCTCTTTTCCATATTCATTTGAAAGTATGGGGAATAAACAAAGCCCTCCTTAAACAGAGAAAGATTTAGGTAGCGTGGGAGCTCAGCCACCCATAATTACTGTCAAAGTTGGATTAAGAATCTTAAGATGGGTTAAATTTAACATAACTTTAAAAAATGGGGACATTATATTGTATGACAAGCTTTCTAGAGTTGAATTAAAATATTAAAAATGTTTTGAAATATTTTAATAATAGCAAATTTTTTTAAAAAAATTTCTTTACATTCGTGGTCTGTTTTACTCTTTAGTTTACACTTTTTTTTTGGTAAAATTTTATCTTGTTTTCTTTTTCTTTTACATTGACAAAGTACATAACATTTGCGAAATTGAAACTTATAAATAAGGATCGGTACTTATGTCATATACGAGTTAAAATAATATAATAATTACACATTGTAACGATACAAACAAAATTTATATGAATCACAATAATAATATCATTACATACAGTAATACAAATAACAATGATATGTTGGGGTTAATAATATAATCCTTGTGATATAAATCACAATAATAAAATTGTACGTAATGATACATATGAGGCCTAATGCCTAATTATTTCTCATTAGTACGTACAACAGGATTAATCATTATTACAACAGAATTTCATGTCGTAATTGTAATCTATAGAGATATTAGAAATAATTGTTTAGATCAATTGATATTATAATTAGACCCACGTTTATAGGAAAATTTGGCGATGAAATTAAAATTTAGAAAATTGAATAATATAAGAGTAATTATTTCATTATAAATTATGGTTTTGTCATTCTTTAAATATTATGTATCTTTTGCTATATTTCAACTCCAACGACTAGATTTTGTCATTTGTTTAAAGAGCCCAAAATTTCTGCTTATGTTTAAGCCTTGTAGCGATGTACACCAAAACTATCATTTGTGTAATATTTTCCCCTAAATGACTAAAGTGGTAATAAAAATGTTCTTATCGTTTGTTTTAGGACGAAAATGCCACATGCTACTAGCCTTGGTAGAACAATCCATTTTACACACCAAAAAAAAAAACAAAACAAAACAAAACAAAACAAGAACAAAAACAAAACAAAAAACAAACACATTACAAACAAACAAACTAGAACAGTCCTACTCACCGGTATCTTCAGCTACATCCAATTTCACCTCATCTGCTTTCTTCACAGCTTCTTCCTCTCCTTTACCTGTTAAAGAACAAACAAATGAAACTGGTTGATGTTATAATGTTTTTAATGATTTAGAAATATTAGTTTGGAAACACTGACTCTAATAATTGTAACCACATAATAACCGAGGAGGCCAACCAAAAAAAAGGGAAAAGCATGCTTCATCTTGTTCTTAAACGTATTTAATAATAAACATGAGTTTCATAAACATTATTGTTTCTTTAATTCAAAACCATTATTACGAAATTGGATTTGACTTTCAAAAACTCAATAAAAAAATTTCTTTTTTTTGAAAAGTAAACAAAAATTTTCTACAATAGTGGAAAATAAAATACAAAACTACCTTCAGGGAAGTGATGCGAGGACGATATTGGTTCCATAGGGGAGATAAAGCTCTATGTGATCTCAGCACTGCAATCCTTGCTTTATGAATATTTCGGTTTGTTAAAAATGCTTTGATATGTAGTCAAGTTTCCTTTATCTTTCTGCGCGAGCCATAGGGGTTTAAACATTTTAAAAACAAAAAAAGAAGAGATGTAAAACGTCGGAAAGAGGAAAGAAGAGATGCAAAAACGTGAGACGGGAGATGCTTATTATTATTATTGTTATATTATTATTGTTATTTTTTGGTAGTTCTATGTTGCTTATATTTTACTTATGAGGTAATGCATGGTGGTAATGATTATAATGAAAAAAAATATATATACTTGTTTGAGAGCATAGTGGAACGCTGAACAAATATTGTAGTAGGTAACCAATATCTTTAGGTGGGTTGGTAGGACATTTGTCCTATGCATTAAATGTTTGGATTTAAGTCACCCCTACCGCATTGGTCAAGATATATGAACAATTCATTTTGTGTGAGATTCATATATCACACGGGGAAGCATCCACACCCAGTTATCTGGGTATGCTAACCTCTACTCCTATAGCTTTTTTTTTTTTTTTTTTTTTTTTTTTTTTTTTTGAGGGAAAACGTGGAATTTTAATAAGCAAGCAAATCCGGCCTTACAAGCGGTCCAAGAAACAGAGGGACCGAATCACACCAAATGGCATTATTGGAAGATAGGCAAGCATAACTAGCTAGATAGTGAGCTATTGTGTTCCCTTGACTGGGCACATAGCAGAGAGTTCCACTACCATTACAATGCATAATATCTCTAATATCATCAAAGACATGAGATTCGAGGCTTCTAGCGGTCAGCGATTGAACAACAAGGACCACGTTTGTAGCATCCGACTCTATCACCCAATTCTGGAAACCACACTGAGTAGCCAACTGTGCAGCTTCTCTAGCTGCATGACATTCTGCGATGAAAGAAGAATAAGCCCCAGGCAATCTGATAGTGGTCACGTCGCAAACAGTACCAAAACAATCTCGAGCAATGGCTTCTAGACCAGACGGAGTTATAATCTCACTGCCCGTGCTAGAATCCCGTCTACGGTCTCCAATCGTCCTTCAAAAGTAAAGAGATTCCGTGAGAACTATATGCTCCATACTGCCCTGCAAAAGATAATAAACTCCTCCTTAGAGGACTTCGTAGCTATGAGACAGCAGACGGCATTAAACGGTCCCCTCCTGAAATTCCTCAAAATTGGCCATAGGCTGGACTTCTCCCACACCTGTGCTACCCTATAGCCTCTTTTAACATTAAAAATATATATATTGAAATAGGTATTACTATAAAGAATTAGTGCAAAATTTTACCTTTTTAGTTGGCGCTCAGAATTAAAAGTGCCTAGCTACAAAATTTTGAATTTTGGAACTGAGAAAATTATTCAAAAATTACATTATTTATTTAGTTATTGACAATCATGACATGAATTCATGAGTACAAATCTGCTGTCTCCATTTAATTATCCCATTTACTGTCTCCCCACTCAAATCTTGACACCTCATTGAAATTTACACATCAACTATTGTTAACATAGTTTAATGACGGTAATTAGTCCAAATGCTATGGCTAATCTCTCACTGTGGTCCTTAATTGTTTGGTTCTTCTCTTCATCATCCACCCTTTTTCAGCTAAAAGCTCAGGTCTGCAACATATCTCACCTTCTCCATTTCGTCACCTAACTCATCCAACTTCTGGAAAATCTCTTTGGGGCTCATATGAGACCATTCTCTTGAAACAAACACGCCAACTTTCTTCTTCGATCCGACTCAAACCTGTCTCCTTCCTAATTCCTTGATCCCTCAACATTCTCCTCGCTCCGGCTGCTTCTTCCCATCTTCCAGAAGCAACATCAGCATTGCACAAAAGCACATCATGGCCCGAGCCCACAATGCCCCATTCGGAGATTTTATCAACATACAGAAGATGCCAATTCTGTATTACCAGGATCTAAATCTGTTTTGCTATTTTACCAATTTTAATTATTGTCTAATTAAAATGCAAAAAGAACTAGGCAATTTAACGAGGTTCGGTCACATGTACTCCTCTAGGCCACAACAACTTTTAAACAATCCACTAAATAAAAATGATCACAAACACCAGTTGGACTTTGTCACCTCTGTGTAGAATCAACTTGATGGACTGGACTTGAATGTTCCATAAGATGCCAACACTAAAATACCTAACACCATGGATTCTACAACCTGTTAGTAAAGCTCCCAGATGGGATTCTTTCATTTTTATTTATATTTTCTCAATGATTGAAACTGCATCGTTCAATTTTCCCTCACGGACAAGCAAGTCAACAGAGGAGGCATAATGCTGATGCCCTGGCTCAAGCCCATACATTTTCATCAACTCAAAGTAGTATCATCCCTTTTCCACCAACCCCAAGTGACTATAAGCATAGAAAAGGCACCAAAAAGTAATGAAAATTGGGTTTTATTCCCATACCTATCATTTGTTCAAACAGTGCAAAAGCTTTGTCCGTCTGTGCATGCTGCACACACGCTATAAGCATAGCATTCCGTAAATCAAGATTCTTAACAGGTGTCTCCTTAAAAGCCCGATAAGCTCCGTCAATAATTCGACGCATCTCAAATACAACAAAACCAAAGAAGTGGCTGCACAACTCAACACATCAAAACTAGACTTGCAGCACAACCTATGTATTTGCCTCCCCAGCACTCAAGAGCCTCCTTATCCCTACCCAACAAAACAGACCCAGATATTATCTCAGTCTAAGAA
Organism: Ficus hispida; assembly: GCA_025413025.1. Taxonomy (NCBI): domain Eukaryota; kingdom Viridiplantae; phylum Streptophyta; class Magnoliopsida; order Rosales; family Moraceae; genus Ficus; species Ficus hispida. The sequence continues at coordinate 26,977,776 of CM046373.1, forward strand.
CCCACATATCTCTTCATCGAACATATCAACCGTGGAACTCCCCATAAACACATCATACTCAAAGTCTCAAACCCAGTCTTAACCACAAGGCCATGAACACACTGCCCAGCATCAATCCTTCCAAGATTCGTGATCGACTTGGTCGCACTCGGGTATTATATGATCGTCAGCTCGTAAGCCCTCGCCGAGCATTCGACGAAAGAGCTCGAGGGCAATCAAGGGAAGCTCGTTCTGGGCAAGAGAGGAAATGACAGAGCTCCAAGTGGTGGCTGACTTGTGGGGACTTTCGTCGAACATTTGGAGGGAGTGAAGTGGGAGCTGGGTTTTGAAGTAGAAGTTGATGAGGTGGTGAGAGACGAGAGGAGTAGATTGAAGTCCTGATGTGATGAAGTGGGCGTGGAGTTGGAGACCCTTTGGGAGGGACCTCGAGCAGGTAAGAGAGAGAAGGAGGTCGCAGGGTTGCTTGTAGTATTTGGTGTGTTCGATGATGTGGTCGGTCTGAGGAGGGATGGTCGGAGATAACGATTGGGATTATGAGAGTGTTGAGAGCTGAGAGAGGTGGTGATGGTGGTGGTAGTTGGAAAGGCCGTTTGGGCAGTTGGTGAAGCGTTCGGAGATTCCAATGATTGTAATGAAATTTTTTGATATTCTGATATATTGTCCCCAATCACGAAGTGGATAAACAGAACAAAGTGTTGGTTCCTTGGTTGATTTTTTTAAAATAATTATAATCTTTATTGATTTTTTTAGAAATAGTTAAAAATTTAATAAAAAAATATATAATTTAATCGGAGTTAAGTTAAAACACCAAGCAAGTTTATATAACATGTGCAAGTATTTGTCTATTTTAATCTTATGTTTTGTTTGGCACATTAATTTAATTCTAATTAAATCATATTTTTTTATTAGTTTTTTGTTTTTATCTAAAAAGTCAACAAAAAATTATAATTAGTTTTAAAAGGTCAATTAATTTTAATTTAAAAATTTTAACTCCAACTAACGATCCAAACAAACGCTTAATCTTAACGTATAGAAAAGAGCCAAAAATTCTTCTCTCTTTTGGACACATATCATTCCCTCCTTTTCTTTCTTTCTTTCTTTCTCCTTTTTTTTTTTTTAATTATCTTTCATTCTTTCCCTTTTCTTTTTCTCTCATTCTTTTTTTTTTAATTGCTATCTTTCCTCCTTTATTTTATTTAAAAAATTCTCTCATATAAATGCATACTTATTATTATTTTTTCTATGACCATCTCAGATTCTCAAATACTATTTTTTGATAATATTTGGCCTTAGTTGAATACTGACCCAAATTATGTGCAAATTTTGATAAATATATATATATATTTTTTCTTTTACTCTTTAAAATTATTGTTTACTTTCATTCACGTGCCGATCTATTCTATGTTCGCTTTCTTTCATAATTTTTAATTTTTCATTTTTCATTTTTCATTTTTTTGCCCATAATGAAGTAAATTTTTGTAAATATATCCTTATTTAGATATTTTTTTACCATCTAAATTATTATGTTCTCATAATACCACCAAATTAACTTTCTATATGATTTGCTAATTCCTCTTCAATTGTTGCTACTTAATTATTTTCTGCTCAATATTCTATGAATAACTCTTTTCTAATAATACCTCATAATTATTGTTTTATTTAATAAATTGATTAAATACGTGTGTGTGGCATGTGTCTACAACGAGTCAGCATAAAAAAGTATAATATATAGATACAAGGGGTGCCTATTCAGTTGGTAACGATGATGCAAGTTAAAAGAGAGAAATGCCAAGCAATATTTCAAAAACAAAGAAGTCTAACATAGACAATAATAATAAATTGGAACACAACCATCACGCGTTTTGTTTGAGGTTTCTGAACACGAATAAAGAAACCATGAAATTACAAATCAAAATTAACGTAAGTTTCAAACAAATAGTAGATCAAGGCAATTCCATTTTGTCAATTCATGAGATGCTTCTCTTTGCTCTGCGCATAGCCTAGCCTTCTCTATTTGTAATAAGAAGCCACTGTATACCCTGTCTGCAATGCAGCGAGCAAAAGCAGCAAGACAGCAGCCAGAAACGAAATCACAGACCAAGGGCTCCCAAAATACTCGTTCTTTAGCTTTGCCATCCACACATTCCTACGGTCCTTGCAGAATTCATTCACATCCTCGAACATTTTAGAGTAAAAGAACTGATCTTGATCGAAATAGACATTTGAGCAGAGATCGTTGAACATGGCGGAAACGTTCTCGTCATCCCCTGTCCTGTTATCAATAATTCCACAGTGGCGTAGTAACTCAACATCCTTGCCAGTGTTTATTAGACAGTCCATGACGTGCAGATAATCCACGACTCGATGGAGACTGTCATGCTTACTGTACTGCTCGTAAGCAACCAGGTTTCGAAAGAAGCTCTCGGTGTTGTCATCGATTACCAATCGCGGGATGCTCAACACTCCATGGCTGAAGCGAATATCATAAAATGCAGCATTATCTTCTTGTGCCTTGAGAAACGTTACTCCAACTTGTTCGAGCGCCACTGCTGTCCTAATAAATTCACACGATCTCCACTCAGTACTCGGCCGTTGGGCTGTTTTCAACAGCAAAGATTTCTCTATTAGTCTCACCAATCCAGTCCATATGATCGATTTCAATGATTTCCACTTCGTATTCAGCTGTACGGCTGTTTCCGGCACCGAAAATTTATTTTTGCAGGAAACCAAAGCTTCGTATACGAAGCCAAGTAAATGAGGGATGTCATTTAGCAGAGTTGTTAGACACCCATAATAGGGTATCTGTATTCCGTTAAACTTAAAATATCCAAGCACTAGTGGAACAAAATAACCTTCTTCGGTTGTTTGCTCTGTCATTAAAAACAGAGCACGTAAAACAAAGAGTGGTATTTGATTTTCAAATAAAAGCATGTCACGAGCTAGACGAGGACAGAACCACGCAATATTAAAAAGCATATCTCTTTTCACAATATTTATTTTTCACATCGACACACTGTTTAATGAAAGGAGTAACTTTGTTACAATTTCAGTGTTGAAGGAGAACAAATGTTCAAACATTGTTTTAAAATTCGACGGACACATCATAGCAAGGCTCAGAGTTTGAGCTTTTTTTTTTTTTTTTTTTTTTTTTTTTTTTTGAAGGACGGGAAAAAGCAATGTATTTGATAAAACAAGATCAGCCAAAAGAATGCTATAGAAATACAACTAGCAGGGGATATGCAATTCCCAATATTACACTTAGCATGCTTTTAACACACATGCCAACCCTTATTATTACGCACACACAAAAGTCACGCACCAAGTACTATATTGTTCGAAACGCTTACAAATAATGGCCAAAACTATTACGTTAAGACATTGGAAGAAATAAAGAAAATCTAAGAACTTGGGGGCGTTGCGGGTGGTGGTGACCCACCAGCGGTCCCTTAGCTACTGGAGTGGTAGTGAGAAAGTACTGAGTACAGAGTCTGCGTTGCAGTGAACAAAAGCAACAGTGCGGCAGCTGCAAACGAAATAATTGACCAAGGGCTGCCAAAATACTTGTTCTTTAGTGTTGCCTTCCATGCGTTCGTACGGTCCATGCAGAATTGATTCACATCATCAAACATTTGTTTATAAAAGAATACATCTTGGTCGAAGTAGACATCAGAGCAGAGGCGGTTGAACATGGTGGAAACCTTTGCGTCATCCCCTATCCTGTTATCAATAATTCCACAGTGGCGTAGTACCACAACATCTTTCGAAGTGTTTATTAGACAATCCATGACGTGCAGATAATCCACGACTCGATGGAGACAATTATTCTCGCTATACTGCTCGTAAGCAACCAGGTTTCGAAAGAAGCTCTCGGTGTTGTCATCGATTACCAATCGCGGGATGCTCAACACTCCACGGTTGAATTTAATATCATAAAACGCAGCAATATTTTCTACCCTGACAAACGTCACTCCAACTTGTCGAAGTGCCACTGCAGTCCTAATAAATTCGCATGATTTGCGCTCATTATTCAGCTGTTGGGCAGTTTTCAACCAAAAAATATCTCTATTGCTCTCACAATGCAGTCCATGTGTACGATTTGCATAATCTCCACATCCTATTCAGCACCGAATCGTTTCTTCTTGGCAGATTAGTCCAGCCCTTGTCAACCATTTCACTAATTTCTGCTTCATAGTCAGCTGCACTGTAATCCTGTCACCGAATCTTTCCTTTCGTTGCCAAAACCAAAGCTCCGTATACCAAACCAAGTAAATGTGGGCTGTCACCCAGCTGATTTGTTAGATTCTCATCATACGGTATCGTTTTTCCATTAAACTCAAAAAAATTAAGCACGTGACGAACAAAATAGACTTCATCGGTTAAAGGCTTCGTCAATAAAAACATAGAACGCAAAACAAAGAGTGGTATCTGGTTTTCAAATAAAAGCATGTCACGCGCTAGACGAGGCTTCATCCACCTTATATTAAAAAGGATATCATTGCTTGAGCCTTCAGATTCGTCAAAATTCGTCTTCCTCCAGAAAAGCTCAATCATAAAGAAGCCATCGCGTAGCATGCAATCTTTGAAAGAATCAACATCCATTCTGAAGGTGTCCACATAGCAATCAAGAGCTCGTGGATTTCCGCTCTCATCTTCCAGTGCTTTCTTATATGTATCGATGCTATTCTCCCTTATTCTATCCAGAAGCACTTCCTTATAATGGATTTTGTGCTTTTCCATGTCTTGTACTGGACGCTTTCCATAGTGATAAGGTCCAATTGAAACTAAAACTGGTTCGTAATGCTTGGCACTTCCCCTTCGAAGACCAGAGTGGACTTTGTGTATGGAACACTTTTCCTTGACGTTTTCAACTAGAGAACTTGCTGTTACACCAACATTGAACTCATTTGGATAAGAAAGTGAGGTCCCCAACAAAAAAATAAATAAATAATAAAAAAGAAAAAAGAAAAAACGACTGTAAAATATTAGTGTAATTTTATTTTTTTTCTTCAATTTATTTATTTATTTTTTTTTACAGAAATTAACTTCACGGATTTTAAAATTTAGAGACCAAAATTAGACTCTGAAAATGTGTCTTTTGTAAGTTGCTGGACGAAAATGTCATGTTCCAAGTTTTGATATGCAACATTAAGAATAACTGCAGTTAATTACCATTTTACTCTAGTACTCCTGAACTTGTGCAAGATTGAACGGTCCTAAACTACTAAAACTGTAGTTACATTAATAGTTCTTTCCGTTAATTTTTGGACAAAATCTATTAGTGAGCGTCAGTTTTTTTTATCAAATTACTGTAATACCCTCGTCAACTTATAATCATATATATTTAAAGAATTTTTTAATTTATGTGATGAAAAAAATGAAGTATTTAAATTTTGTGGAGCCCACTAACGATTTAATTTCAAAAGAAAATAAGAGAATTTGAAGAAAAAAATCTTTAAATATGTACTTATATGTATATGAGGGTTATTGTAGTAATTTTGGTAAAAATAAAAATTGATGCTAGTGGATTCCATTAAAAAATTAATAGAGAGTACTGTTGTAGGAACATTTGTAATAATTTACAGATAATTTTCGAAATTGAAACTTCAATGAACAAGTTACCAATTCAATCAAAGTTTCGGGGAAGAAGCATCACACAATTATTTTATATTTTATATTTTAATTTACATAAAATTTAAATTTCATTTTATTTTTCTTTCTTATGATTGTGCTAATTCAATCTCTTATAAAATTGGAATTTTTCTTGTTTTCTATGATATATTTATTCTTTTTTTTTTTTGGTTGATAGATTTCTTTTATTTTATTTATTTATTATATTTTTTTTCGTGAAAGGGGTTTTAAAAATACGTAAATTATTCTAGTCAAGTTGGTGGTTTAAGAGATTATAGTAGATCCAAATTTTATTTATAATTTTTTAATATTAATTATTGAAGTTATCATCTTTCATTATTAGTAATTAAAGAAAATGATCATCCCAATTAATATTAAAAAGTTGCTATACTAACTAAAAGATATCACTAAAAAAAAAGGGTAAAAATGTAATATCACATGAGGATACATAATTTTTTATAAATAGTGTAAAAAGTGAAAACTCCCAGCCCAAAGTTATAAAAGCTGAAAGCCATAAAAAAGATAAAAGAACGCAAAACAATTGCCATACCGTAATTAAAAATCAGTTCCGCCCTCGCGTTCTTCTTGGATTTCACCTACGCCTGTAAGAGACATCAAACTAATGCTCACTTTTTTTGCCCATAAAAAGAATGTTTCATTGCGAGTCATATTATTGGGTAAATTACCGATCATTTAGTTCCTAAATTTTTAATTTTATACAACTTTAATCTTTGATTTTTTTTCTAGTTTGATTATCCTTAAACTATTAAAATATTACTATAATAGTCATTTCCATTAATTTTAGATTGCATCTGTTAGTAACTTGGTCAAAAAGTAATGCTAACTAACGGATTCCATTCAAAAATTAATTGAAATGACTATTATAACAAGTTTTTAATAATTTATGATCATTCTAGCTACGAGAAAAAGAACATGGAATACTCTTTAACTATTAAAATGTTACTACAATAGTCTTTTTCAAAAAATTTTGTATGGAATCCATTGGTAATTTTGAATTTTGATCCATCATTTATATGGACTAGTAAAATTGGGGGTGTTTGGACTATGGAGAAAGTGATAAGTTCGGAGGGGATGTGAGAAAAATTATACTAATGTGATTCACCCAAACTAATGAGGTGATTTTTCAAAAGTTTATTGAGACCAACTAGATAGCTTCGTTTGTTTCAATTAAATGTTTTCATTTTCCAACATTTTAAATGCGTGAGTGGAAAGTAACATTTGAAATTATATAAAATATTACAAACTATTCTCATTTATAATTTTAAGACAATCATAATTAATTAAAAGATTGCAAAAAAAAAAAAAAAAAAAAAACCGTTGCGCGTACCGTTATCCTGATCATGATCCTTTTTCAGCGGAGATTGTCTTGTTGTCTCCGGAGTTTCCAGGCGTTCTTCACCCTTGTCTATAAGACACAACAAACAAACACTCACTTTTTTTTTTTTTTTTTCTGTAACGAAAAAGCGCATTCTTTCTTCGCCAATAAAAGAGTACTAAAATGTAAGTGGTATTATTAGAAGTTGGGAATAAAAAAAAAAAAAAAAAAACACCTATATTGCGTCGCGTTTGGGATGTCGATGGATCAACATGTTGGATGAATCCACCGATTCGTCTGCTAATGTTAAAAGCAAACAGGCAAACAAGGAAAAAAGAAAAGAAACAATATTCGATATTAAAAAAAATAATTGAATTGTCTAAGCAAAAAAAAAAAAAATCAAGTTAAAGTAAAAGAACTTTCAAGCATATATATAAAAAAAAATTAAAATTAAAAAAAAAAAGAAAGAAAAAGAACTTACAAGCACAAAAGAAATAATACAACCAACTTAAAAAATAAATAATAATAATAATACAACCAACTCACCTTTGTCTCGGACTATAGTAATTTGCACCACATTTGCTTCATTAGCTTTTTCCTTTCCTTTACCTATAAATACAGAAACAACAAATGAAAGTGGTTGAGATTCCTGTTTTTGATTATTTTGAAATACTGGTTTTAAAGCACTGATTTTAAAGACTTTAAACCATAAAATGATTGGAGATACCGGAATAAAAACATGTTTTATCTTGTTCTAAAATATATATGCTAAACAAGACCTTCATAAAAGCTCTTGTTTTCTTAATTATTATTATAACTATTATTACGATAGGACGGAGGGAGGTGGGGATGAGACGATAAAATAATCATAAATAATTAAAAGATTGAAAAAAAAAAAAAATCAATGCGCATACCGTCCTTATCATGAACTTTTCCCGATGCAGATTCTCTTGTGTCCCCAGAGTTTCGAGGCCCTTGTCTGTAAGACACAACAATTAAATACTCACTTTCTGTTTTCCGTTAAAAAAAAAAAAAAAACGCATTCTTCCGATAAAAAGTGTACTAAAATGCTAAAATGTAAGTGGTATTATTAGGAGTTAAAAAAATAATAATAATAAATAAATCTGTTAGGAGTGCTAGGTCAGATATCCTAGTAATGCCTTGTGCTGAGTTGGATTGTTTCACAACCAATCAGATTAGAGGAGTTCGCTAATAGGTCAAAAGGTCAAAGCTGTTGTATTGTCCCTGCTGTATATAAAGAGAAATAAACAGTATTAGTTTGTTAGTTCTGGGTTTAGAGAAAGTTTGAGAGAGAGATTAAGAAATAAGCTAGAGGGAGAAACTGAGCCTTGTAAACGAGAGATTTAGGGTCTTTGGGGTCTTGATCTGATCTGTGGTTTGTGGATTGTACTTGATTTTCTAGAGATTCAATGAGAAGATGTTTTCCTGGAATTGAAGCATATCTGGTTCGTGTGTTAATCGCCAATTTGATTGAGTTTGTTCGTCTGGTACTGAAATTTCCTAGGGTTTTCTCTACAAACTGGTATCAGAGCCTTTTAACGGTGTCCAGGAAGTTTGATATCGAGAAATTCACAGGGAATAATGATTTTAACCTATGGATGTTGAAGATGATTGCGTTGCTCGTTCAATAGGGTTTAGCAAAGACACTTGGTGGTTTAGCAAAGACACTTGGAGCCACCACTGCTAAGTATAAAGCAGTGATCGACTGTCAGTATTGCAAATAACGCAAAGAAAAGACATGATGAAGCTCTTCTGATTAAACCATCCATCGACTTTGGAAGAAGAAAAAAGCAGCACCACTCCACTTCTGGATCTAGGTGCATGTATTGTATTGGTATTGTATCTGATTTTGTTTTTTTGTTTTTGTTTTTGTTTTAGGGGATAAGAATGTTTGGAATTGAGGGAGTTTGGGAGGGGTTAAAATCCAGAAATCAAGTGTTTGAACTAGATTCCAAAATCGGAACCACAATCTTCTGTGTCCAAGTTTTCAGCAGCTAATTAAAGTTCAAAGCAAACAAGTAAAACGAAAGTGAAGCAATCAATTTGGATGGTAAAAGTGTTTTCAAGCAAAGGAAAAGGAAAAAACAAAAAAAAAAAACCTACTTACCGGCATCTTCAGGTACGTCCAGTTTCACCCCATCTGCTTCCTTCAAATTTTCCTTTCCTTGACCTATTAAAGAAATCGCAAATGAAACTGGTTAAGCTTCTTCTTCGTAATGTTTTTAAATATTGATTTGGAAATGATAAATCTCATGTTTAATAACTAAAATAATTGACAAAACTCATACGAACTAACTAAAATTATTATTAAGCCTAATAGTTATTCTGTAAATCCATATTTGACGTTGGATGAAAGTTTGTACAAACAACAAGGCTAGCTCATTTGGTTCCCATGTTGGAATTTTTACGATTTGAACCTTTTTTGGCTTAAACGGTAAAATCTAAAGATGTATATTAAATTGTGATCCGAAATGTCATTTCGATATGCAGATAAATTGTAGATCTACATTGAGAATTACATCTTAATATGTTTTCTTATATTTTGAAAGGGATTTGAGCTAAGAAAAAAAAAAAAAAAAAAAAGCAAAGTGAACATTCTTATAAAACAAAACAAACTAAAGGAAAATTCTAAAAAATACATTCAAGAGGAATAAAAAAATTCGATTAACGTGTAAACCGGGGAAATTTGAGGAGAGTAGTGGGGAGTCAAATCCTTAAATCAATGCAAATCTGAACCACTATGTTCTTTTCTCTACCAAACACCAATTCGGATTAGATTCCATATTTAATTCTTTGTTCAAAAAGATAAAAGATCGCAAATCAAAGCTCATATGAAGAATAAAAATAAACAAACAAATAAGAGAATAAAATACAGAAGAAGGAGACGAAGAATTAACATAGTTTTATCCATAGATTAGGAATAGAGAGAAGATTCACTAGTAAAAATGGGAAAAATGGCACAAAGGACATTAGAGCATCTCCAATTAATCTAATGTAAAAAGTTGTGCCAATGGTAAATTTTTTGTATTTGGATGAAAAAATTGCTCTCAAATAGAGTGCTATATTTGATGTCAAATTTATCATATGTTAAATTTTACAACAAACTTGTCACAAGCTATAGCTAATGTCAAATTTAACATTTGCTTCACATTAATTGTTGGATTGAATTTTGTCCTATAATTACTACAATATTTTCATTTTAAGTTTATTTATATACTAAACGTTCACTTTTACAAGTTTCAAAATATAATAATAAAGTAATAATGACAAAAGAAAAATAGTATTAGAAATAACATTATGCATTGAAGTATAAAGTATGATCACACTATTTTTCATACTTTTTTTTTTTTATATCAAATGTAGTATCCGTATAGACCAATGCATTGGAGAAGTCTTAAATATTCAAACAAATGGCTAGATATTGTCCTTTTTTTATTTTTAAAAAAATTTTAAAAAAAATACCCACATGAAACCTTCGTAAAAATTATGAGAAACATATGACATCAAAAAGATTAATTTTCTATACAAACAAAAATTACACTGAGCTCCTTAACTTTTATTAGGATAAAATTTTACTTTTAACTAATGAACTTTAACACTCTTGTAATTTTGCCCGCCCTAAATTTTGACAATTGGTATGTGTACCCTTTGAATTTTACAGTTAGTAAGAATGCCCTTTTCCGTAATATTCTATCTATTTTAAATTGACGTGACATAGAATAAAAAAAATAAAGCTTAGGCCCTAGGGCTTCTCCCACATTATTATATACGGGAATCGTGGTTGAGCTTATGGGAATGGACGGCTCTGGCGACAGAGAGGACGGCTAGTTGATGAGTGAAGCGCCGGTGTGGACAGTGCTATTGTGGGCGTGAGAAAGGAGGGAGCCAAGCGCTTTGTTCTTTTTTTTTTAATGATTATCTTTCATTTGGGTTTTCGTCCTCAACAAGTTGAACTTTTCATTTACAGTGGAAAATATTTCCTTTGGCCTTGATATTGAAACTCTCATTCAATATCAATGTTTTCTTTGTTTTTAATTTTTTAAAGTACGTTAATGGTTTAGTTTATTTTATTAAAAAATTTTCAATTAAATTTTAGTAGAAAATATGTTAACTGTTAGTTGAATATGTCATGCATCCTACCCTTTTCTCCAGCTCTAATTTTGAAATGGAGATAACAGAAGAAAACCATGAAGTTAAAGGGTAGAAACCACCAAGAATGAACGGAGAGAAAAAGGACATGCATCTTTATGTGAGTACTGTATGTAATAATTAAGGCGAAAATAAAAGTCCGTTTGAGAGCATTTTAGGAATGGTTTCGGTTTCAACATGAAATAAAATAAGACTGTTTTGAAAATTAATTTTTGATATTTTTTTAATATTGTGTTTCTCAAGAAATTGAGAGTAAAAGAAAAAGTAGAATTGTGTTTGAATATGTTTATGAAAATATTTGTTGAGTATGTTAGTTTTAGAAAATATAAAAGGAAACACGAAAACAAGTTTTAGAAAATGAAAAAGGAAATGAGAAAATAACTTTATTTTATTTTCAAATTCCTTAACCAAAAATGAAAATGATTTTTTGTTTTCGTTTTTATTTTTTGATTTTATGCAAAACAAATGTTATTTTAGAACCATTTACAAAACAATTTTATTGGAAAGCGTGAAATTTATTTTCAAAATGTTATGGAAAAAATACCAAATGATGGTGGACAAATAACCCGATGAAGTGAAAAGTTAACAACCAACTCATCGAATCGGTTTATGACAAGAAATGAACAATGCTGTGGAGCATAAACGATGTTGAACATCACAAGAAATAAAAGCATGGATCTCATCTATGGGTTTAGGGATGATAATATTACCCGTGAGATGGGGGGACAAAGTTTAGGGATGTAAATGGGGATAAGAATGATTTTTTATCCCCGAAAATAGCGGGACATGGATGAGGGACAAAGTTCAGGGATGGAGACTGGGATGAGGATGATTTTTAATCCCCAAAGATAGAGGGACAGGGATAGGAAAAGCACTCCCTACCCTGTCGCCGTTGTGATATATATGTGTGTGTGTGATTTCAATATGTATATATATATATATATATATATTATTGTAAAATTTATTTTGAAAAGTGTGTGCATCCATGAAATGAAAATTGAAGTTATGAATAATAGATAAAGGAGATATTTATGTTTATTTTTATGGCTTCAAACTCTTTTAGTCTAAGTGTTTTATAAAAATTTAGTTTTCAGATATTGGAATGTTTTGACAAGATATTAAATGGTTTTATGGTTAATATTTTATTTGTATATCTTTAGAATTTGGTTTGTGTTATGAAGTATTTGGTTTTGAACTAAATTTATAGTGTATTTATACTTTATTGTTTATTTTTATTTTTATTTTTTGTATTTTTAAATATATATTTATAATAGATGGATAATATGACAGGTATGAAAAAAGTCCCCTTTGATGGGAAATCCCCATCCTCAGCCCCACTTTTATCTAAATGGTGATGAGGACAAGAATAGGGATGATTTTAGGGATGAGAATGGGGTGGGAAAGCATTCCCCGATCCCATTGTCATCGCTATATAGGTTTCATATTTTGACATCTACCCTTTGTTAATATCTGATGTTTAACATCATTAATCTTCCCTAGCTTTACTTTTATAAAATAGAGGTCCGATTGAAACTAAAACCGGTTCGTAATGCTTGCCATTTCCATCTTGAAGACCAGAGTGACCTCTATAAAGGGCACACTTGCCGTAGCCCTTTCAACTATATAACGTGCAAATGGGAAATGTGCAGGGCGTTAAATTTTTTAAAAAAAACCGAATTTTTTTTTTTTTTTTTTGAAGAGGGCATAGGGACCAACCATATACGTCTGCTAATTGATTACATTCATTATATAACATTACAAAAAAAACAATAATAATTTAAGGGGGAAAAAAACCTTAGATTAATTGAAGGCAAATTGCCCTTTTTACATTTTTTTTTTTTAACGATTTTGCCGGAAAAAATAAAACATTTTCTTAATTATTGATGAGTATAAAATAGTTAACATATCAATCGACATTGAAAAGTTGCATAACCAACTAAAAGATGAAAATTAGTATTGAGTTGATAAAAAATTAAGATAAAAATTAAACTTCATATAGCACTAATTATAAAAGGATAAAAGATCACAAAACAATCACCGTACCGTATTCATGTACACGACCATGCTCCAGAGACCGACATCCTGTATTCATCCTTGCGCCTGCATCGTGTTCTCCCTCCATTTCAATCTTGTCTGTAAGAGAAGACAAAAACAAAGGCTCACTTTCTTTGCCCATGAAAAGCAAATTTTAATGCCATTTGTATTGTTAGGACATAAAAAAAAATAAACCTTGAACAAAATAAACATAAAAATCATACTCACCTGTATCTTCGGCCACGTCCAGTTTCACGTCATCCGCTTCCTTCACTCGTTCCTCTCCCTTACCTGCCACCAAAAAAAAAAACAGAGAGAGAGAGAGAGAGACAGAGAGAGAAACTGGTTGAAGTTCTAGTTTTAATTATTTTGAAACATTGGTTTGGGAACACTGATTTTACAAATTTATAAACCACAGAATACTCCATGGTTCCTACCTTCAGGAATAAGGAGCTGCTTTGCCGATCTTGATTCCATGGGTGAGAGTTTCGTATGTCAACACTGCAGTCTGAGAGTAAGAAATTATTTATTTTGTAGCAGGGAGGCATTCATTTGAAATCTTGTTTTAGACTGACTAGTACTTTTTAAATTTTTTTTCTTTTTTTTTTTTTTTACAGTATTTTCTATCAATCTATTAATGTCGGCACTGCAATCGAAGATGTTATTTATTTTGTGCTGGGAGGCGCCTAGCTTGAACCATTATTTGACATCTTATATTTTAACTCAATTTTTAAATGTTTTTCTTTTCTTTTCTTTTTTTAACAGTATTTTCTTTCATACATATTTAAATCTCTTTTTTGAATTGTGAATTTGTATAAATACGGAGACTTAGAAACCTATATACTTGTAATGAATATAGTGATTTTGACAATCTATATTCTAAGATGAATAGATTAAAAAAATATATAAGAATTGTACTTTAATATTTTTTAAGAAGTGCCTTAGTTTAAACAGATTAAGAGTTTGTTTGGTGAATGAGTTGAGTTTGAGATAAGATGAAATTTTTAAATTTAAATTGAGTTGGCTTTTTAAAAAGTAATTATAAACTTTATTGACTTTTTAGAAAAAGATAAAAATTAAGATAAAAAATTTGAGTTCAGTTTGAATTAAGTTGCGTATCATCAAACATAGGTTAACTTTTTAATATTTTGATATTTGAGTTTTATCTTTAAAATTGGATCGTTTACATATTAATAAGATAAACAATCATATTATAACTTTTATAAAAAAATATATATAAATTAATTAAAATTAAAATTTTAAATGTTCGGATTGCTAATTAAAATTAAAAATTTTAAATTAAAATTAATTGTTCCTTTAAAAATTAATTATAATTTTATTAATTTTTTAAAAAATAAAAATTGAATAAAAAAATATAATTTAATTAAAATAAAATTAATATATTAAATAAAGTTTATATTTTTATCTTATACGTAAGTAGGCTGAGGCTTATGCTATGGTGCATCAGTACCGGTGCCGCCGGTACTTTCACATGTGTCAAACGAAGGAGAGAACTTGCATTGTTTGAGGTCAGTGTTTTGTCAAAGTTGCTAATAATGTGCATGAGCTGTTTGCCACTGAGAGGGATAGCAACCGGCTGCAGGGAGTTGCTTCCTTGGTATTAATGTAAATAATATTAAATAGTGAGGTCAAATTAATGCAAGTGATGGAGGAAAAAGAATAAAAAGCTAGATGGAAACGACATGATACAGTAATAAAAGAATAAGATAACCTACTATTGTCAAGTAACATTGTCATTTAGTGAATAAACCAAGTACAGAGCGTAATTGACGGGGAACGAACGACATAATTTACCACGGCTCCGACTTTTTTGACCTTCCATGATCATTCCCACTGCTATCCTCACCCGATCATCTTTGTCACGCTGCACGCCTGTCCTGTATATTTCTTCGTGATAGACAACTTTAGACATTTCTCCTATTAAAAATATTTAATTTTATCTATTATTGTTAAGTAAATAATACATTCAGTTTCATTTATATTAATAATTATTCTATTCAAGGACACCTTATTCAAACAGAAAACTCTACTTCCCTTTCATTTTACTCATAATCCGCATATTAATTTTCCATCCCTAAGCACAAAAAAGCTCCAACAAGTAACAAATTTTCCTTCTGGTGGTATAACCCATATAGAAAACTGGTATAACTTAGAAAAGAATGTGGTATAATCTGCTAGATAGAGAGAAAGAAAGAGAGCAGAAAGAGATAGAGAAAACTCTCTCGTTTGATGATCGACAGTATTACCAAAAAAGTTCTAGTATATACATATATTTATAAGACAAGTCTCTAAAACAAGACAAAGTGATCAGAACAACAATTTTAATAGTCAGCCTTCCTTAGGTTTTTTTTTTTTTTTTTCCTTAGAAACATCTATGAAAGATGCTATGTATTTTTAGGACAAAAGAAATACAAGAATTACTCTCATTAATGAATCATATTTTTACAAAGGTTAATCAAATAGTTAAAGGTAAGTTCAATAAAATATCTTAAAATATTAAGATCATATCTCTACTTTATTTAATGTTATTTTAACCATTAGATTATCTTTTCAACAATACAAATCTTCTTTACGGGACAATGTCTCTTACATAAATTTTGTTGGATAGACATTTATTCTATCATTATTTTAGTTAGAATGAGTTAAATAGTTGTATTAGCCGATGGTGTTAATTTACTTATTGTTACTTTATTTATAGGTAAATTGCAAAATTGATAATTAAATATTTAAAGTTTATAATGTGTTGAACTTCATTCTCTTTTTTTTTTTTATTAAGTTGAAATTATGATGATTAACTTTTGAAATATGTCAAAAGAAGAAAATTATTAAAATAATCCTCCAATTTTTAATACAATAGGGAAATTTCAGTGCACGTGATTTATAGATTATGGGTACTTAGTAAAACACAAATTTAAACAAAGAAACATTTAGTGTTAAAAGCATTCTATAACTTTATAAGAGAAACGTGTGCTAGATACTTTTGTATCAATCAGGAACTTAGGAAGTCTTGATACCAAATTATTTTTCCAATGACCAGAATTTTCTCCGTTAAAATGCAATTTGGGTTTGTCATCCTTTCCTAGTCATGGATGGTATGATGGGAAAAAGAGTTCGCTTCAATTACGGAAAAAAGACGGTGAAGTCGACGGTATGACTTAGTCGAAGTGGGGAGAGGGAAAATTCTCCTTTGGTTGGTTGGGAAATTGCTTTCGAAAAGGATAGCATCAACATTCTGTAGAAAATGGAAGATAGTTTTCAAATTTGGAACGTGGTCCTGGACAGAGTGAATTAAAAAAAATGACTTAGATAATTTCTTAAAGTTTCAAAAAATTTATTAGTAAAATGATCTCGAACAATCAGAAACGACCGTAATTGTTCCTATATTAAAATAAAATAAGGCTATTTTGCTAATTTCAATTTTTGAAGTTGTTATTTTGATAAATGTTCCCCCCGGATGATCGAAGACAAGTAGGAGATTGAGAGGATTTTATCCATGGAGCCGTAGACTTTTAAGAAGTCCTCCGTTTTTAAAGGAATTTGAACGGCTAATCCTTGGCGATATCTTGGAGAATTCCAATGGGGGAATAAAGTGACATTTTTACACTAGATAATAAAAGTAAATAGCATTTTTAAAAATATCCGTAATAAATAACTGTAAATAACAAATTTACTATATAAATAATTTATTTACTTATAATAAATAGATAATTTAGTTAGCAAATTTTCTAGTTCTATTTAGGGTTATTTACCAATGTGTACTTATTTTTAAATCATACTATTTGCTTCATTTAGTTTCATAGAAATGCTATTTATTACAATTTTTGTAACTCGTTTATGGGTCCAAGTCTATAAACTCCTTGGTGATGGCATGATCGAGAAGATTGGAAGCATGATTGGGATGGCCTTGGCTATATTTGGTCGAGGTGAGAGGAAATATAAAAAATCGATAGGAATTTCAAATGAAAAATAGGATTGTAAGTTGGTTGATAGGACCTTTCTGTCTACTTTAAATATATTAAAACTATAACAGACAGAGTAATTTAAAATGGAAGAGGCAAAATAAGAGTTATTAATTAAAATGAATGGACAAAAATGCAAAGCTAGTACTAATTGCGTTTTCATACTTTCGACTGTTAATCATCAATTGGTTGCGTTGAAAATTCTATCATAAATATTAAACAATTTATTCGATATTAGCAAAATAGTTTCACAACGGATTTATTAAACAGTTGGATCAACCTGCCAACATGCTTCTTAAAGGCAAATTAATTTCCTCCCGAATGCTTCCCAGGCAAATTATCAAGACAATATGAGCTAGTAGCTACGTACATGAATTTATTCTTAGTCAATTAATTCATTTTCTTTTCTTTTCTTTTTTTTGTTGGGATACAAGTCTTAACTTATATTCTTGATCAAAACGTACAAGTTAGAAACGCACTAAATATGCAAAATATTTTACATTCCAAACCTACTCCGCTAGGTTTAGTTTAGTGAGTGCGAGGGGAAGTGATTTATGTCTCAAATAAATAAGAGGCATGATATATGTATATATATATATATATATGTATGTATGTATATATATGCATTCCAAACCATGTCATAGCAACCAAAAGATTAGAGATTTTACAAGTAGCAGTAGTCATGAGTGCATAAGAAACAAGAATACAACGTAAGTATGTAACTGAATAACATTAGTTGTGGAATTTTCAATTTATTAAAAGTTCAAACGCATGATAAATTGCAATCCAGGGAAAAATAAAGATAATTCATTGAATTAGAAGAAGAGTTCATTATGCATGACAATGTCATGCTTGGGAATGGCAAGCTGTTGACTTAGAATAAGACGGAAGAGTCTGAAGGCGAGTCATCATAGGAGGAGATGGCATGAGCTCTACTTTGATGGAGTTTCGAAATTAAACTTATATATGCTAATTTCATATAACCGTAATTTATTGTCTAACAAAATTCTTCTATTTGCGACAATGTGTTTAACACCCATTGTTTTTTTCCCTTAAGGATGTTTAGTCACATTAAATAATCATGCCATCGTGTTTTATTTTTTGTTTATGGTTGTTTATCTAATGTAATTTTTGTCGATCCTAATTGCACATCACAGTTGTGTTATCCTGTCTAAATAGTCCATTCATTAAGAGTCCCTCAGGTCTAATAATTTACAACGACTATGAAGATGATAGTAACTACAGTAATATAAATTGCAGATTGATATAAGTTTAGTAGTGGATGATGTGATTATATGTAAAAAATTTTACACATCTTTCCCTCAAAAAAATAAAAAAAAGGCTGGGTTTAGGTTAGTGTAATTATTGTTTGTCAAATATTACGTTGGTCATTGGTAGGGGCAACAACCGACCAAAACTTTGCTGGTCGTACGTCGTAGGGTCAGTGCCAATCCTATCAATCACTGTTCTCTTAAAACATCTTGTCCTCATTTGTTGTGAATTCTGTTGATTGTTGACCACAAGTTCCTCTAAATAAAGACAAAAGTGATCATAATCACAATTATTATCTTATATTTTATTTATATATATATATAAAAGTAAGAGTCAAAATTTATACAATATTGTCTTATCTTCCACGTGATTCTCGTTTCTTGTTAACTTACTATTTCTTTTCTTCTATTTTCCTGTTCTTCTCACTCTTTTCCTCTAAATAAAGACAAAAGTGATCACAATCACAATTATTATCTTATATTTTATTTATATATATATAAAAGTAAGAGTCAAAATTTATACAATATTGTCTTATCTTCCACGTGATTCTCGTTTCTTGTTAACTTACTATTTCTTTTCTTCTATTTTCCTGTTCTTCTCACTCTTACTTTCACATATGCTCTGCCTCTTTTGTAGCATCATCAGTAACAGTTTAAAACTAATACAATGTACTGCCATTTAAAAAAATAAAAATAAAAACATTTATACAAGATAACCACACATATACTGAAGACTACATCGAGCTAGAAATTAATATGGGAATAAAACTAAATAAAACGCAAAAGACAGAACTTAGCCTAACTTAATTTATGGTTGGTAATAAGAAAGTAGCGAATACACAGTCTGCAATATAGTGAGCGAAAGCAACAGGACAGCACCAACAAAAGAAACCAGTGCCCAAGGGCTGCCAAAATACTCGTTCTTTAGCTTTGCCATCCACGCATTCCTACGCTTCTTGCAGAATTTATTCACTTCATTAAACATTTCAGCGTAAACGAACCTTGCCCGGACGTAAAAGACACCGGAGCCGAGGTGGTTGAACATGGTGGAAACCTTCTCATCATCCCCGAGCTCGTTGTCAATGATTCCGCAGTGGCGTAGTAACTCAACGTCCTTGGCAGAGTTTATCAGACAATCCATTACCTTCACATAGTTCCCGACTTGTTGGAGAGTATAATACTTACTATGCTGCTCGTAAGCAACCAGGTTTCGAAAGAAGCTCTCGGTGCTGTCGTAGATTGTCAATGGTGGGATGCTCAACACTCCATTGCTGAAACGAATGTCATAAAATGCCTCGTGATCTTTTGCTGGTCGAAACTGCACTCCAACTTGTTCGAGTGCCATTGCAGTCCAAATGGGTTCCCATGATTTCTGCCTGTTATTAGATTGTTCCTGTGTTTTCGGCACTACAGCTTTCATTATTCTCACAAATGGTCTCCACAAATTTATCATCAAAGATTTCAGTAATGATTTCCACCGCCCATAATTCTGCTGTTTGGGTGTTTCCGGCTCCGAATCTATTCTTTTGCTGCCGACGACCAAAGCTTCGTAGACTAGACCAAGTAAATGAGGGATGCGATCCAGCTGCGATGTTTGCAGATTCATATTGGGTATTGGTTTTCCACTAAAGTAAAAAAATCCGAGGGCCAGTTCAACAAACTTGCTGTCTAAGTCCTGTCTTTTCTCTGTCGGTGCAAACGGCCCCTTAACAAGATCATATTCGTTGTGAGTTTGGTCTGTCAGAGCAAACAGAGCCCGTAAAACAAATAATGGTATTTGATTTTCAAATAAAAGAACGTCACGCTTTAGAAGAGACATCATCCACCATCTATTGAAAAGCATATCGCTCCTTAGGTCTTGCTTCCATGTCCCTCGAAAGAGCTCAATCAAAAAGAAGCCATCGCGTACCATGCATTCTCGGAAAGAATCCACATCCATTCCATGGGTGTGCCGATAGCAATGAAGGGCCGGTATTTCTCCTTTTTCATTTTTCAATGCGTCTACATATCTATCGCTGCTATTCTCCTTTACTCTCTTTTGAAGCACTTTCTTATAATGTTCTTTGTGCTTTTCCATGTCTTCTAATGCAGGATTTCCATGGTGATAAGGTCCAATTGACACCAAAACTGGTTCGTAATGCTTGTCACTTCCGTCTCGAAGAACAGAGTGAACTTTGTACAAGGCACACTTGTACTTGGCCCTTTCAAATAGAGAACGTGCTGTTTCATCAACAATAAGCTCTTTATTTTTCAAATTGAAATGAGTTATAGTAACATAAACTCAAATTGTCATGTTTATGTATCATTTGGAATGGTTCTTGATGTACTCAAGTTTATATTCTAGATTCAATACAATAATGTTTTTTCCGATGAAAAAATTGTGTTTATTTAATAATCTAATTTGAACCTTAAAAAAAAAAATACGTGATTTACTTAGAGAATATATGGCAACTTTAACTAAACAATTAATGTGTTTCATATTAGGAAAGAAAAATATAACCATACAAAGATGATGTAAACAAATTATTTCAAATGTTAATTCTTTATTGGACGGGTATACCACATGTCATCATGATGATGTAGTATACTGTCTACTGAATAATTGCTCATAATTAGTAATAAGTATATTATTTTATTGTACTCAACATGTCATTCCAAAAGAAAAAATAAAGAAATTTAAGAGAACAAAACTTATACTTTGTTTGGCATTTCAATTCAACTCCAACTACCCTTAGTTAGTATATGATGTTTAAAATCGTTAATCTTCTCTAGCTTTACTTTTATAAAATAGAGGTCCGATTGAAACTAAACTAAAACCTGTTCGTAATGCTTGCCACTTTCATCTTGAAGACCAGAGTGAACTCTGTAAAGGGCAAACTTGCCGTTAGCCCTTTCAACTATATAACGTGCTGTTACATCAACATTGAGCCCATATTGATTTACTTGATATATAGATATACATACACACTGATTTATATACATGTTTCCCCAAAGAGAGGAGAAGCAATTAGGATAAGAAAGTAGAGCAGGAAAATCATAAAAACAAATGGGAAATGTGCAGGGAGCTAAATTTTTTAAAAGAAACCGATTTTTTTTTTTTTTTTTGGAAGAGGGCATAGGGACCAACCATATAGGTCGGCTAATTTATTACATTCATTATATAACATTACACTAAAAAATAATTTAAGGGGAAAAAAAAAACCTTAGAAGTGAAGGCAAATTGCTCTTTTTACAATTTTTTAATGATTTTGCAGAAAAAAATAAAACATTTTCTTAATTTTTGATGAGTTCAAAAAAGTTAACATATCAATCGACATTAAAAAGATGCATTACCAACTAAAAGATGAAAATTAGTATTGAGTTGATAAGAAAGATAAAAATTAAACTTCATATAGCACTAAAAAGATAAAAGATCACAAAATAATCACCGTACCGTCATATACGCGATCATGCTCCGGAGACCGACATCCTGTATTCATCCTTGCGCCTGCATCGTGTTCTCCCACCATTTCAATCTTGTCTGTAAGAGAAGAAAAAAACAAATGCTCACTTTCTTTGCCCATTAAAAGAAAATTTTAATGCCATTTGTATTGTTAGGACATCAAAAGAAAGAAACCTTGAACAAAATAAACATCAAAATCATACTCACCGGTATCTTCGGCCACGTCCAGTTTCACATCATCTGCTTCCTTCACTCGTTCCCTTCCTTTACCCGCCCACAAAAAAAAAAAAAAAAAAAAAACAAAATAAAACAAAATAAAACAAAAAAGAAACTGGTTGAAGTTCTAGTTTTAATCAATTTGAAAAATTAGTCTGGGAATACTGATTTTAAAAATTTATGAACCACATAATACTCCATGGTTCCTACCTTCAGGAAGGAGCTTCTTTACCGATCTTGATTCCATGGGTTAACACTGCAATCTTGGTTATAGGGTCAACTGCCAAGCAAACTTCTTATCAAAGATTTCGATGCAGGGTCGTTGTAGAGTCTACCGCCAAGCAAACTTTTCTAGTCTTCGTATAACTACAAATAATATCAATAACTGTTACCTTAGACTTCTTGTCCTGATTGATTGCCAACTATATTGATGAGAACAAATTTCTTAAATAAGGATAAAGTGATCACAACCACAATTTTAAAGTGATTGTTTCTTTGATTTTTTTTTTTAAGGAAAAATTCATGATAAAAACTATATTTTTTATCTTATACATAAGTATTGTCTTTAGTATTTGGATTAAATTCTAGTAATGATATATAAGTGTTCAGTTTAAAATTTTATAGCATGCCATACAGAATTATTCTCACTAGATATTAATACAGTTACTATCATAAATTTTGTTAAAATAAACAATTTATTATCTATGATAAAAACTGTACTTTTACTCTACCAAGAAGTGTTATTGTTTTTAGTTCATAAATCAATATTCAATGAGCTAATATATGACTAGAAGTAATTTTGAATCATACGTTGTAAGTTTTAAATATGAACGTCCCTAAAAGTAAAAAAATTAATCTAATAATTATGATAACAAAATTTACTGATTAGAAGGTAAAAATACAGTTTATTTAACAATTCTTTCTTTAAAAGAAAAAAGAAAAAAGAAAAAAGAAAAAAAAATTTAAAAAAAGGTGTGTGGTGAGCATGGAGTATCGTAGAAGTTTCCCAGAATATATGTAAGCCTTTACATAAAAAAAAATATAGCGTCAATTTGAGGGACATTTAGAGATAGAATTTTAGAAGTTGGTTTGAAAATACATATTTGGTTGAAGTACGAATTAAAAATAAACTGTAATATAAAAAAAAAGTGTGAAAATTTAAAATATTCAGAAAAAAATATGTATAAAATGAATATTATTTTGTTCATCTCATCGTTATGAGCATTTGAAACCGGAATTATTTGATTTCAATTTGAAATAAGAAAATTATAGACTTTTAAATTGTTTTAAAATAGAAAAGAGAGAGTGAGTGAGTTTTAGGCCCTGTTTAGACGAACTTTTCCATGTCATAGCAACCAAAAGATTAGAGATGTTACAAGTAGCAGTAGTCATGAGTGCACAAGAAAGAAGAATACAACGTAAGTATGTAACTGAATAACATTAGTCGTGGAATTTTCAATTTATTAAAAGTACAAATGCCAAATTATAAATTGCAATCCAGGGTAAAATAAAGATAATTCATTGAATTAGAAGAAGAGTTCATTATGGATGACACTGTCATGCTTGGGAATGGCAAGCTGTTGACTTAGAATAAGACGGAAGATTCTGAAGGCGAGTCATCATAGGAGGAGATGGCATGAGCTCTACTTTGATGGAGTTTCGAAATTAAACTTATATACGCTAATTTCATATAACCATAAATTATTGTCTAACAAAATTCTTCTATTTGCGATAATGTGTTTAACACCCGTTGTTTTTGTCCCTTAAGGATGTTTAGTCACATTAAACAACCATGCCATCGTGTTTTATTTTTTGTTTATGGTTGTTTATCTAACGTAATTTTTGTCGATCCTAATTGCACATCACAGTTATGTTATTCCGTCTAAATAGTGTATTTATTAAGAGTCCCTCAGAATGACTATGAAAATGATTGTAACTACAGTAATATAAATTGGAGATTGATATAAGTTTAGTACTGGATGATGTGATTATATGTAAAAATTTTTTACACGTCTTTCTCTCAAAAAAAAAAAAAAAAAAAGGGTTGGGTTTAGATTGGTGTAATTATTGTTTGTCAAATGTTACGTTGGTCATTGGTAGGGGCGACCAAAACTTTGCTGGTCGTACGTCGTAGGGTCAAGAGCCAATCCTATCAATCACTGTTCTCTTCAAACATCTTGTCCTCATTTGTTGTGTATTTTGTTGATGATTGTCAACCACAAGTTCCTCACAATTATTATCTCATCTTATATATATATATATATATATATATAAGTAAGAGTCACAATTTATTAAACATCTGATTCTCGTTTCTTGTTAACTTACTATTTCTTTTCTTCTATTTTCCTATCTTCTCACTCTTACTTTCACATATGTTCTGCCTCTTTTGTAGCATCATCAGTAACAGTTTAAAAATAATACAATATATTGCCATTAAAAAAAATAAAAATAAAAACATTTATACAAGATAGAATTACAAAACCACACATATACTGAAGACTACATCAAAGCTAGAAATTAATACGGGAATAAAACTAAATGTTTGAAACACAATAGACAGAACATAGCCTGAGCTAAATTTTTGGTTGGTAACAAGAAAGTAGCGAATACTCCGCCTGCAATATAGTGAGCGAAAGCAACAGGAGAGCACCAACAAAAGAAACCAGTGCCCAAGGGCTGCCAAAATTCTCGCTCTTTAGCTTTGCTATCCACACATTCCTACGCTTCTTGCAGAATTTATTCACTTCATTAAACATTTCAGCATAAACGAAACTTTCCGGGACGTAACAGACACCGGAGCAGAGGTGGTTGAACATGGTAGAAACCTTCTCATTATCCCCGAGTCCGTTGTCAATGATTCCGCAGTGGTGTAGTAACTCAACGTCCTTGGCAGAGTTTATCAGACAATCCATTACCTTCAGATGACTCCCGACTTGTTGGCAAGTATAATACTTATTATACAGCTCGTAAGCAACCAGGTTTCGAAAGAAGCTCTCGGTGCTGTCGTAGATTCTCAATGGTGGGATGCTTAACACTCCATCGCTGAAGTGAATGCCGTAAAATGCCTCGCGATGTTTTGCTGGTCGAAACTTCACTCACTTGTTTGAGTGCCACTGCAGTCCAAATGGGTTCCCATGATTTCTGTCTATTATTGTTCTGCTGTTTGGGTGTTTCTAGCTTCAAATTTTTTCTTCTGCCAACAATCAAAGCTTCGTAGACTAGACCGAGTAAATGAGGGATGTGATCCAGCTGCGACGTTTTTGTATTCAAATTGGGTATTGGTTTCCTATTGAAGTAAAAAAATCCAAGGGCTAGTTCGACAAAATTGCTGTCTGAGTCGTGTCTTGCCACTGTGAATTCAAGCAGCTTCTTAACGAGACTGTTTTCGTTGAGAGTTGCAAACAGATTAACGAGATCATATTCATTGTGTGTTTTGTCTGTCAGTGCAAACAGAATACGTAGAACAAATAATGGTATTTGATTTTCAAATAAAAGCATGTCACGCCTTAGAAGAGGCATCATCCACCTTCTATTGAAAAGCATATCATTCCTTCGGTCTCGCTTCCACGTCTCACGGAAGAGCTCAATCAAAAAGAAGCCATCGCGTACCATGCATTCTCGGAAAGAATCTGCAGGCTCCATCTGATGGGTGTCCCGATAGCAATGAAAGGCTTGTATTTCTCCTCCTCCATTTTTCAATGCGTCAACATAACTAGCAATGCTCCTCTCCTTTACTCTATCTAGAAGCACTCGCAAATATTGGATTTTGTGCTTTTCCATGTCAAGGAATCTTTCCATGGTGATAAGGTCCGATTGAAACTAAAACCGGTTCGTATTGGTTGGCACTTATATCTCGAAGACCTGAGTGAACTCTGTAGAGGGCACACTTGCCGTTGGCCCTTTTAACTATAGAACGTGCTGTTACATCAACATTGAGCCCATATTGATTTACTTGATATATGCATATACATACACACTGATATATATACATGCTTCCCCATAGAGAGGAGAAGCAATTGGGATAAGAAAGTAGAGCAGGAAAATCATTAAAAAAATTTTAAAAGAAACCGATTATATTTCTTTTTTTTTTTTTAAGAGGGCTTTGGAACCAATCATATAGGTCTGCTAATTAATTACATTCATTATATAACCTTAGAATTGAAGGCGAATTGCTCTTTTTATTTTATTATTATTTTTTTAATGATTTTGCCGGGGAATAAAAAAACATTTTCCACTCATGAAACTTGCTGATACAAAAATATCTCTTTCCATTTCAATTTTTTTTTTAATACCAACTGAAGTAGTCGTTTTATTTATTTTTACTTAATTTTTGATGAGTTAAAAATAGTTAACATATCAATTGACATTGAAAAGTTGCATTACCAACTAAAAGATGAAAATTATTATCAAGTGAGTTGATTAAAAAATTTAAGATAAAAATTAAACTTCATATAGCACTAAAAAGATAAAAGATCACAAAACAATCCCCGCACCGTATTCATATACATGATCATGCTCCAGAGACCGATATCCCGTATTTATCCTTGCGCCTGCATCGTGTTCTCCCTCCATTTCAACCTTGTCCGTAAGAGAAGACAAAAACAAATGCTCACTTTCTGTGCCCATGAAAAGAAAATTTTAATGCCATTTGTATTGTTAGGACATCAAAGAAAGAAACCGTGAAAGAAAAAAAAATAAAAATCCACACACCGATATCTTCGACCACGTCCAGTTTCACGTCATCTGCTTCCTTCACTTGTTCCTCTCCTTTTCCTGCCGAAAAAAAAAATAAAAAAAAAATCAGGAAACAAACCCAGCAAATGAAACTGGGTTGAAGTTCTAGTTTTAATTATTTTGAAACATTAGTTTGGGAACACTGATTTTAAAAATTTATAAAACACAGAATACTCCATGGTTCCTACCTTCAGGAAGGAGCTGCTTTACCGATCTTGATTCCACGGGTGAAAGTTCCGTATGTTGGCACTGCAATCTAAGAGCTTATTTATTTTGTAGCAGGGAGGGACCTAGCTTGGTTATCCATTTGATCTTCTTTTTTAGCTCACTTTTTAAATTCTTTTCTATTTTTTTTGTACAATATTTTCTATCATAAATATTTAAATCTCTTATTTGAATTATGAGTTTATACTTATAATCCAAACGGAGAGTTAGAAACCTACTTATAATGAAATTAGTGATTTTGACAATCTATATTCAAAGATAATAGATTAAAAAAAATGATAAGATTGTACTTCTAATGTTTTATAGGAGGTACTTTATTTTAATGGATTAACTTTTCACCATTTTTATATTTGAGTTTTATCTTTAAAATTGGATGCTTAAAACAGTAATCCATATTGATAAGATAAACAATCGTATTGTAACTTTTATAAAAATATATATATAAATTAATTTTATGGTTATAGTAGCATAAACCAGTTATTATCTTCTTATCAAGGATTTGGATGCATGGTCGTTGTAGAGTCAACTGCCAAGCAAACTTTTCTGGTCGTCGTATAACTACAAAAAATATATAAATAATTTTCAAAACTCTATCTCCAAAAGTCCCCTCAATGGACCCTTAGAAAAGTGAGATTTAGAGTCCAGACGATAAACCACCATTTGGAATGTTGATGCTGAAAATCAACCTCAATATCACTTACGGCTGCACACGGTGGTTTGATTGGTACTCTGCCTAAAAAGTTTGCAAGGAAAAATATAATAACTTCGAAGTAAGGGGGACATCGGTGGGGTGTCTGTCGAAGGTACTCCGATGCTCAAGTCAAAATAGTGAGTTAAGGGCTAAAGGGCTTGGAGTGAGGTAGAGTATTTGGTAAGTAAAAGAGTTAGTAACTGATCAGTTGTATGAACTTAGCATTTTATAGGGTGCTAATCGGGGCAAGTCCAAGTCGGATCATGCCCGATAGAATCCGGTTGTCCCGAAGAAGTAGTTAACATGGGAAACAGGAGATCCACTGTGTCTTCGCCACGTGTCTAGAGTATGAATGACGCCATAGGCCGTTTCGGGAAGCGGGGGATTCAGTTGCGGAGGATGCAGGCTAGGTGTCACGTGTCCTAGATGTGGATCCCTTATGTTGAGCCGTTAGCCTACATGTTGGGTGGTTCTCAAGTCAGCTATAACAAACCATATCTTCCTCGCACGTGCCGAAGAATGGGAAAAGATCCTGTGGAAAAGTTTTGCTCCTTACTAGTTGGTCTTAGACCTTGGGGGAATGTCTTATGGTCGTCTTCTTTGCACACTTGTCGGGTAGGATTCTATTATGCACAACTAGTCTTGTTCAGTGATTTAACCTAGTAGGAAGGCATGGCAGACTAGCCATAACTTGGTGGGAAGGCTCGGCATACCAGCTTGACACGCAAGCTTGCTTGGCAGCGTAACCTATCCTGATGCGCCAATAATGCCAAGTAGACAAGAGCTACCCCACAGCATGTGTTGCCGAGCAATCTTTGGCTACCCCACAACATTAGCCCTCTAAGTGTGCCCCGACGTAGTAGATGTTGGGTTCACTTTTTCTATTGGGGTGCTTGGCTGATTAGGGATCCTGCCCAGAAAGCTCCCAATGCAACACATATGGTGGAGCCTTAATTGTGAGATTTTTTTGGTGTATGTCGTGGTAGCGGAGGATTGCCCGATGCCATAGGTTCCAACACTATACTTTTGATGTACACTCGACCAACCTTCTTGGCAGAAATGATTTCCCCCCCTAACAGCCTTATCCCATGAGTTTTTTTTTCCCCCTCCTAAACAACCTTCTCGGCATGAGTTTTAGTAAAGGCTATCATTGTTGTGTAGACCGGGTAGTGGCCATTGAATGTCAACCACCCCGTGACACATGTCGATGAAGGATTGGTTGTCCCTCGGACGGGCTTTTTGAATTTTGAAAAACTTTTCAGCTTCCCCCTAAGGCTAAACCCTTCGCCTATAAATACCCCCTCTGGGCCTCTCATTTGAACCATTCACTTGATTTTTGTTCTCATCCGAGAATTTAAATAGAAAATTCATTTTCTAATCTTCTTCCTACCAGAAGAGATTAAGTGACTTGTCCAATTTAACAACCACTCCAAGGCTGTTGCGACCTTCAAGGGTCAGACTATGGTTGCTCGGATTATAGAAAATCTCCTCAGTGAGCAATCCTTGAGGAGGCACGAATGGGCTTTTGACTGTCAGGCCAATCACCCACATTCTGCCCTTGGCTACTCAGCCGGAGGACTTAGTGACAATGGCCGAGCACCAACCTCTCTCGCAGGCTTCGTACCAGTCTTGGACTAGGCTTACACCAAACAGATAGCTTTTTACTTCAACGGCCAGGTCCGCTGGTCAGGTGGAGGTGCCAATCACATCTCAATCCAAGCAGGATGTTAGGGATGCCTCCCGTTATGTTGCGCTGGCCATCCCAAGAGATAGCTTGGATGACATGCTCTGGGTATCCCACTGGCTCCCTTCGGATCAAAGGTTGTTATTTTAATTTCCAAGTTAGAACCTATTCTTCTATTCTTCTTGTTTTATATCTAATTTGTCTTCTTCCTTGCAAAATGGCTCCCGAGAAGTCGAGGAAGAATGCCGAGCAGGAAAAGGAGAAAGACATCAACAAGAGTAGACGAAAGAGGCATGTTCAGAAGATTGACCGATTAGATACCCAGGTGGGGAAATTCTTGGCAGTGGCGAGCAGCATTAACCACCCATCCTAACAAAGGATATGCCGACTAGGAAGGAAACTGACCGGGCATGTACTTCTTAGAAGGTGGACCCTCCCCGTCAGGTTACGAATCTAACCACTCAGAAGGTTCCACAAAGTCTACCCCATAGCTGGCTTCTGGTAGGATCACTCTACTCATTCTAAAAGAGTTTGTTGAGTGTATAATTCTAAAGTTGCTAGTAAATGTCACTACTACAGAAATCAGATTCTACGACGGTTAAAAACCGTCGTGGTAACACTTCCACGACGGTTTAAAAACTGTCGTGGAATCCACAGTCGTGGTAAATATATGGATTCCACGACGGTTTTAAAACTGTTGTGGTATCTCGGATTACGCGACGGTCTTAGGACTGTCGTGGTATTCATGATACCATGACGGTTTAAGAACCATCGTGGTAGCATGGCTACGACGACGGTTTTGTAACCGTCGTGGTAGCCGTGCTACCATGACAGTTCTTAAACCGTCTTGGTAGCCGTGTTACCATGATGGTTCTTAAACAAAGAGAGAAAAAGTGGAGTTGCCAAAAATTTGAGAGAGAATGGAGGATGCAAGGCAAACAAAGAGGGAGAAAGTGGAGTTGCTAAAAATTTGAGAGAGAAAGTTGAGGGAGTTACCGAAAATTTGAGAGAGAAAGTTTAGTGAGTTACCAAAAATTTGAGAGAGAATGGAGGATGCAAGGCAAACAAAGAGGGAGAAAGTGGAGTTGCCGAAAATTTTAGAGAGAAAGTTGAGGGAGTTACCGAAAATTTGAGAGAGAAAGTTGAGTGAGTTACCAAAACTTTGAGAAAGAATGGAGGATGCAAGGCAAACAAAGAGGGAGAGAGTGGAGTTGCCGAAAATTTGAGAGAGAAAGTTGAGTAAATTACCGAAAATTTGAGAGAGAATGGAGTATGCGAGGCCGAAAATTCCGTTGTAAATGAAGAATGTAAGGCAAGCAAAGAGGGAGAGAGGGGAGAGATGTACTGAAAACTAGAGAGAGAAAGTGTATGAAATAAGGTCTTTCATTTGATTTTATATATGTAGGACGTAAAATTTGGACAACATGCAAGCGCGTACGCTTCCCGGGTTATTTTTAAAATTTCACGGAATGGATACGACGACGGTTTTTTTAAAATCCGTCGTGGTATAAAAAGTTACCACGACGGTCTCAAAAGACCGTCGTGGAAGGATGTCAAAGAAGCGCGCAGGCGTGAGCCCGCGCGGCCCATGCGCGCGCCCACGCAGCTCAGGCACCCGGCCGCGTGCTTGGCGACCAACCATGACGGTCAAAAGACCGTCGTGGAATGCTCTGCCTCCTTCCTGCCAGAGCCAGGCACGCGGCTGCGCGCTTGGGGACCAACCACGACGGTCAAATCGTGGAAGCCGGAGCTTCCACGACGGTTTTTGTGAATCGTCATGGAAGTTCCTAGATTCCACGACGGTTTTTGTGAACCGTCGTGGAAGCTCTGAGTTTCCACAATGGTTTTTGTTAATCGTTGTGGAATCTAGGAGCTTCCACGACAGTTATTTAAAATCGTCGTGGAATCTCGTCCTTCCACGACGGTTTTTTTGTTGCTTTCCGGCTCCGTGTTTTTCCGAATTTACGACGACGGTTTTTTTAAAAACCGTCGTTGAATTTCCGTCGTGGTATCCATATATTCTAGTAGTGTGTAATCTCTCTCTTTTGTAGATGTAAATAATTTTGCCGAATTACGTAAATCATTGTCTTCTCTTTTGTCTTTGTTTGAGTTTATTTTTCTGTTGCATTTGAGATATGAGGGTGTTTTCTCCAACAAAGTCCTGGAAACTTATGTAGAGGTCAAAAAAGATCCAACCCTAGTGATGAAATATAGGTAATTGTGAAAAATCTCAAGTTGGCCTTGCACGGTAAAATTGCACACCCCAAAGGGAGAGCGTCACATGTCAATTTTCTGCAGTCTAGTGTAGTTTCTCCAATCACAGTCCAATACTTTTTCACACATATCATAATAACATATTTTAATAATTAAAGAAACAATTATTACATAGTATTTTTCTTGACAAATAACATCAAAATTTAATTAGCAACTAATATCCATATTGACAAAGTATGACCCAACAATAATTATCTTTTCAATGTGTTCTTGATGAAGATAATAATAAATAGATCCATATGTTCTATTAAAACATGGTAAGATTTTATTGGATTTGTTATAAACTACTTTTTAAATGACTGTTTTTAATATCTGTCCAGATTTTATTTCAGAAATTATTTTATTTTTAGAAAGATAGTATAATTGCATATCTAAATGCTATTTTAGAACCAAATAAAAATGATATCTCGTTTTAGAACAAAAATGACTTCCATTGTAAAACAAAACCTACAAACAAAGGGGCCAGAAAACGTGTTGGGACCACCTAAAAGTTTCCCACAATATCTGTCGCATCGCATTTTCACAGATACTAGATTAAATACGTGCATACGAATTCAGCTTTTATTATATGATGGAGGATTGATGGATTCATAGAGGCATGACAGAAATGGAAGTGAGAGCAGAGATCATGAAGTTGAAGAAGATGAAGCAAAGCTAATGCCGAATATGAAGCAACAAAAGAAATAACAAAGTTGATTAAAAAAAACAAAAACCAAACGGAATGGAAAAGAATTGGAGTGAGATTCAAAAATTTGAAATGAATATTCATAGTAGATTCTATTTTTATAAGACAAAGTATTTAAAAAGTCATTTGAACGTGTAAAGAACAAGTTATAATTAGCTAAAATCACTTTTAATGAGCTTTCTAATTTCAATACTAATTAGTTCCCATAATTTTTTTCACTAACTACTAAATTTGTTACATCTCTTTGATTTATACGAAATGGCTAAAACACTGATAACTACCAACAAATAAAAATTGGAGTAACCATTAAAACTGCATCATACTCTTACGTATACATATATGACATAGTTTTGATGTATATGTCAGTATATGATGATGGTTACTCAAATTTTTATCCTGACCCAACAAAACAAACCCAGATACCATCCCAGTTCAAGGCACCACATTTCTGTCAGGCATTTCATCGAACATCTTCCGGGCATCCCTTGTCTCCCCGCACTTAGCAGGCATGTCAACCGTGATAAACAAATCATACTCAAACCTAGTATTAACCACAAGGCCATGAACACACTGCCCAGAAAGATTTGCGATCGACTTAGTCACACTCGGGTATATATCAGCAGCTCTTAAGCCCTCGCCGAGCATTCGACGAAAGAGCACGAGGGCAATCAAGGGAAGCTCGTTCTAAGCAAGAGATGAAATGACAGAGCTCCAAGTGATGGTTGCCTTGTGGGGACTTTCATCGAACATTTGGAGTGAGTGAAGTGGGAGCTGGGTTTAAGGTTGGCTGGTCGGAATGGGAAGAGATGTTGGTTGTGGTAGCTGCAACGGCCGTTCGGGCAGTTGTGAAATTTAATACCCAACATATATATATGTTAAATTTTATCATTTGTTAGCTCTTGATTTAATATGTTTGACTTTTTCATTTAAATTTTTAAAACGTCCAAAAACAAATTCTCAAAATTCACCGAGTTGTTCCAAATTCATCTTTATCTGACTGTCAAAATTTCAATAGAACAGTACACATAAAACCATATATGATTTAGCGGGATTTAATTTGACAATTTAACTGTAATGGGCCTTACGACATGACATGATAGATAAATGAACAAAAAGATTAATTAATTATAACTACTAATCAGATTCAAGACTCAATTTGAGACGTTTTCAAAGTTAGGATAAGAAAATAAGATTTGACCTATAGTTTGGTTTGAAAACTAAATGAAATTAACTCTAAAAACGTGAAAAATATGGGTATGGTACTTCATTATGTACTGAAGTCCGAAATAGAATAACAATCGATCTATTTCATTTTTACACTTTGTGTGTCAAATAAAACCTCATCTCACCTAATCAACTAAGAGAGATGATTTTATTAGGCTTTCTTTCCCATTACCAAATATGTTAT
Organism: Ficus hispida; assembly: GCA_025413025.1. Lineage (NCBI taxonomy): Eukaryota > Viridiplantae > Streptophyta > Magnoliopsida > Rosales > Moraceae > Ficus > Ficus hispida. Next base: position 27,011,554 of record CM046373.1, read on the forward strand.
TTGACCTAAATAACTATTAACTGAACATTTAAAATCAACAACATTTAACATATACGAGTTGTATAATCCCGTTAGGCTAGTTCAGCAAGTGAAATGGAATAAATTCAGGTAGACGTTCACAGGTTTGAAACTTGGACATGGTTTCAAAGTTTGCTTTAATAAACTACAAGCCATGGCCCCATGCTATCAAAAAAAAAAAAGCTCTGTTTTTAACATGGTTAAGAATGAATAGAACACAAAAAAGATTATAAACAATAATAATGAATGGAATACAACCTTCATGTGTTTATTTAATGTTTCTAAGAATATGAATGAAAATTTTCAAACTAAGTGCAAGCTCAATTTAGCCTAGCTTAACGATTGGAAATAAAGAAAGTACTCAAAATATTGGAAATATTAACTGGGCCATAGTGAGCAAAAGAAACAGGACAGCAACCAGAGACGAAACCACTGACGAAGGCTTGCCAAAGTAGTCCTTCCTTAGCATTTTCCAAGGAACATTCTTGCAGAATTTATTCACATCATCAAACATTTGATTGTAAAAGAATTTATTCGGATCGAAAGAAACATCGGAGCAGATGTTGTTGAACATGGTGGAAACCTTCACATCATTCCACAGCTTGTTTTCGATGATTCCACATTGGCGTAGTACCTTAACGTCCTTGGAAGATTTTATCAAACAATCCATGACGTGCAGATAATCGACGACTCGATGATGATGACTATGGCCCGTATGCAACCAGGTTTCGAAAGAAGCTCTCCGTGCTGTCGTTGATTACCAATCGGGGGATGCTCAACACTCCCTCGCTGAAGCGAATGTCGTAAAATGCCTCATTCTCTTGTGCCTCGTGAAACATCACTCCAAGATTTTCTAGTGTCACTGCTGTCCTAATAGATTCGGATAATTCCCGCCTATTGGTAGGTGGTTCGGGTGTTCCTCGCACCAAAGCTGTGTGTACTAAACCAAGTAAATGAGGAGTGTCTTCCAACCGATCTATTCCAATCTCATCGTGGGGTATCCGTTCTCCATTGAAGTCGAAAAATCCAAGGGCTAGTTCAACAAAATCCCTGTCAGTCTCAGGTATTTCCTCTGTCAATGCAAACAACCTACGCAAAACAAATAACGGTATTTGATTTTCAAATAAAAGCATGTCACGCGCTAGGCGAGGCTTCATCAACCTTATGTTCAAAAACGCATCGTTCCCTTCATCTTCACCATATTCGTCGCGATTCATATTCCTTCTGAAGAGCTCAATCATGAAAAAGCCGTTGAGTACCATGCATTCTGCAAAAGAATCTACATCCATTCGAAAGGCGTCGATGTAGCAAGAAGAGCTTGTGGCTCTCCTTTTTCATTTTTCAACGCTTCAATGTATCTAGCAATGCTCTTCTCCTTTACTCTGTCTAGAAGCACTTGCAAATAATGGATTTTGAACTTTTCAATGTCTTGTAATGGAGTCTTTCCATGGGATAAGGTCCAATTGAAAGCAAAAGTGGCTCGTAATTCTTGGCACTTGCATTGCGTAGACTTGAGTGAACTTTGTATATGTTACACTTGTGTTTGGCCCTTTCAACCGGTGAATGTACTATTAAATCAACAATGATAAGAAGCAATTAGAACAAGAAAGTAGGACATGAAAAAAAAAAAAAAAAGGGTAAAATGTGGGTGCTAAATTTAAGACTAGAAATTGACCACAAGGACTAATATATATGTTCATGTCAATCCTATATTTATTATTAAAAAAAAGTATGAAGAATTACGTATTTGATATTTGATAGTATAATATATAATTATTTTTTATAATATTATATCTATCTTTATCATCATTATCAAGTTTTAAAATACATAAAAATAAAGCTTTTATCATCATCGCTATAATTTGTAATGATTAGATGAAAATATTGGGATAACAATTAATAGAAATTAAAAACCAAATTTAACATTGACTATACTTGATAGGAAATATGCCATCAAGTTAGTAAACGGTAAATTTGACATAATAATAGCATTTTAATAGATAACACTTTTTCCACCATACTTACTAAAATTTACCATTAGTATATATATCAATCAAGCACTGCATTAACTATCCTCTAAGAGAGTGTTTTTTCATAAGTTTGTCTGGAATCCTTGATTTCATAATAGGGTAAATAGCTGTTAGTCCCTAAATTATTAGGTTTGTAAATTTTGGTCCTCGTTCTTTTCTTTTACAGTTGAAATGACCCTTTTCTTAAAAAAAAAAAAAAAAAGAAAGTTATAAAGGTCATTTTCTTATCAGATTCCATTAACAGATGTTAACAAATTGACTTAATTGCAAGATTGAACCTTACACTAATATATTTTTTACATTTTGGTCTCCATTCTTTTTTTCAGTGAAACCTCAATTTTAACTGATTTACTAACGTAATATTAAGAAAATAAAACAAAATAAAAAAACCTTGAAAAATAAAAAGAAATCAAAATTTCTCTCTCGACCTCTCTTTCACTCTACTCTCTTCATCTCCCCTTCTCGATCTCCTTTCCGCTTTCTCTGTCGATCTCCCTCTCTCTACTCGCAAAACCCTCTGCCACCAGCCCCTTTGTGACAAATAAAGATCGTCACTCGGTTTCTGATTCTTTTTCTTTTTAAGCTTTTTTTGTATTATTTTCTTAAGGTTAATTTAGCAAATTCAATTAAAAAAAATTGATGTTTAGCTAAAAAAAAAGTGCTCTGTTTTGAACATGGTTAAGAATGAATAGAACACAAAAATAATTATAAACAATAATAATGAATGGAATACAACCTCCATGTGTTTATTTAATGTTTCTAAAAGTATGAATGAAAATTTTCAAACTAAGTGCAAGCTCAATTTAGCCTAGCTTAATGATGGGAAATAAAGAAAGTACTCAAAATATTGGAAATATTAACTGGGCTATAGTGAGCAAAAGTAACAGGACAGCAACCAGAGACGAAACCGCTGACGAAGGCTTGCCAAAATAGTCCTTCCTTAGCTTTGCAATCCGTATTTTCCAAGGCACATTCTTGCAGAATTTATTCACCTCATCAAACATTTGATTGTAAAAGAATTTTTTTTTTTTTTAAACGAATGTACTTTTTCCAGTTAAGACTTTAGTGTGTCAGGTAAGTTTTTCATTAAGCATTCCTTATTTTTAATAAAGTTGATAAAGTTGATGGAATGAACTCCCCCACGATGGTAATTCAGTCTATAAACTTAAAAGGAAGGAGTAAATTTGTGTACGGTTTCTAGAGTTGGAACGTAACGTTCGGGACACCTCATTTAAAAGGCTGAGGCTTCCAGGAAATTTCCTAATTTTTTTAAGAACACAAAAACTTTGATGCATTTTTTTATGACGAAGAAAAAAACAACACGCACTCGGTCAAACAAGATCAGCTGTACTTAAGCTAGAAACATGAGAAGCGCACTTTCCCTTAGCCTAATCAACAAAGAAATAGCGTCTCCCAATTCCAGGCATACACCAAAAAAACATTCACTTTACCTTAGCCTTTCATGCGAAGTAAACGCGCCCCAAGTACGACAAAGTTTAAAACTGATGCAAGATATTACAAGACAATACAGGCTCAAAGATTATATGTAAAACATGTGAGCTAGAAATTAATACTAGAATAAAACTAAATGCAACACGACACATAGAACTTAGCCTCAGCTAATTTACGGGTGATAATAAGATAGTGGTGAATATACCGTCTGCAATGCAGTGAGAAAAAGCAGCAGGACAGCGGCGACAAACGAAATCAGCGCCCAAGGGCTGCCAAAATACTCGTTCTCTAGCTTCGTCATCCGCTTATTCCAAGGGTTGTTGCAGAATTTATTCACTTCATCAAACAATTGAGTGTAAAGGAACATTTCGCGGACGAAACCGACACCAGAGCAGAGCTGGTTGAACATGGCGGAAACCTTCTCATCATTCCCTATCCTGTTATCGATGATTCTGTAGTGGCATAGTAACTCAACGTCCTTGGAAGTGTTTATCAGACAATTCGTGACTTGCAAATAATCCGCGACTTGTTGGAGAATATACTGCTTACTATGCTGCTCATAAGCAACCAGGTTTCGAAAGAAGCTCTCGGTGCTGTCATAGATTTCCAATCTTGGGATTCTCATCACTCCATTGCTGAAGGTAATGTCATAAAATGCCTTGCAATCTTTTGCTGGTTGAAACTTCACTCCAACTTGTTTGAGTGCCACCGCCGACCAAATGGGTTCCCATGATTTCCGCCGCCCATTATAAGGCTGTTCGGGTGTTCCTGATTTATTTATCAAATATTCCAATACTGATTTCCACCACCTATTCTGCTGTTTGAGTGTTTCCGGCTCAAAAGATTTTCTCTTGCGGACAACCAAAGCTTTGTACACTAATCCAAGTAAATGAGGTATGCCATCCAACCGATCTATTTCGATCTCATCATGGGGTATCCGTTCTCCATTGAAGCTGAAAAGTCCGAGGGCTAGTTTAACAAAATCCCGGTCTGTGTCGGGTCTTTCCTCTGTCAATGCAAATAGAGCGCGTAAAACAAATAATGGTATTTGGTTTTCAAATAAAAGCATGTCACGCTTTAGAAGAGGCTTCAACCACCTTCTATTGAAAAGCATATTGTTCTTTTTGTCTTTTGCCCACTTCCCTCGGAAGAACTCGATCATAAAGAAGCCATCGAGAACCATGCATCTTCCGAACGAATCGACATCCATTTTGAAGGTGTCCACATAGCAATGAAGAGCTTGTGGTTCTCTTTTTTCAATTTTCAATGCTTCGACGTATCTTTCAGCGCTGTTCTCCTTTACTCTCCGTAGAAGCTCTCGGAGATAATGTTCTTTGTGTTCTTCCATGTCTTGAAATGGAGTCTTTCCATGGTGATAAGGTCCGATTGAAACTATAACCGGTTCGTAATGCTTCGCACTTCCATCTCGAAGACCTGAGTGAACTCTGTAGAGGGCACACTTGCCCTTTGCCCTTTCAACTATAGAACGTGCTGTTACATTAACATTGAGCCCATATATATTAATTCACTTGATGTGTGCGCGTGTGTGTGTGTGTTTCCCCCAAAGAGCGGAGAAGCAATTAGGATACTAAAGTAGGGCTGGAAAATTATAAAAACAAATGTGAAACGTGCAGAAACTCAACTTAAAAAAAAAAAATTTTGACTTTAACTGAAACTCTTAATCCTAAGATTTTGAGAGTAAAATGAGACTGTTTTTTTAACATGGCATAGGGACCTACCAGATAATCAAACATTTGGTCGGTTTGCTAATTTATTACATTCATTATACAACATTACAATATATATATATATATATTTAAACGAAAAAAAAAAAAAGAAAAAAAAAACTTAAAAGTGAAGGAAAATTGCTCTTTTTAATTTTTTTTTAATGATTTTACCCAAAAAAAAAAAAAAAAACATTTTCCACTTAATGAAACTTTGTGATGCAGAACTATATCTTTTTAATTAAATTTTTAAATACCATCTGAAGTTGTCATTTTCTATATTATGGTAAGTATACATTAATTGTATCAATTGGTATTAAACCAACTAAAAGACAAAAATTATTATTTAAGTGAGCTAAATATATAAAAGAAATTAAGAAAAAAAATTGAACTACATTATATATATAGCACTAAAAGATTTCCAAGCTTTGTCTTTGAGTAGCCCAAAGTTTAAAACCTGAAAGCAATAGAAAAAAGATAAAAGATGGCAAATTAAACAATACGCGTACCATATTTAGAAACGCTTTTCTGCTCCCGAAACTGATGTTCCATTGCAACCTTGTCTGTAAGAGACAAGACAAACAAATTCTCATTTTCTTTTCCCAGAAAAAGAACATTTTAACGCCATTTGTATTATTAGGACTTGAAAAGAAAGAAACCTGAAAAAAGAAAAAAAAAATCCACTCACTGGTATCTTCAGCTATCTCCAGTTTCACTTCATCTGCTTCCTTCATTTGTTCCATTCCTTTACCTGATAAATAATAATAATAAATAAATAAATTACTATTGAAACTAGTTGAGGTTCTGCTTTTTATGATTTTGAAACATTAGTTTGGAAAACTGATTTTTAGGACCATTGTTATAACACAGGTTGTGAAAACTAAACCAGAAATATCCTTTATACTCTCTGAAATATGAAGAATCCAAAACCAACCTTCAGGAAGGAGCTGTGACGTTGATTCCATGGATTAAAGTTCCAAATGTCATCAATACTGCAATCTGAGAGGTTATTTATTTGTTTATTGATTTCGTAAGGAGGAATCTATAGGAGATTATTTCAAAATATAAAACAAAAAAAAATTAGGAAAGTTAATTGAGGTATTGTTTTTGATAATAAAGTATGAGGGTGTTGTTTTTAATAAAGATATTTTCATCCTTTAATGATTAATTGAGCTCATGTGATGGGTCACACGACCTCTTCTATGAAAAACTTAACAGACTTGGATGGAAAGAATTTTAACTGCCAATATTTTAAGAAGTCATAAGAATTTCAGCTAAAATTAAAATTAAAAAAGATCAAATCATCACATTTTGAAAAGTTTGGAGAATATTTTGGTCAATTACTCACTTTGCTTTTATAAATGGCCGTTGAACTATGTCAAAAATTCTTCCATGTCACCTCCCGAATTTTAGAACGTGTCATTCACTACCCTTAAACTTTGAAACGGCGGTTAAAAGGGGGAAAAAAAATTTTCCGTCAATTTTCTGTCCATTCTTTAACAGAATTTGCAGATGTGGTGCTAAATTTCAAATATTAAAATTTAGTTTTAACTAATAATTAGAGGTATGTTAAGTACAAAACCCAAATTAAGTAATAAGTGGAACATTGATGCCTTTATAATATAAATTTGATGCACGCTTAAAATTTATTGATATATGTTTAATGAAGTTTAAAATATATGATTTATCATCAGTGTAAAATTAAAATACATATAGTATACTTGCTTCGACTTTCCAAAAAATAGTGTATTTACATTTTGAATTTTTAGAAGTGATATTCCTCTAATTTGTGCACTTACATAATACTATTAAACAAAGGAATTTTTATATAGAAACTATTATTTTTCACTAATGACAGTAAGTGTTGTTTAGTCCGTACGATTTGGTTTTTTTACCAGCCTTGCAGTTTCGACTATGGTAATTGGCATATCTTTCGTTTCTAATTTGCATAGTCTTAGCTTTTTCGCTATTTGGTGAATACTCGTTGCATATAATATTTACTTTTATATATATATTTTGGTTTATCCTTTAGGATTATTTAAAATATTTGAAATTAAGTTAAGTTTATATTTATCTTAGTCTAAATTTTTATAACTTGCTCAGTCATTATAATTTTATTAAGAGAATTAATCTTTAATCAAATTATGTTTTGTTTGCAATTGCAATAGTATAAAACTAATGCAGTGCACAGTACAAAATTCGCCATTTTCGACAACTTGATGGAAATAACTTTACAATTATAAATTACGTTCTAAAAACTTCTTTGCCGTCAACATCTACTATTTAAGTTAAAAAATAAAAATAAAAACAAAAAGTATAGATTCAACTTGGGTCACAAGAAAAGTACCAAAATTCACACCAATCTACAAATAGTATTAAGAATCTTTTCAGGACATAGTAATCAACCTAAGTATTAAAAAACAACTTACTAACATGATGAATCAAAGTTTAAAAAAAAATTAAAAAAAAATCCTGACTTTTAGTAGCGGCGGCGGAGAGAGGAGTGGGGGTGGCAGGGGCGGTAGAGAGAGGAGCAAGTGCAGAGACAAGCGGAAATGACAGTCAAATCAAGCGGCGCTTCAAACTTTTTCAATACCCAACCAAAACTGAAAATACAACCTTTCAAAAAAAAAAAAAAAACCAAACAAACCTGATTTTTATCATATCCAATGTTTAAATATATGAAAGATTGAGAGAAATTGAGTAAAAAACGACACTTACCCCCCAAAAAAAAATGGTGGTTTTGTAGCGGAGAGAGAACCAGAGCTTGGGGGTGAGTTGGGGCAGGAACAGATTTGGGACGAAGAGAGAATATCGAGAGATTTAGGGTAGGAATTGAACTGGGGCTCGATCGGGGTGGTTTTTTGTGCTTTCCCTGTTGATTGCTAGTCAATTGACGAGAAAGTCGCTAAATGATGCGCTTTTCTTGTGGGTTGCTCAACAACCCATGAGAAAAGCAATCCTCGTCGGCCAACTACAAATCCGACGAGGAAGGGATGAGAGAAATCAACTCGTTTTTGTGGTGGCAGCAAGGTTAGCCTTTATGATGCGTTACGACCATCACAAGGCCAAAAAATGAAATTTTCTAGTTTTCGTAGGGCCTGTTGATGTTGTCGGATTTGGACAAAAAAAAAAAATAGTGTTTTTTGGGTGGAAACAAACCAATGAACAAAACTTGTCAATATGCCACGACTTAAGTCACTTTTAGATCAAATTCTACTATTTAGGCCTTCAAAAGCGCTTTTTTGTCCATTGTTGACATAGGAATTTTGAATTCCGATTCCCAATTGTAATAAGTTAAATTAACAGATTAACTGATCTATCCATTTTATTTTTCTAACATATACTTCTGCTATATCCTTAACATCCTTTTCTTTTTCCTACTTCTCTTTTCTTTATTTTGCATTGAGTCTTTCTCACATTGGCCCCCTTTGAACTTCAACTAAAGTCATCTTTTTCCTACTTAAACTATTGAAAACATTTAGATTGGATGTAAAAAAACAAAATCAAAGTTGGAGAAAATCGAGTCCAAATTACTGGGGTGAAGATATTTTATTAAAAAAATGAAAAACTTGAGAAAATTATCGGTTAAAATAAAGAAAAGAAGATTTGATAAAAAGTGAATTTGCAATTAGGATTTTTTATGATGTGGTGAACATTTGAGGCGCAAGCCAAACTTACTCTTTAACGATTTTAAGGATATTATGAATTTTTCTTAAAAATTTTGATTATCAAGTTAAGCCAATCTTTAGCATAACTTTTTTTTTCCCCTTAAATTGGAAGAGGGGATATTTGAATTCTTTATTTTATGGTGGAGTCATGTATAAAATTACCGTTAAACTATACTGTCAATCACAACCTAATTAATTAAAAAAAAGAGAGAGAGAGAGAAAAAAGACCTTCAACTTGACCATGCCTATTTGTATAAATAAGTAAAGGGCTCGATCTTCCATTAGAAATCGGTACAATTTAACCTTCCATTAAAGGAGGCGATTAAAAATTTTAAATAAAAACTAAAAAGAAGAGATGCAAAGCGTGGAGAGTTAAAATATATATCAATTGGAATTTGCACTGTGCTTCGTGTTTTGCCAACTGATACTTGGCGGGATTGCGCTTCTTTCTTTGTGTCTGTTGTTTTCTCGACTTATGTAGAAAATACATGATGGTGGTAATGATTCTAACGAAAGTCTTTAATGGCTCGTTTGGGACTTTTGGAGACGGATTTTGAAGATTAAGCTTGAAATATATATTTGAGAGATGATAATTTGAAAATAAATTATGATATAAAAAATAACATAAAATTTTGAAATGTTTTTTAAAAAAATGAAAAAGGATATTATTTTATTTGTCGCGTTGTTATAAGTGTTTTGACATAAAAATCATCTTATTTCTATATAAAATGAGAAAATTATAAATTTTTAATATTTAAACCAATTTAAAATGTAAGAGAAAAAGTGAGATGTATAATTAGAAGTTTTGAATTAAATGGTGAAACCCTGTATGGAAAAGCTCTCCTAAAGGTTCCTTGGAATTTTTTTTTTAAAAAAAATTTGCTTTTTTAAAAAAATTAAAAAATTCTAAAATGTGAATCACATTCACATGTCTTTTTACAGTCAAATTTTAACTTTTGACCAAAAAGGGCAAAGATTAGCAAGAATTTAAAATATGAACGAATACATATGAAAAAAAAAATCTAAAATATAAGATGTCTACCCCAAAAAAAATCTTAAATATATTATATCTTTTTTTGATAACCTTATAAAATGTATGTAAATGAAAAAAAAATCCAATAAAATAAAATTTATTACTTTCTTAATTACACAAAATTTATTTAGAAACATTAAATTTAGTCAAAATTATGTATTTTTTTTTCCTAAATGATAATAACAGATATCAATAGGTGCATCCTAACTATGTCAGCACCTCCTTAGCACCCTCATTCCTTATATGTTCCATTTTTTATTAATGAAAAAAGAAAAATACATGAATGTTTGGAAGAAAATAAAGCAAGAGGAAAATAAAAACAATCCTATTAAGGATAATAAAAATAATAATAAAACCCTCTGTAGGTAGAGATCAATCTCAAAGAATTAAGTCAGACTCTCATCTTGAAATATAATCTCAAATATATCTCACTAAAAACCCTTTGATCAAAATAATGTCAAAGGAAAAAAAGAGAGTACATGTATACTAAGAAACAAACAAAGATCGGCTACTTATAAAATCTGTAATAAGGTAATTTCATCGTATCCCTGGAGATCTCTAAAGAAATAATTATGTTTTTTTACTCTAAATAAACAAACCGTGTGTTTAATTTTGAGTAGAAGAACTTTACCAATTAGTGAAAAAAGTAAAATATTTCAAAAACTTAAAGCTGATTATTCTTATATTCATAAAAAATGAAGATTAAAATTTAAAATTATTCTAAAGGTGCATCACCACACGAAATCGATGTGCGTGTACAAACCCTTTTGGCTGTTCGAAATCCAAGTTATGCATGTGTCCGATATACAACTGCGAACCATTTGGACTCCACCAATATTATTTCAGGTTCCTTATAAGAAGTGTACTTTAATTTCACAATAATTTCATTTAACTTAAATATATACGAATACTCTTTATTGAGCAATCCAAGAAAACCACTTTTCCGCTCCCAAATTCACCAAAAAAAAAAAAAAAAAAAAAAAAGAGCTTGAGACGCTAGTTTTCACGAATATTTTAAGTTATGGATGTTGAAGTGCACATGGAAATGCAAGAGCGCGTTATTTATTTGTGATTGAATATGCACTTTACAAATTGAAATTTGTAAAAGTACATTTGCTCTTTTCAAATACCCTTGGAAAGTAACAAATGAAGCACAATCGAATTAAAAAAATTAAAAAAAAAAAAAAAACAGAAAGACCTTTAGTTTAATTAGATCATAACAACCATTATCCTTACATCTCAAAATACTCCACAAGTTGGGATCCCACTTAAATTACTCAGAATATTTTAATCTACCGACACTAAAAGAAACATAAAATTATTCAAAAAGAATAATTAATAAAAACATAGGCCTAATCTACAATTCCAAGACATCTAACCGAGCCACCAACCAAACCTTAAATAATTTCAATCTCAAGACAAACCTTGAACTACAGGCCAAATAAAATAGTTCAAATAACAAAATTTCGATTATTATATATAAGTTTATAACTAACAAAAATGGCCTCACGCTTATTATATTTTGTAATTCCTTTTATAGACTATTATTTTTTAGAGATTGATGTTAAATAATATTGTTATTAATATTCCCCCTTTTTTTTTTAAATAACAAAAGGGTTTGACATTGTTAGTTATAGTACAAAATTGTTGTCACTTTAAATTTTTGAAAATTTTTTTTTTTTTGGATAACTTGAAATTGATAGGGTAGAACATCTCAAATTTAATGCTAAATGAATGTGTCAATTATTATATTTTGTGTAAAGAAGTTGCTTTCCAATTGAAATACTATTTTTGATTATAAATTTAACCAAGTACTACAAATTTTAAATTGGAAAATTAGGATGGTTTGCCTATTTTTGTCGCCTATAATCTAATAGATGATTAAATTTTTTTTTATTTAACAAAATAATTATTTGTTATTTTTTTTAAAAATTTGGTTAATCAGTGATCAACCATGGTCAATCAGTGATTGACTTGAAAACTGGTGATTAACATTATGATCAATCAATAATTGAATGTGATCAATCATTAATTTACCAAACAAACAATATTATATGGTCAATCGGTGATTGTTCATTTAAGAAAATTGACTGCCCTATTAAAAAAAAAGGCCTTCTAACTAATTTATAAAATTTTGATTATTTGTTAAAAAATTTTGGTAACAAATATAATATTGACAATGACTTATACATCGGAGATTATCTTAATTATGTTGATTAGTCTTAATACATTTTGTACATCTGGATTCTTACCATTGCCTCATACTTGTAATTAGTTATAAAGTAGGTCATTGTCAAACATCTCCAAGCTTCTCTTACAAATCTTCTCACCGACAAAACTAAATCGTACGCCACTTCTTTTTTCCCCCTCTTATCTTACTTCTTTATTTATTTATTCTTTTTTAAGGCGCGGAAATCTTCAGTAGGGCTTGGTTGTAGCACCCTATTAATAGAGGACATTAGTTTTGTTTCCATACGATTAAAGGAGATTAAACTGCAGTCCAAAGCGTTTGTCCGCAAACGTCTCTCACAATTAAAATTTTATGAAACCTTATGAATAACCCGTTCAAATGTTCTACGGCTTCAATACTAAGCATGTGTTAATTTTGTGTTATGATTTGGATTTAGATTAATTGTGCGTTTATTGAGATATTTCAATTGCTAGAGTTAAAAAATATAAAAACTTGAAATGTGTTTAGGAAAAAAAAAATTTAATATGAAGCATATTTCATTCGTCTTAAAATTTTATGCAATTTTAAAAAAAAATCATCTTATTTAAACTTGTTTATGTAAAGTTATGGACTTTTAAAATTTGAATTACAAAACTGTGTTATTAATAAAATTAAGGGAAAAAGATAAAAATTGAATTGTATTTTTAAATTTTGGATTGTGTGTCCAAATGCATGCTAAATGATTATTTACAACCTCCTATGTATTTGTTGGAGTTCCCTCCATATAAATGTTCTTCTATCTTCTCTGCCTCTCTCCGCCATGTTCCTCCCTCTTTTGTCACTGAGGTACCGGGGTGTTGACGAGCCACCATGGAGGTTCTCCCAAGGAAAAAAAAAAAAGCAGCCCTTCCCCCATGAGTCCAAGGTCATTTCAGAGGAATCCTTTTTTGGGTCTAGGGTCCTCTCCCACTCCCATGGAGCAAGTGTTTTCTTTATATTTGAGTGTCTTATTCGTTAAGATTTTAAAAAAATTATTTTATTTGCTTTTACTTTTTTCGATTTGGTGAATAATTAAATAATCTAAAGTTCTTTTTTCTCCTGCTAGAAATAGATTATTTAGTCGCAATTGCAAGTTCGGATTTGGATTCTTCGTTTTAGTATTTAAAAAGAAAATAGTAGAATCACAGCATAGTCATCCAACACGTTATGTGCCCAGTTGCCTAAATTAAAAGAAATCTATATACAATTTAAATTTTAAATTTCGTCGAAGATCGTCGATATTCATCTAAATGATTAAATAATGCAGTGTCGATATATATATATATATATATTTTTTTTTTTTTTTTGAAAATGGACTTAGAGAGTTTTTAGGATCAAGTTGAGTTTGTTAATTAACTTTTAATTAATTGATTGTGTCTTGATTAATTTTTTTACTGCTCATAGAGAAAGGGATTAAATATAATCCAAATTGGAAATTTGTCGCAGGATTCTTCGTGTTTGGGCAGCTGGCGTGTTGACCGATGTGTTCGACTGCTGGGTATTTATGATTTGTTGGCATTTGAGATAATTAGATTACATGTCATTAAATTTGATTGTAGAATTAATTTTCGCCACAACTTATTAAACTACAGTAAATATCTTTTGATGGTATAAGTAATGATGTAATGAATTTAATTAAAAAGACCAAATAAAACCAAAATTAGCTCTTTTTTTTCTCTCATTCTCTATCTTTCCCACCCCTCTCTCCCCCACACGCGCTCTCTCTCCACCGGACAGGACCACAGTCACCATGCGGCCGGATCTCAATGGCTCTCTCTCTCTCTCTCTCTCTTCGCCGATCCGGATCACCGTCGCAACGCAGCCGTGGAGGAGGGGATGGGGGTGTAACTCACCCAGCACGCGGCCAAGATGAGCCAAATCTCCCCACGTGCGGGGGAGATCCCGGCCACGGCAGGGCAGATTTTGTTGGTTAATATATATCGTGGTATGATTTAATATCGCAGAATAGATTTTAAAAATTTTCACTATTATCTAGGATCTAATATATATTTGTTGCATAAAATAATTAATTGGTCAGTCTTTCGCACAACGAACTATATCCTAGTAGTGTGGTATATCCTCCAAGGCTTCACAAGCAAGATCCTTCATGCAATTCTCTTATCATTTGAACGAGCGGTGTGTGAACATGATAATTCTTAGCTTGATTAATTTCTCCTTGTAATCCTTAATGACAGATGTTTCCTTATCTCTAAAGGAGAGAAACATGAGGAATCATTAATTGAGACCCAAAAAAATCGGAACTAGAAGTCACCGGTGATATATATTCTTTTCATAATAGCCCTAGGTCTAGGGTTGACGTAGATGTAAAATTGCATACTTGCTCTTCGTTAAAGGTACTCAATTCGTAAGCTTTTCCATCCACACATTCCAACGCTTCTTGCAGAAATTAGTCACTTAATTGAACAATTTAGCATAAAAGAACTCAGTTAGGACGAAATAGACACCAGAGCAGAGGTGGTTGAACATGGTGGAAATCTTCACATCATCCCTTGTCATGTTGTCAATAATTCCACAGTGGCGCAGTAACTTGACGTCCATGGAAGAGTTTATCAGACAATCCATGAAATGATGATAATCAACGACTCGATGGGGACTATAATTCTTCCTATACTACTACCAGGTTTCGAAAGAAGCTCTCGGTGCATGTTGTCATCGATTACCAATCGAGGGGTGCTCAACACTCCATTTCTGAATTGAATCTCATAAAAATTCAGCATTATCTGCCTTAACAAATGTCAATCCAACTGCTTCGAGTGCCACTGCAGTCCCACTGAATTCATATGAAGTCCACTCACTATTGGTGGTTGGGTTGTTTTCGACACCCGAGCTTTGTAAACCAAATCAAGTAAACGAGGGATGTTTTCTAGCTTTATTAGACTCTCATCAAACAGTATCGATCTTCCGTTAAACTCAAAATAATTTTAGGCCTAGTTTGACAAAATCCTCTATGGAGTAGGGATGATAATGGGATAGGTTCGGAGCTGGGTGATTATCTCGCCAACCCGTTTTTAAATAAAAACACTCCTCATATCCGCCCTATTACTTGTTTAAATTGGCAGTGCGAGATGGGTTTTCCTGTCACAGGTTCGGGGTACTCCAGTGATGCTCCGTTAACCCTACCATCTGTTTCTATCATATGAAATAAGAAATTTGCAATTAAAAATTAAAATTTAAAATTTAAAATGCTACTTTAAATTAAAATAAATCAAAATTATAATATACAATTTTCCATATATTAAATATGTTATAATTCAATACTTAAAACCATATATTAGTATACTTTGTATATATAATATTTATAATACAAAATATATATAACTAAACGAGCTGGATAAACATGTAATAGCGTCATAGACCCTTAAATTCATCCCCACCCAGTAATTCGTGATAAGTTAAATTTAATTTTAACCTATTTATAATTCGAACCGTTTGGTTTTGATTTTTCTCATCCCATTTAAGACTAGTCTCAGTGGATCGACGGTTAACGAATGTCAATTCAAGCAGCTGATATGAAACAAATAATGATATTTGATTTTCGAATAAAACACTTCACACACTAGACGAGGCTTCATCCGCCTTACGAAGAAAATCATCTCTGTCCACATGTCAGTACTATGTTCACTGGGCTCCGCATTCTGTCGGAATAGCTCAATCATAAAGAATTCATCAAGTACCATGCTTTTTCCGAACAAAACTATAAATGCATTGTATATTCAAATTGAATATATGGTTTTGTTCAGAACAAAATTTCAATATAAAAGTAGGAAAATAAATATGATAAGGATTTTTGAAAAATAGAAATTTGGATGAATTTAAATTTGAATTTGAGTTAAATTGCTGTAAATAGTAAAATAACTTAAATATTTCACCATCAATCAAATGTTTTATGCTATGTTTGGTATGGTGGAAAAGAGGAGGGAAGGAAGTGGGGGGAGAGATTTTTGAATGGAAAATGCTAGATTAACATGTTTGGTAGGAAGGAAGAGAAGAAAGAAAGAAAAATTAAGTGGAAAAAAATTACAATGAGACCCACTAGTATTAATCTCTCCAAAAGTGGGAGGAAAGCTAAATTCATCCTATAATTACTAAAATTACCTTTTGGACATTGCTTTTAAAGGAAATAATATGTAAAGATAAATAAATAGTAATTATATATAACTTTTTTCTTTTCTCTCATCCTATGATACTAAATAACATAAAGACTTATTTTCTTTCACTTTCCTTTTTCATTTCCCCTTTTTTTTTTTTTTCCTTTCTTACCAAACATAAGCTAAAGTGTAAAAAATTCTGAAAAAAAAAAAATTAAGATGCATGATGATCCAAACAAGGACTAAATAAACATAAATAGAAATACAACTTAACATAATACAATAGAGGAGTTCATAAACCAGTGCAGGATACGTTTAACATTTCACAATATTTACTTATCTTCACATCGACACACTGTTTAATAAAAGGAGTAGCTTTGTTACAATTTCAGTGTTGAAGGAGAACAAATGTTCAAACATTGATTTAAAATTCGACGGACACATCATAGCAAGGCTCAGAGTTTGAGATTTTTTTTTTTTTTTTTTTGAAGGAAAGGAAAAAGCAATGTATTTAATAAAACAAGATCAGCCAAAAGAATGCTATAGAAATACAAATAGCAGGGGATATGCAATTCCCTTTACACGGAGCATTACACGACGGTTTTGGAAAAACCATCACGTAATCTTCCAAAAATCACTCTAAAAATTTGAAATTTTGTGCTTTGAAATTCACGCGTAAACCCTTTACTTAAATTCACTTTCCTCATCATTTCTCATCATTTTCATCTTTCTCCCTCTCGACCACTTAAAGATTTCTCCTACCCACTATCTCCTTTGCCTGCTTGCTGAGAGCGCTGCTGCCCTCCTTACCGCCGCCTTACCTTCTCTCTTATTCTCCCGGTGATGCTGTCACCACCCTCCCTTCTTCCTCATTCGACCGTGGCCCACAACACCGCCATCCCCTCCCCCTCATTCTCCCGTCACCCTCCCCTCTCTCTCCTTTTTCAGCTACCGCTGTAATACCCGAAACTTTTATGGCTTATGATTCCTGTAGAAACAAGGAAAACCTAAGTCTGAATCATGATCGGAGTAGAATATCAGTATAAGTTTGAGTTCTCGATTAATTAGCTACGAGACTCAAAAATAGTTTGCTTAGGCAAATATAGGCTTTTTTTTTTTTGGGAAAAAGGGCAAAATAGTAGTTTTGACTTTTATTCCGGTCAAAGTTGACCAAGATGATACTACAGTGTAATTTATCGGTATAGAAACTATACTGCAGAAAACTGTCGTTACGGACAAGATAGCTAGAATAAGATATGAGACCAGCCTAGAAAAATCAAGCACACTAAGTTGGATATCAAGGGCCAGATGGCTTAAGGAAATAAGAAAAATTTTATACAGTCTGTTTTTATACAGATGGATTTTTGACTGTAGTACAGTATAAAAATACTTTGTTTAAGCAAACACAGTATTAGAAATATCTGTGTAGCAGAAAAATGGACTGAATATTAAGGAAAAGTCAAACGGGGCTTAATATGGATGACATCATCCTATCTTTAATTTATGACATCATAATTGGATTAAATAAGCTTGGAAAGAAAACCAAGAACTCTCTAGAACAAGATGAGATGGCCGGCCACCTCAGGGACAAAAATGCCAAAATTTTATCTTTAGGGGTTAAAGTGAAAATTTTGGAAAATTGATGATGTAAGCGAAGTGATGTCATCAAGATGATGTCATCAAGGTGAGATAAGCTTGGCTTGTTCACCAAGAAAGCAACCGGCCACCTAGGGGGCATTTTTGTAAGAATTTTCACTTTTGGGGCAAAAGTGCAAATTTTAGAAATTTGGTGATGTAAGCAATGAGGTAAGCGATGATGTAAGCCATGATGTCATCCCTTGCTTGCTCTCCAAGTCTTGGCCGGCCACCTTGACACCTAGCATGCCAATTGCATGATTTCCTCTAAGTTTAGGACCTAAAATGCAAATTTTAGAAAGTTTGCATTTGCCTATAAATAGGGGTGGCATTTAATAAAAAAAAAATCAGAAAAAGCAGCCAAACTCTTGCCATTCTTCTGCAGAAAAATCCGAGAGAGAGAGGAGGAGAGAAACCAAGAGAGAACCAAGAGAAAAGTTGGAAAAAGCCAAGGGAGGCTAGTTAGTGTGCATGTTCGGTTTCAAGCTAGAAACCAAGGACAAATCTGGAAATTTTGGACCCAATTTCTGGACAGTGGCCGTGCATGGGAGAGGAAGAAAAGGGAGGGAGATTTCGGTTTGCATACCCTAACCCATCCCTAGGGTTAGCTAAGGTAAAACTCCCTCAAACCCTAACATCTTTTCCATGCAAGTTAGATGGGATATTTATGTGTATGTTTGTATGTGCATGGCTGAAAATTGGAACCCCATTTGGAGGGGAAATCCGGACTTGATGGCAGCCAAGGGGGAGTGAGGAAAAAGTTGGAATCCAAGCTTGTGAACCAACATCCAAGCTCAAGAGGAATAGAACCTGTCGATGTACCTTGACGGAACATTAGGTCAAGTTTCAAGAGCATAGGAAACCATGTAAGTACAGACCTCACATACATTATGAAAATAGTAAAAGCTATTTTCAAGTATACATGCTATGTGATGCTATGTGATACTATGTTATGCTATATGATGCTATGTTATACTATGTTACGCTATGTGATGCTATGTTATGCTATGACATGAAATGTCATGTTTTCCAGAAAGCTATTTTTTCAAGAATGCCATGTTTTAAAAAAAAAATATACATGTTATGGCAAAAGTTAAGGATGATTTGATATAGTGACATCATGAAGCATGTTCACTAATGTTAAACCACATGGTAAGGTAAGACAAGTAGGGTGTCGTACCAACCTCCCGTGATCGTGGAGGATACATGTTCAAAACCAGTTGTGACATTTACCTCTCGTTGATGCGTGAGGGTCACGTTATAATTCCCAGAACTGTTAGGGCCTTGCAAACCCTAGCTTTGTCTGGAGGCTGCGCGCTTTTGGTACGTACACTAGGGGCCCACATGTTGAGACAAGATAAAGAGTTCAAGATTGAGTCTATAATAAATCATAAGACATTCAATCGATCATAAATGGATCATGCATATGTTACAAGATGATTTGCATGTTTTTTTTTAGATGTTTGAAATGTTTTTGTGAGATATGTTTGTACTTGCTGGGCGAAAGCTCATCTGTATATTTCATACTGTAGGTAGATACCTGCAGCTTTACTTGGTGGGCCATGGAGACGATACAGCAAGTGAAGGGCGGTGTGGGATACCACTACGCAAGATTTTCCGCAAATGTTTTTAATTATGAAGTTGTATATGTATGTAATGTTTCCAAGGTCCGATTTAAAAGGTTATGGTGACCTTATAATCGGCATAACAAGTTATGGGTAGGCATGATGAAGATTACCCATAAGCATAAGTTTAGTTTCGAGTTATGATTGTTAAAATATAAAGTTTAAGTTAAAGAAAAAAAAAATTTATTCTGAAATTTTCTATAAAGTAAAGTATTAAAGACTAAGATTTAAGTTAAGCAAGTATGGTAACGGCCCACGTTTACGTAGTATGCCCCTACGTGGACGGGTCGGGGCGTCACAGTTTGGTATCAGAGCGGTATCATGCCAGCCTACTTCACTTTGCTTCACGTCGTTTCTGCAAGTGCCCAAGTAAGTTAATTTAATTTCCTTTGATTAGAAATGTGAGGAATTAAGAACTAGAATTAGAAGATGGTTCATCGTGTGTACGAACGAACCAAATTTTTGCAAGAGTCTAATCTTGCAACTATAGTGACTAAGTTATAACGATAATTGCTAGAATAGCAATAAGAAATGAATAGGCTTTGAAATCATATAGCCTATTGCCTCATCTCAGGTATAGTGAGATTAAGGAACTTTTCCTTCTAAGGAATGGATCAATACCATGGAAGTTAAGTTTCCTGATTGTGAAACTTTTACCCCATAAGAGTATTATTAGATACGGGGAAAATTTTGATGATGCCTTAGTTTGGGGGTAGCAACTAGGCATTATGCCAAAATAAGTTGGATGCTATCAACAACAATTTATTAGGCTATGATAATGATGATGGCTATGAGTCTGATGATCAAGTTAATGAGGTTGAGATCGATAGTAACAACCTTGGAGTCGATATATAATGGTTTGACTAATGTCGACTATATACGACCTTTTAAGTAATGGAATCATGAAATGATGATGGGAAGTTTTACATATTCCTTAGAGCTATGATTATGTGCTATAAAGGAAATGTCCGAAGCAATGAGAAAAGCTCCTACTAGTTAACAAGTAGCTAGTTGATATGAGGATATCTTTCACTGCATCACTCTAACAGTAATACGTTTCAATAATACTATTTATTATTGTTTTCCATGATTAACTTGGAAAAGATTCCAAAATATATATATATATATATTTTGTGTATGGTGCTTGATCTTATGCTTATTAGAACCAACTCACGTTATGTTGTGATATGTTATGGGCTGAATCCTTGAGGAATAAAGTTCCAAGAGAGGGGCCATCATGTCAAGTAAAGGGTCAATCCTTGAGGAAGAAAAATATTTCCAAGATAGGGGCCATCATGAAAAGAAACAGGGTTCTAATAGCACAAGATTAATATTGTACCAGAGGGTTCTCAGCTTCAGTAATTGAAAGAAAAATATTTTCAATATGATATATTCACTGAGCCCTTAAATACAGTTAAAGAAAAGTATCTTAAATATAAGATACAATATGCTTTTTAAATATGAAAAAGCTATATGATACGATATGTTTTTCAAGTATGGAAAGGTTAAATATACTTTTCAAATATGGCAAGTTATATGATATACTTGCTAAGAAATTTTATGTAAAAAGTTTTTGTGATGCAGTGTGAAAGAATGAAAGTATGATGAAAGTAAAGTATAAGTATGATAAGCATGAAAGTATGAGGATATAGAAAGAAGATTATGGTTCTATATAAGAGACATGATCCCATTAAGATGTTAAAATGGGAACATGAACAAGTTATTCAATCTATAGTAACTTGTGAAGAATTGATAGTGGATTCAAGAAAAGCCACTTAGGATTATTCGAAT
The DNA here is from genome assembly GCA_025413025.1 of Ficus hispida. Classification (NCBI taxonomy): domain Eukaryota; kingdom Viridiplantae; phylum Streptophyta; class Magnoliopsida; order Rosales; family Moraceae; genus Ficus; species Ficus hispida. Next base: position 27,032,851 of record CM046373.1, read on the forward strand.
TTTCGAGGACGAAAATCTTTTAAGGAGGGTAGAATGTAATACCCGAAACTTTTATGGCTTATGATTCCTGTAGAAACAAGGAAAACCTAAGTCTGAATCATGATCGGAGTAGAATATCAGTATAAGTTTGAGTTCTCGATTAATTAGCTACGAGACTCAAAAATAGTTTGCTTAGGCAAATACATGCTTTTTTTTTGGGAAAAAGGACAAAATAGTAGTTTTGACTTTTATTCCGGTCAAAGTTGACCAAGATGATACTACAGTGTAATTTATCGGTATAGAAACTATACTGCAGAAAACTGTCGTTACGGACAAGATAGCTAGAATAAGATATGAGACCAGCCTAGAAAAATCAAGCACACTAAGTTGGATATCAAGGGCCAGATGGCTTAAGGAAATAAGAAAAATTTTATACAGACCGTTTTTATACAGATGGATTTTGGACTGTAGTACAGTATAAAAATACTGTGTTTAAGCAAACACAGTATTAGAAATATCTGTGTAGCAGAAAAATGGACTGAATATTAAGGAAAAGCCAAACAGGGCTTAATATGGATGACATCATCCTATCTTTAATTTATGACATCATAATTGGATTAAATAAGCTTGGAAAGAAAACCAAGAACTCTCTAGAACAAGATGAGATGGCCGGCCACCTCAGGGACAAAAATGCCAAAATTTTATCTTTAGGGGTTAAAGTGAAAATTTTGGAAAATTGATGATGTAAGCGAAGTGATGTCATCAAGATGATGTCATCAAGGTGAGATAAGCTTGGCTTGTTCACCAAGAAAGCAACCGGCCACCTAGGGGGCATTTTTGTAAGAATTTTCACTTTTGGGGCAAAAGTGCAAATTTTGGAAATTTGGTGATGTAAGCAATGAGGTAAGCGATGATGTAAGCCATGATGTCATCCCTTGCTTGCTCTCCAAGTCTTGGCCGGCCACCTTGGCACCTAGCATGCCAATTGCATGATTTCCTCTAAGTTTAGGGGCTAAAATGCAAATTTTGGAAAGTTTGCATTTGCCTATAAATAGGGGTGGCATTTAATAAAAAAAAAATCAGAAAAAGCAGCCAAACTCTTGCCATTCTTCTGCAGAAAAATCCGAGAGAGAGAGGAGGAGAGAAACCAAGAGAGAACCAAGAGAAAAGTTGGAAAAAGCCAAGGGAGGCTAGTTAGTGTGCATGTTCGGTTTCAAGCTAGAAACCAAGGACAAATCTGGAAATTTTGGACCCAATTTCTGGACAGTGGCCGTGCATGGGAGAGGAAGAAAAGGGAGGGAGATTTCGGTTTGCATACCCTAACCCATCCCTAGGGTTAGCTAAGGTAAAACTCCCTCAAACCCTAACATCTTTTCCATGCAAGTTAGATGGGATATTTATGTGTATGTTTGTATGTGCATGGCTGAAAATTGGAACCCCATTTGGAGGGGAAATCCGGACTTGATGGCAGCCAAGGGGGAGTGAGGAAAAAGTTGGAATCCAAGCTTGTGAACCAACATCCAAGCTCTAGAGGAATAGAACCTGTCGATGTACCTTGACGGAACATTAGGTCAAGTTTCAAGAGCATAGGAAAAACCATGTAAGTACAGACCTCACATACAGTATGAAAATAGTAAAAGCTATTTTCAAGTATACATGCTATGTGATGCTATGTGATACTATGTTATGCTATATGATGCTATGTTATACTATGTTACGCTATGTGATGCTATGTTATGTTATGACATGAAATGCCATGTTTTCCAGAAAGCTATTTTTTCAAGACTGCCATGTTTTAAAAAAAAAATATACATGTTATGGCAAAAGTTAAGGATGATTTGATATAGTGACATCATGAAGCATGTTCACTAATGTTAAACCACATGGTAAGGTAAGACAAGTAGGGTGTCGTACCAACCTCCCGTGATCGTGGAGGATACATGTTCAAAACCAGTTGTGACATTTACCTCTCGTTGATGCGTGAGGGTCACGTTATAATTCCCAGAACTGTTAGGGCCTTGCAAACCCTAGCTTTGTCTAGAGGCTGCGCGCTTTTGGTACGTACACTAGGGGCCCACATGTTGAGACAAGATAAAGAGTTCAAGATTGAGTCTATAATAAATCATAAGACATTCAATCGATCATAAATGGATCATGCATATGTTACAAGATGATTTGCATGTTTTTTTTTAGATGTTTGAAATGTTTTTGTGAGATATGTTTGTACTTGCTGGGCGAAAGCTCATCTGTATATTTCATACTGTAGGTAGATGCCTGCAGCTTTACTTGGTGGGCCATGGAGACGATACAGCAAGTGAAGGGCGGTGTGGGATACCACTACGCAAGATTTTCCGCAAATGTTTTTAATTATGAAGTTGTATATGTATGTAATGTTTCCAAGGTCCGATTTAAAAGGTTATGGTGACCTTATAATCGGCATAACAAGTTATGGGTAGGCATGATGAAGATTACCCATAAGCATAAGTTTAGTTTCGAGTTATGATTGTTAAAATATAAAGTTTAAGTTAAAGAAAAAAAAATTTATTCTGAAATTTTCTATAAAGTAAAGTATTAAAGACTAAGATTTAAGTTAAGCAAGTATGGTAACGGCCCACGTTTACGTAGTATGCCCCTACGTGGACGGGTCGGGGCGTCACAGTTTGGTATCAGAGCGGTATCCTGCCAGCCTACTTCACTTTGCTTCACGTCGTTTCTGCAAGTGCCCAAGTAAGTTAATTTAATTTCCTTTGATTAGAAATGTGAGGAATTAAGAACTAGAATTAGAAGATGGTTCATCGTGTGTACGAACGAACCAAATTTTTGCAAGAGTCTAATCTTGCAACTATAGTGACTAAGTTATAACGATAATTGCTAGAATAGCAATAAGAAATGAATAGGCTTTGAAATCATATAGCCTATTGCCTCATCTCAGGTATAGTGAGATTAAGGAACTTTTCCTTCTAAGGAATGGATCAATACCATGGAAGTTAAGTTTCCTGATTGTGAAACTTTTACCCCATAAGAGTATTATTAGATACGGGGAAAATTTTGATGATGCCTTAGTTTGGGGGTAGCAACTAGGCATTATGCCAAAATAAGTTGGATGCTATCAACAACAATTTATTAGGCTTTGATGATGGCTATGAGTCTGATGATCAAGTTAATGAGGTTGAGATCGATAGTAACAACCTTGGAGTCGATATATAATGGTTTGACTAATGTCGACTATATACGACCTTTTAAGTAATGGAATCATGAAATGATGATGGGAAGTTTTACATATTCCTTAGAGCTATGATTATGTGCTATAAAGGAAATGTCCGAAGCAATGAGAAAAGCTCCTACTAGTTAACAAGTAGCTAGTTGATATGAGGATATCTTTCACTGCATCACTCTAACAGTAATACGTTTCAATAATACTATTTATTATTGTTTTCCATGATTAACTTGGAAAAGATTCCAAAATATATATATATATATATTTTGTGTATGGTGCTTGATCTTATGCTTATTAGAACCAACTCACGTTATGTTGTGATATGTTATGGGCTGAATCCTTGAGGAATAAAGTTCCAAGAGAGGGGCCATCATGTCAAGTAAAGGGTCAATCCTTGAGGAAGAAAAATATTTCCAAGATAGGGGCCATCATGAAAAGAAACAGGGTTCTAATAGCACAAGATTAACATTGTACCAGAGGGTTCTCAGCTTCAGTAATTGAAAGAAAAATATTTTCAATATGATATATTCACTGAGCCCTTAAATACAGTTAAAGAAAAGTATCTTAAATATAAGATACAATATGCTTTTTAAATATGAAAAAGCTATATGATACGATATGTTTTTCAAGTATGGAAAGGTTAAATATACTTTTCAAATATGGCAAGTTATATGATATACTTGCTAAGAAATTTTATGTAAAAAGTTTTTGTGATGCAGTGTGAAAGAATGAAAGTATGATGAAAGTAAAGTATAAGTATGATAAGCATGAAAGTATGAGGATATAGAAAGAAGATTATGGTTCTATATAAGAGACATGATCCCATTAAGATGTTAAAATGGGAACATGAACAAGTTATTCAATCTATAGTAACTTGTGAAGAATTGATAATGGATTCAAGAAAAGCCACTTAGGATTATTCGAATTTTCGAGGACGAAAATCTTTTAAGGAGGGTAGAATGTAATACCCGAAACTTTTATGGCTTATGATTCCTGTAGAAACAAGGAAAACCTAAGTCTGAATCATGATCGGAGTAGAATATCAGTATAAGTTTGAGTTCTCGATTAATTAGCTACGAGACTCAAAAATAGTTTGCTTAGGCAAATACATGCTTTTTTTTTGGGAAAAAGGACAAAATAGTAGTTTTGACTTTTATTCCGGTCAAAGTTGACCAAGATGATACTACAGTGTAATTTATCGGTATAGAAACTATACTGCAGAAAACTGTCGTTACGGACAAGATAGCTAGAATAAGATATGAGACCAGCCTAGAAAAATCAAGCACACTAAGTTGGATATCAAGGGCCAGATGGCTTAAGGAAATAAGAAAAATTTTATACAGTCCGTTTTTATACAGATGGATTTTGGACTGTAGTACAGTATAAAAATACTGTGTTTAAGCAAACACAGTATTAGAAATATCTGTGTAGCAGAAAAATGGACTGAATATTAAGGAAAAGCCAAACAGGGCTTAATATGGATGACATCATCCTATCTTTAATTTATGACATCATAATTGGATTAAATAAGCTTGGAAAGAAAACCAAGAACTCTCTAGAACAAGATGAGATGGCCGGCCACCTCAGGGACAAAAATGCCAAAATTTTATCTTTAGGGGTTAAAGTGAAAATTTTGGAAAATTGATGATGTAAGCGAAGTGATGTCATCAAGATGATGTCATCAAGGTGAGATAAGCTTGGCTTGTTCACCAAGAAAGCAACCGGCCACCTAGGGGGCATTTTTGTAAGAATTTTCACTTTTGGGGCAAAAGTGCAAATTTTGGAAATTTGGTGATGTAAGCAATGAGGTAAGCGATGATGTAAGCCATGATGTCATCCCTTGCTTGCTCTCCAAGTCTTGGCCGGCCACCTTGGCACCTAGCATGCCAATTGCATGATTTCCTCTAAGTTTAGGGGCTAAAATGCAAATTTTGGAAAGTTTGCATTTGCCTATAAATAGGGGTGGCATTTAATAAAAAAAAAATCAGAAAAAGCAGCCAAACTCTTGCCATTCTTCTGCAGAAAAATCCGAGAGAGAGAGGAGGAGAGAAACCAAGAGAGAACCAAGAGAAAAGTTGGAAAAAGCCAAGGGAGGCTAGTTAGTGTGCATGTTCGGTTTCAAGCTAGAAACCAAGGACAAATCTGGAAATTTTGGACCCAATTTCTGGACAGTGGCCGTGCATGGGAGAGGAAGAAAAGGGAGGGAGATTTCGGTTTGCATACCCTAACCCATCCCTAGGGTTAGCTAAGGTAAAACTCCCTCAAACCCTAACATCTTTTCCATGCAAGTTAGATGGGATATTTATGTGTATGTTTGTATGTGCATGGCTGAAAATTGGAACCCCATTTGGAGGGGAAATCCGGACTTGATGGCAGCCAAGGGGGAGTGAGGAAAAAGTTGGAATCCAAGCTTGTGAACCAACATCCAAGCTCTAGAGGAATAGAACCTGTCGATGTACCTTGACGGAACATTAGGTCAAGTTTCAAGAGCATAGGAAACCATGTAAGTACAGACCTCACATACAGTATGAAAATCGTAAAAGCTATTTTCAAGTATACATGCTATGTGATGCTATGTGATACTATGTTATGCTATATGATGCTATGTTATACTATGTTACGCTATGTGATGCTATGTTATGTTATGACATGAAATGCCATGTTTTCCAGAAAGCTATTTTTTCAAGAATGCCATGTTTTAAAAAAAAAAATATACATGTTATGGCAAAAGTTAAGGATGATTTGATATAGTGACATCATGAAGCATGTTCACTAATGTTAAACCACATGGTAAGGTAAGACAAGTAGGGTGTCGTACCAACCTCCCGTGATCGTGGAGGATACATGTTCAAAACCAGTTGTGACATTTACCTCTCGTTGATGCGTGAGGGTCACGTTATAATTCCCAGAACTGTTAGGGCCTTGCAAACCCTAGCTTTGTCTGGAGGCTGCGCGCTTTTGGTACGTACACTAGGGGCCCACATGTTGAGACAAGATAAAGAGTTCAAGATTGAGTCTATAATAAATCATAAGACATTCAATCGATCATAAATGGATCATGCATATGTTACAAGATGATTTGCATGTTTTTTTTTAGATGTTTGAAATGTTTTTGTGAGATATGTTTGTACTTGCTGGGCGAAAGCTCATCTGTATATTTCATACTGTAGGTAGATGCCTGCAGCTTTACTTGGTGGGCCATGGAGACGATACAGCAAGTGAAGGGCGGTGTGGGATACCACTACGCAAGATTTTCCGCAAATGTTTTTAATTATGAAGTTGTATATGTATGTAATGTTTCCAAGGTCCGATTTAAAAGGTTATGGTGACCTTATAATCGGCATAACAAGTTATGGGTAGGCATGATGAAGATTACCCATAAGCATAAGTTTAGTTTCGAGTTATGATTGTTAAAATATAAAGTTTAAGTTAAAGAAAAAAAAATTTTATTCTGAAATTTTCTATAAAGTAAAGTATCCAAGACTAAGATTTAAGTTAAGCAAGTATGGTAACGGCCCACGTTTACGTAGTATGCCCCTACGTGGACGGGTCGGGGCGTCACAACCGCCGTCACCACCACCACTGCCACCTATCTTCCCATCAAGGTCGTGACTATTTTGCATCAAAGAAAGGTAATGTGACTTCCATATTATTCAATTTCTTGTTTTCTAACAAAAATATGAACACATAATTCTTTTATAACTTGCTTGGAGGGTAATTTGTATATTTATTGTTGTTTATTTTTTTTAATTATTGTTGCCCTTTGTAGAGGAATCTTTTGTGCAATTTTTTGGCATTTTAAGATCTACGAACACACAATCTTCTACACATTTTTTTCCGCCCACCACATGCTCGATGAAATGTCAAAATGAAATTTTGTTTGATTTAATCTTAATGGTATGCATAATTAGTTTGAATTTTACAAACTTGTTAGGGCCCTATTGGATTGGCAACTTATAGCCAGAGAATGAATTAAAAGGAGGTGAGACTATAAAACAAAAATCTCAGATCGTCCTTGTCCTCACCAAGAGGGAAGTGTTGAATGTGATTATTTTGTTTTAGGTTTTATGAGGGACATAGTGTTGAATGGAATTGACGTACTTGAAATAAAAGAATTTTATACTTGGGATGATACGAATTTGATTAGGGGAGAATGAACTAAATTTGTAATGTAATTCATTAATTATGATATATAAACTGATAATGTAATGGCTGGTTTTTTTACTTTGATACAATGTAGCTAATATTTTATCAATCATATCGTGGGCCGTGTATTGGATAACACACGGGTTAGACCACCCATGCGAAATCACCAAAAAATGCCAAATTGTTTTTTAATTCATGTTGGACTTTACATGACGGTTTCTATTAAAAACCGTTGTGTAAAGTCTACTTTACACGACGGTTTGTGTTAAAACTGTCGTGTAAAGTTGACTTTATACGATGGTTTTTTTTTCAAAACCGTCGTGTAAAGTTCTCACTTTAGCGAAATTTGCTTCCTTTTTTCTCTATTCGACGACGGTGTGAACCGTCGTGGAATATAAACCGTCATAGTATCTCAAAACATTCCACGACGGTGGATTACCCGACAGTTATCTAACTGTCATGTAAACTTTAGACGACGGTTAATAACCGTCGTCAAATCCATAATTTTTACTAGTGATTCTTCCGATACACATAGGAGATCACATTATGATTCCTTAATCATTTTGATCACCATGTTCTCATCTACAATCGATCTTCTTGAAATAATTGTAGAGGATGGGAGCTCTGCACAAAAGTTTGAAGCAAATAATTTGTTGGGTTTGATACAATCATTTGATTTTGTATTTACCCTACATTAGATGAAAGTCATATTAGAGATTACAAATGACTTGTCAAAGGCATTGCCGAGGAGGGATCGAGATATTGTGAATTCTATTTCTTTGGTGAAGATATGCAAGCAAAGACTACAGATGATGCGAGATGAAGGATGGGATTCATTCTACAATCAAGTTTTTTCTTTTTGTGAAAAACACAACATTGATGTTCCCAACATGGATAATTTGTTTATGGCTCGAGGGAAATCACGGCGTAAAGCTCAAGAAGTCAGTAATTAACGTCACTTTCGTATTGAGTTATTTTATTCTGTTATTGATATGCAACGTCAAGAGTTAAATGATCGTTTCACTGAGATAAATACTATGTAGAGAAGTCAAACGAGCCAGACCGGCTCTTTTATTTTGAGCCCATTAGTGCTTCATGTTATATTCGTACCGGTCCATTTAATAAACATGTCATGCCGTGCTAATAAAAAATTATAGCCTCAAGTCCGGCCCACTACCCATTTATAAACGTGTCGTGCTCATGCCTTACTCGTGCCCAGCAGTAAAATTTTTTAAAGAAATAAGAAAAGTAAGTTTTGAATATCATAGAAAAAATATTTTTTACAAAAAAAAAAAAAAGCATATTATTGAAAACCTTATTAAGTAAAAACTCAAAAGAGATTAAATCTTCCCAATAAAATTAAAAACATTATTAGTCTTTATGAAAATGATTAAAAATATCGTAAAAAAAGAGTAATGTTGTCATGCTATTTTCGTGCCCAATATCATGCCCATGCATATGTTCGTGCCAGGCTCTTAGTGTGCTCGTGCCTTTAGTATACTTCGTGCTTACAAATCGCGTTAAGTCCAGCCCATTTAATTAAATGCACTAGGCCCTTGTAATGTCGTGTCATGCTGTGTCTACTTTTTAACGTGCTGTACTCAGGCCGACCCACTAAGCCCGATCTATTTTGACATCTCTAAGACTGAGTTTCTTCTTTGTATAGCATGTTTGTGTCCAACTGACTCATTCTCTGCTTATGATAGGCAAAAGTTGATCCGCCTTGTTAAATTTTATCCTGAAGACTTTTTGTTGTAGAGCTCTTAAAACTTGACAACCAACTAGAAACTTACATTTTTATGTGTGCTCTGGCGAGGAGTTTGTTGGACTCAAAGGACCTGAAGATCTTGCAAAAAGGATGGTTGAGACAAAAAAGGATAAGGTATACCCATTGGGTTGCTTTGTTACACTTGCACCAATTCTTCCAATTACTATTGCTACAGTTGAGAGAATATTTTCTTGTACGAATATTTTGAAGAATCGTTTGTGTAACCGGATGGGGGATAAATGAATGAATGACAACTTGATTGTGTTCATTGAGAATGAAATTTTTTATAGTGTTGATAATGAGACTATCATAAAACGATTTCAAAGCATGAAGCCTCATCAAGTACAATTATAATTTGTTACTTGTTGTATGAAAGTTATAGTTAAGAAACTTGTTTTTTTTTTTTTTTTTCTCATATTGTTTTAGTTTGAAAATTTAGTCTTTAATTGTGCCTTCACTGAATTCAAATCTTGGATCCATCACTGATTGTCTTGGTACCCACTGATGATAAGAATAGGCATATCAAATAGGAAAATGCTTCGAGGTATCTATAGTGTTAAACACTATAATTAATAATATAGAGTGGGTCTCATCTATGGATCTCATTTGTGAAATCTATGCTATGAGACATGTTTTCTATTTGTTGGAATCTGGTAAATCCAATGGTATGACATTGCTAGGGTAGAAGATGTATCATTCTCCTAGTGGTTGATCGTGGTGATGATGTGTTCGGAGGTGTTGTTGGACAGAAGGTGACGTAGTGCTCTGGCAGAGCTTCCAACATAAACAAATCCGGAGGAAAGTGATTCCTAGGGACCCCCTCACTTGTGTAGACCACCAAAGCGCTTCCTTGAAACTATAAAATGATGGAAAATCACAATAAAAGAAACTACAAGTCGATGTGAGAGGTGGGAGGAGAAGATAAATAGTGGTGGAGAAGAAAGAAGAGTAAAAGTTTGTCTCTGACCAGAGCCTAGAAAAGTGCTTTGGCTGTAAACCAGAATGTACTCTGGTGGGTTCTAATGAGGATGTGTAGGATAAGTGTGATGAGGATGATGAATCTAGGATGGATTTATGGGTTTCTAAGATGTTTTTGACAAAGTTTTTGGTGAGGAAGATGAAGGGTTATTGCCTTAGAACGGAAATAAGGGAGTATTTATAGAGGATGAAAGTGCCTTGGATTAACTGAGCCAAAGGGAAATGACATCTGGAGAAAAAAGACATGCCGGAGGTGAAAGGCATCTTCAGAAGTGGTGCCTGATCACACTACCCCATGTTCTGGGAAAGTTGCTACTACATTTCATGTCATTTTTTATTAGAAATGAGATGGGAGAGCTTAGAAAAGTCACAATAAAAGAAACTACAAGTCGATGTGAGAGGTGGGAGGAGAAGATAAACAGTGGTGGAGAAGAAAGAAGAGTAAAAGGTTGTCTCTGACCAGAGCCTAGAAAAGTGCTTTGGCTGTAAACCAGAATGTACTCTGGCGGGTTCTAATGAGGATGTATGGAATAAGTGTGATGAGGATGATGAATCTAGGATGGATTTCTGGGTTTCTAAGATGTTTTTGACAAAGTTTTTGGTGAGGAAGATGAAGGGTTATTGCCTTAGAGTGGAAATAAGGGAGTATTTATAGAGGATGAAAGTGCCTTGGATTAACTGAGCCAAAGGGAAATGACATCTAGAGAAAAAGACATGCCGGAGGTGAAAGGCATCTTCAGAAGTGGTGCCTGATCACACTGCCCCATGTTCTGGGAAAGTTGCTACTACATTTCATGTCATTTTTTTATTAGAAATGAGATTGGTATCTTTTTTTTGTCGGCTAAGGCACAAAAAATGGTATGACTAAATGAGCATATAGTTCCTTTAGTTGGTCGAAGTAAGTTCCTCATGATTATAGAGGGTTTTAAAATGTGCTCTTCTTGTCATGCTTCCATTTAAAGGCCTAAGATTCCTCCAGAGGATGATAGTCACACTCCATTTGTGGATGGAGGGCTGACATACGTCCAGAGGCTCCATCAGGGCTGCTACAAGTGGAAGAAGCGTACTTTTTTGTCCGGAGGACAAAAGCATCTTCCTATAACCAATCGAAGTTTCCTCTGGACATAGGAAGTATATAATTGCTAAAAGGAATCTTCACTAGTATAGAATGTGGATACCACGATGGTTTTTATCCGTCGTGGTAACATTTCCACGACGGTTTTCTGACCGTCATGGAATCTAAGATCGTGGAATCTTTCAGATTCCACGACGGTTTTTTATCCATCGTGGAATAGGCAAAAAATATGACCTAAATATGGACATTTAAGAACATACCACGACGGTTTTACGTCAAAAACCGTCGTGATAGGCGGACCTACTACGATGACCTATCACGATGGTTTTCAGGAAAACCGTACTGGTAGGGTCCGTCGAAAAAAAAAAATTTACGAATTCATTTCATTTCCCATTTGTGGCAAATCTGGAAAATTTAACTCACAAAATCAACATTTTTTTTGGAAAATTCCCAAATCTGTGCCTTACCCAATCAATTTTAAAGCAATTTAAATCACAACGACAATCAATAATCATCGAAATGATGGATTTTTGACATTTTTTACGGAAAATTCCCAAATCAACAATCAACCAAATCAACATTTTAGAAGGAACATTGTGGATTTTTGATATTTTGGACGAAAATTTCACAATCAACAATCACAATCAACAAAATCAACATTTTGGACGGAAAATTCCAAATCCGTGTCTTACCCAAGTAAGATACATTTCAACTTACCGGATTGTCGAGCGTGGGTACGGTGGAGTGGTAGAGAATGTAGGGGACAGAGGAATGGCGGCGAGAGTGAAAGGGAAAAAGGCTCGGCGTTAGAGAGAGAGGGAGGAATGGCGCCTAGAGAGAGAGGGAAAAAGGCTCGGAGTTAGAGAGAGAGAGAGGAATGGCGGCGAGAATGTAGAGAGGGAGCGGAGAGAGATAATTAATAAAGGGAGGATATGGACGGCTTTGGGTTTGGAGTTAGAGTTTGTGTTAGAGAGTGAAAAAGGCTCGGAATGTAATGGGGAGGATATGGGCGGAATGTAATGGGATGGGAAAGAGGGTATTTTTTGGGTTTTAATATACGCTCCAAAAAGTTAAACAATTTCAAAAATTTTCAAAATTCCCGCTTTCATACCTACCACTACAGTTTTTGGAAAAAAAAAAAAAAAAAAAAAACCGTCGTGATAGGATGAAAAATTCAAAAAAAAAAATTTTAACCTATCACGATGGTTTTTCCTAGAAACCGTCGTGGTAGGTCAAACAAAAAAATTTTCACCTACCATGACGGGTTTTCCAAAAAAAACGTCATGGTAGATCACTACCACGACGGTTTTTGGGAAAAACCATCGTAGTAGGGTGAAAAATTCAAAAAAAAAAATTTAATTAAAATTTTTTTTTTAATTTTAGTTGAGATACTATGACAGTTTTTTTAACCGTCGTGGTATCTCTAGCTTCCACGATGTTTATAAAGAACCATCGTGCAAGTATGGTCTTCCACGATGGTTTTCTGTAACCATCGTGGAAGCTACCACGACGGTTTTCCCCAAAAACTGTCGTGGTAGGGAAAACCGTCGTGGTAGGGTGAAAAATTCAAAAAAAAAAATTTAATTAAAATTTTTTTTTTCAAAATTTTAGTTAAGATACCACGGCGGTTTTTTTAACCGTCATGGTATCTCTTGCTTCCACGACGGTTTTCTGTAACCGTTGTGGAGGTTTCGGTTTCCACGACGGTTTTCGAAAACCATGTTCCGTTCCGTGTTTTTGCCGCATTTTTCACGATGGTTTTTTAAAAAACGATCGTGGAATCCACATTTTATAGTTGTGCTTGCATTTAACCTGTGGGACCCAGTCCTCCTAAGGAAAATTGGCTTCTATTTGGGCCTTTTGGACTCAAAGTATGGGCTAGGCACATTAGGTTACTAAAGGTTGGCTAGTGGCTTATTTCATGTAATATTTGGACTTTAAAAAATGATAATTTTGGGTTTTGAGTACCAAGGGTAAAGAATGCTATTTTGTGATAATTTCTCCACCACCCACTTATTTATGACAAAAATGCCCTTGGAACCCCCAAGTGGGACCAAGCTTAGTTTGGGTCAATAAGTAAGCGGTTTTATTTATCTTCCCATTGTCCACCAAACCACGGCTGACTAGGGTTCCTCGAGCGTGGCTTGGGTTCACCGATGGAGTCCATTATAGAAAGTGAACCTAGGCTTCATCGGAATGGGCCTTGCGCAAAGACGGGAATCAATACTATTAGTGTAAGTTGTAGAACATCACTAATGTGCTTTAGTATTGTTCTCTCAGATAGCTCACCGCTTATAGGAATAGCCTAAATACTTTGTGTTTGATTTTTCTATTCTGTGCATGCATGTTGTACTTTAATCTTAGCTCTTAAAAAAATGGCGTAATTCTACTTTGGTTTTTTCAAGCAAGAACCTGTCCATTATCCACTGATGTTAAGCTGAAAAAAAAAAAAGGGAGAATTATGAATAAAAATAGAGATGAACATCACAACATATAAACTATGGCATTACTAGATGTTTTATTTACGTTTTTGCACTCTCTAGTTCCTCCTACCCATTTATTTACACCAAAAAAAAAAAAAAGAAGAAGAAGAAGAAGAAGAAGAAGAAGAAAGAAAAAAGAAAAAAGCACTAAAGCCTACCTTTGCATCGTCCCAAAAGAGTTCTGATCTATTGAGGGAAGTGTACGAGAAAGACATCAAAAGAAAAAAGGTTACAACCTTTTTAAAGCCTGTTAAGATCTGTTAACCTGTTATTTCACTCGCGATTGTCAAAGAAAAAGAGATTGAAACAAAATTTATTGATATATTAGAAATACCATACAGATAAAAATTTAGAGTAAAACTCTGAATGATAAAATTTTGTTGATCAAAGTTCAAAATAAAACTTAGCACATACTCTCATATCTATAAGAATCAGAACCAAAAACAAATTTGATTTCAGATGCCAATCTTATTCTTAATTTGAAAAGAAATCCAACTTAAAAGCCCAAAATAAGATAAATCTTTTTTTAGGAGACCAAATAAGTTAATCCTGTTTAAATAAGGATGTTTTTACCTTACCCTCATTTAGGCTATTAAAAAATATATATACAATTGATTTTTTTATTGCTGTAAATGTACTATATTTGATAGACAAATCTATACCTTTAATTACAATCAATTTTCACTACAAAAATTATATAAACATCATGATATGGATTAAGATCATGACTAGAATGAGGAAGGCGTCCTCAAGTCCAACAAGACACCCCAACAGTTTCCCTTTCCATCTCTGCCTTTCCTTGAATACGGATGGATCGTTCGAAAGAATTGTCGGAGCCCCCGCCTTGTTCAAATCTTCTACTTCCTCAAAATATCGTGGAAATATTTGTTTCTTTTCAAAATTTTTGGTGCCTAAAGGCACTGTTTGGAAAGGAGCCCTTCGTGAATCGTCTCCATGTGCTGAATTTCTAAACTTTTCCTTTGACTGGTGCTTATTACTAATTATTTTTGGAATCCGAATTTACATGTTACCGGCCCGCTGTCCATTATTCGACATCGTATCTTGCTTCAAAAGCTCCAAGAACCGATCCCATGCAAAGCATTGGGCCCCAACAATGCATATGCGATAGGAATGTTGAGGTCAAGCCCAAGGACCACAAAACAACTGACCACTAATGTTTCAGATTCCTTAAAAATATATATATATATATATATATATATAATTGACAACTTACCTTAATGTGAATCATAATTATAATATGAAATTAGTAGGCACCCACCCAGGGATACTATCTGCTTCAAATCCTATCTCATCATGGAAGTTTTTCTGTTGTCGCGTTTTGGTGTATGTAATTTCTCTTTGAACTTCACTAAATTTTATTGATGAATCCGGTTTCAATTAAGGATTTTATCTCATATATTATACGGTCATTCACAATCTTATTTGTGTGCTTTGTTTATTAGTTTAATACAATTGTCCATTTCAGAAAACACATGCAAATACTCTTCGCTGACTTAATACAAGAAAATTACCTTCCCGCCAATTTAACATGACATAAGACCCTTACCTTCATAAATCCCACCATGATGCAATTTTATTATAAATCTTTTATTAACTTAGTTGCTGCAGTAAACAAACCAGAACTTCAGATTTACGAAAACCAATCCCGTATTTTCATATAATTATGAGAGAAGAAAATTTAAAAATTAATCTCATTTTTTGCTCTCAAACTAAAAGTCAAATTTAATTTTGGTTTTAAATTTTTGAAACATCTCAAGACGAGTTTTAATTTGATCTATTTGGTTTCCTAATTTAGGCTTTTAGACCATCCAATTCTCAAAAAAGGTGAGAAACCTGTGATTTAGAGTGGATGAGTTTTGTAATTTTACATAGGTCGTTATTGGCAAGAAGGAAAGCATGTCTTTTTTATTCAAAATTTTAACAGTCAAAAAAAAAAAAAAAAAAAAAGACAAGTTTAGGAAAACTTCCTAGTAGTTTGGGGGACTCACACTGGAATGTTTTGAAAATTAAGGGTGAAAATAAGATTTGGCCTATAATTCATGGACTGAAAATAGAGATAACTGATTAAAAAAAAAAATTAAAGCAGAATTGAAAAAAACAAAACAAAACGACTGCACGAATAAATTTTAGGTAACAACAATTAGTTCAATCTTGACATTTTTCTTTAAAAAAGTGAGATTAATGCTTACATCTTAAAATAATAACCCAAGTTGCAGTGTCACCATCCACAAGTTTTTAATCTATCAATACTTAAAAGACATAACACGTTATCTACTATCCCGAGTAGACAACTGAATGAACCACATAAACAATCAAAATAGACCACAACCGGACCCTATGCAATTCCAAAGATCCCAAGACAATAACACATACCAAACCCTACGTCCCAATTTAAAGTAAGTTTTTTCAGTGCCCAAAATTTTCGTCACAAAAAGACAACCAAGGGAAAATAATAATAATAATAATAAACTAAAGAACTCACGGTATTAATAGGTTAAAAAAATCAGTTGAAAGCATTTAAAAAATTTTAATGAGGTGCCATAACGTGAACATTTATATTTGGTAGAAAGGAAGTAGAGATTTGGAACGATGGGCAATTCGTTTAATTACTGCGCACTGTCAATTTCACTACTCTTGTTAATTATTCTTTGGAAGGGTAAACAATATTTGATTATTTAGAACCGAATTTTATCTGTCACTTGACCTCCTTTCACCTTTAACAACCAGAAATAGATAATTTATTCGGCTTTAAAGTCAACAACATTTAACATATGCAAGTGCCCTGTCTGTAGTTAATTAACATCAAAACTTTTACATAGGTGTTATTATATAGAATACAACCTTTGTGTGTTTAGTTTAATGTTTCTGAGTAAATGATAAACTCACCTTCAAAATACATTTAAGTTCCAGAAAACAATACAAGATAATTCATTTTCCAACTTTTATGAGTGCGCCTCTTCGTAGCGCTCTTAATTGGTTTCAACAAAGTAAATAAATGGACAATTCACTTCCCTTCTTGCATGATATTGTGTGATTAATGCTTGAATCAAATTCCCCAAATGATGGGAGTGGATTTTTGTATGACAATCTTCAGTCTTACGTTATATATATATATATATATATATATATATATATATATAATATTGGTTTAGTAAGTATTTTGCTCACTTAATATGCACACACACACACTGCTCTACTAAATAGGTTGTTTTGTCCATTTCAAAAAAATTTTAAAAAAAAAAAGTTGTTCTGTTTTAGTAAATAGTTTGTTCACATTTGACACGGTTGGTGGTTCTAACTATCCAAATTTACTAATGACTTGAAATTATATTGTAGAAGCTCATTGGTGTAAGATGACGTCCATGGCTAAATTTGGAAGAGATCTTAGTTTCAAGTCTGATTTTATGGCTGAAGTTAATAAATCTTAGTACTTTGTCTAATTACAAACTTTTTGGTTTTCATTTTACTGTGTGTGGTGCATGAATGACCTTTTGGTTTTCATTTTTTAATGGTTGTATAAAGTGTGTGGTGCTTGAATGCATGGTTTTACAACCATAATTAAAGTGTGATGCACGAATGTACAACTTTAATTGTTTAGCTTTTATTGTTGCATTAGTCTTTTGGTTTTCCTAGCATGAAGGGTTGTTTCATGCCAATTTTAGGACAAATTTTAAGATAAATAAATTATAACTTTTGATGAGAAAAACATTGCAAAACCAGTTTGGTTTCTTTTGTAATCCTTGGGACATTCCAAGTTTGTTCGAATTTGAGTTTTTGTATCATTAAGGTGGTGATTACTGTATCATTAGTGTGATGAGCTCTAAAACTATCTTTAAGTTCTTTTTGAGTGGTGATGATTATCTGTATTCACAAAAAAATCTATAGATTAATTTTTTTTATTTTCAACTTCCCAAACACAACCATTGTTGATTTGCAATTCCAACTTAAAATCAACATTACAAATTTAGGGGTGGTTGAGTGTAAGGATAGCAATAGGCTGAGATGAAAATGGGAATGCTTTCCCTAACCCATACCTGTCCCCCTTTTTACTCTCCATAACTGCATAAATTAAGAAGGGTGTAGGGAATCCCTGCTAGGGGTACTCTATCTATATCCTGTCTTTTTTTTTTTTTTAAAATTTCTATAAAACAAATCGTATCCACATACCCACCTATTAGGGGCGGGTAACTGCAGGTTCATGTATTCGTGGGTAAAAATATCATCCCTAATTAAAGGGCAGTACAAGAGTTATAAGATCATTGGTACGTATTTAATAATAATTACAAAAAAAAAAAAAAAAAAACCCTGCCCGCAGAACCTGAAATTTAAATAGGTAATTAACATAAATTTCTAAATAAGCGTTTCATGTTTTTTTAATATTTAAATAGGTAGTTTATATAAATGTCTAAATAGGAGAGTTCTTTGTTTTAAAAATATATCTATTTTTTCTTCATTTATAGGAATATCTAAGACAATATCTATAATGACAACATTACATTTTCATAAAAAATTGAAAATAAACAAATAAAAAATTGTTAAAAAGAAAACAAAAGTATGTGTTTTTCACCAAAAAAAAAAATTATAGTCATGAAGATCGTGATTTTATGAGTATGAATTTTCTTTTAAAAAGGTGGAGATCAATATATGTTTTTCCTTAATTATGATAATGACTTTTGAAAGAATAAATCTTAATTAGAATTGATCTTACATCATTTTCATCATCAATGTTAAAAAAAAAAAAAGTTAAGGAAAAAAAATGAATCAGAATAAAAGAGTAATAAGCTAAATAGTAAAAAAAAAAAAAAAAAAAAAAAAAAAAAAAAAAAAAAAAGCAAACTGGATGGTACAAATTGTTACTTTAAACCTTTAAAATTTTTACAATATTATTACAAAATGAACATATTTTAAAATAGATCATAAAAATAGACACTTTGTATAATTATTTTTTAAAAATTAGATTATTTTTTTCTACTAACTAAGTATTTAAATTCAAATTAGCTTTTTTTTTTTCTGTAATTTAGTGTCGGGTAAGTATGTCAAGCATTCCGTATTTGACAAGTCAATAATTCTGTCCATAAAGTTGATGGAACTAAGGAGTAAATTTATTAGTTTCTATAGTTGAAACGAAATGTTCTGGACACCTCATTATAAGATAAGGCCTTCCAGGAAATTTTCTAATTTTTCGAGAATGTACAAAAAAAAAATGATGCATTTTTTATGAAGGAAAAAAAAGCAAATATAAGAGGACAAAATAATGCTAATCAACAAAGAAATAGTGTCTAGCTCTAGCCTTCTAGCAAATATATGCAATTCCATAGTGAGGAACGTACTTAAAGCGTCATAAAGCATCTTTAATTTTAATGCAATGTTAAATTATCGCATTAATAATAAGTTTTAACATTTGTCACTTATTAAAAAAAAATACACTCTAATAAATTACTATATTTGATGTCAAATTTTTCATATGCTAAACTTTATGATAATTTTTTTAATGCAAAATATGAAAAATATCAAATTTAATATTTGATTGTTATTCGTTGTTGTCTTAATTTTTTCATATAATTATGATAATATATAGATTTTTAATTTACCTAAATCCTAAAAATTCACCTTTTCAAGTTACAAAAGATATATAATAATAATGACAAAAACTATAAATGACACTAGAAGCAACGTAATGTATTGGAGTATAAATTAAATAAGATCACATTATTTTTCACAATCTTTTTATAATAAATATAGTATTAAATAGACAAATTCAGTGTTTGTGGTCCTTACATACACAATACGCAAACCGAATAATACATCAAGTACGACAAAGTTTAACACAAATACAAGATTTTTTTTTGGGTGAATATAAAACTAATACAATATATTACAAGACCACACATACCAAAGACTACATTAGTAATAAGTAAGGAGTGCATACACCGCCCGCAATATAGTGAGCGAAAGCAACAGGAAAGCAGCTAGAAATGAAATCACAGACCAAGGGCTGCCAAAATACTCGTTCTTTAGCTTTGCGATCCTCTTATTCCAAGGATTCTTGCAGAATTTATTCACTTCATTATACATTTCAGTGTATAAGAAATTACTCCGTATAAAATAGACGCCAGAGGAGATCTGGGTGAACACGTTGGAAACCTTTTCATCATCCCCTATCTCATTATCAATGATTCCGCAGTGGCGTAATAACTCAACGTCCTTGGTAGATTTCACTAGACATTCCATGACATGCAGATAATCCCCCACTTGTTGGAGAATATGGTATTTTTTACTATACTGCTCGTAAGCAACCAGGTTTCGAAAGAAGCTCTCTGTGTGGTCGTAGATTTTCAATGGTGGGATGCTCAACACTCCATTGCTGAACCTAATGTCATAAAATGCCTCAGTACGATCTTTTGCTGACTGAAACTTCACTCCAACTTCTTTGAGTGCCACTGCAGTCCAAATGGGTTCCCATGATTCCCGGCTATTATTTGGCTGTTCGCGTGTTTTCCGCACCAAAGCTTTCATTACTGATCTGGCAAATGGGCTCCGTATATTCCTCCTCGAAAATTCCGATAATGATTTCCACAACCTATTCTGCTGTTCAGGTGTTTCCGTATTCAAAGCGCTTCTTCTGCGGACAACCAAAGCTTCGTAGACTAGACCAAGTAAATGAGGGATTTGATCCAGCTGCGATGTTGGCAGATTCAAATTGGGTATTGGTTTTCCATTGAAGTGAAAAAATCCAAGGGCTAGTTCAACAAAATCCTTGTCTGTGTCTGCGAACGCAAACCAATTAACATGATCATTTTCGTCGGGTGATGCAAACAGCATAATAAGATCATGTTGGTCAGGTGTTTGGTCTGTTAATGCAAACAGAGTGCGTAAAACAAATAATGGTACTTGGTTTTCGAATAAAAGAATGTCACGCATTAGAAGAGGCATCATCCACCTTCTATTAAAAAGCATATCGATCCTTCGGTCTTGCCTCCACGTCCCTCGGAAGAGCTCAATCAAAAAGATGCCATCACGTACCATGCATTCGCCGAAAGGAACTCCATTCATCTGATGGGTGTCCCGATAGCAATGAAGGGCTTGTGTTTCTCCTTCCGCATTTGTCAATGCGTCAACGTATCTATCGATGCCATTCTCCATTACTCTCCGTAGAAGCACTTGGAGATAATGTTCTTTGTGCTCTTCCATGTCTTCTAATGCAGCATTTCCATGGTGATAAGGTCCAATTGACACCAAAACCGGTTCGTAATGCTTGGCACTTCCATCTCGAAGACCAGAGTGAACTCTGTAAAGAGCACACTTACCCTTGGCCCTTTCAACTATAGAACGTGCTGGTTCATCTACAATTAGCTCATATAAATTATAAATTAGATATGTTTCCCCTATAAGCGGATAAACAATTAGGATCATAAGAAAATATGGCAGGAAAAATTAGAATAACAAATGTGAAATGTGAAATGTCGGTGCTAATTTTTTCTTTTTAACACAGAAGTTGACTTCAAGGAATAAGAAAGTTGCTCTCTTATGAAGTTTTGATGTAACCTCTGGTTTTGAAATTTAAAGACCAAAATGAGAGTTTTAACATATAGTGTAGGCACCCACCGGAAAAATTAATCGTTTGCCATGTGTGCTACTTAATTATATTCATTATGTACTAGTAAAAAAATAAAAAAAAAAGTAATTTGACTTAAAATGAAGTAATTTGAGGGGGAAAATTTTGAAATGAAAGTGAAAAACAAAAATACCCGAAATCCTAAGTGCTTAGTCAAAATACCACTTTTGCCCATTTTAGAAAATAGAGCTAAAAAATAAAGAGCATAAAC
Source organism: Ficus hispida (assembly GCA_025413025.1). NCBI lineage: Eukaryota > Viridiplantae > Streptophyta > Magnoliopsida > Rosales > Moraceae > Ficus > Ficus hispida. The sequence goes on from CM046373.1 coordinate 27,054,344, forward strand.
AATTTATCCTTCTATACTTATTTTAATATTCTAGTGACACAATATGAAAAATAGTATGTAACTTATATTGGGAAGGATAATTCCGATATAGAAATTTAATCACTTTAGGGGTCACTGATATTACAAATACAAGTGATGGTTCTAGCATATGTGTAAGAAGGGTAAGAGTAATATTTTGACTAGAGACAGGAGGTGTTTTCCTCATTGATTTATTTTGATTAAGGACTATCTCAAAATTTTATTAAACAACATAAAATAATTTTAAACTAAACTTTATAAAGCCCCAATAGAAAAATCCCTTTGCTTCACATATTCGTGTTTCCCCACAACGGTGGAACCACGTTGAGCCCGGGGATCTAACCACATTTTCTCCATCCATGGAAAATTTTGTTACAGTTTTGCCAATTTGAAAATGAATGGTATATTTTCTTGACAAAGTTAAAATATAGCGCACAAAAACATTTTCAGAAATTATAATACACAGTATTTTTAAAGCAAACAAATAAATAACAGATTTTAAATATTTGAAGTAAAATAGCATATTTATTAAGAAAATAATTTATGTCTTTTAGTAAAGCTCCTAGTATTAAAATTTTTTTTATGAGTAAATAAAATATTTACGTTATAAATATTGTGAAACAAGTTATTTACTTTTTTGTAGAATGTTATTTACTTTTTTGAGTTGAGTAAAGATGTAATTTCACTCTTTCTCCCTAAAATAAATAACCCTTGAAAAAATATATCCAGTTTAGAATGTTTAATTGGAACATTTTGAAGTCACTACAACGACTAAACAGAGTTCGAAGAAAAGTTTAGGGAGTATACATTAAAATTATTTAATTAAAAAAAAAAAAACGACAGAGAGGAGCTGGTGGTTTAGTAAAGAAAAATACTATGATCACAACTCTTATTATTTTGGATAAATTACTCATTTAGTCCATAAACTCTAAATATTGTGTAAGTTTGGCCCCTAAGCTTTTTTTTGTAGCTCGAATGCCCCTAAAATTTTAAAATGTTACTACAATAGTCCTTTATGCTAATTGTTGAACGAAATATGTTAATAATTTGATCAAAAAGTGACGCAAACTTCGGATTCTGTAAAAAAATTAATAAAAAAACTACTATAGCTACGTCTTGAATAGTTTGTGATCATTCTGTTGGATCTAAATGTGCCCTAATGATAGAAAATCAATATTAGGGATTTTCTGTAAATATGACATTTTGATATTAATAAGAGGAGGTTATTCATGTTTAATAAGTTGTATCCTATTTACTTTCATTTGTTGATTGTATGGTTATTTTGAGCAAACATAAAATACTCCTTGGCTGTTGGTAATATATCGGATTACTATATATATACGGGGTATACATAGAAGACGTGATAATTTGATAACAGTCGAAATAAATAGTCCGCAATCGATGGAATAAGATTTGGGGATCTTATTCATGATAAAATTGTAAAGGTTGTCTACTTCATTGGAGGGATGGTTTGTCTTAACCATTAGATAGGTTCCGAGTAGAAACTTTAATGTATACCAGTATTGAGGTATGATATTGGAATGGATCTAAAGTGTTAATTGATTCGGTTTAACAATTCCGTTTATAAGAATCAATGACGCTTTATTATCATCCTACATTAATCTTAATCCTGAAATGATTACTTGAGTTCGTATCCATGACTTATATACTTTAATGCACTACAAGTGAGACACTGTCAATTCATGGTCAATATACTTGTGTTTTGGGTGCATAACTTATATGGATGGAGAAATCAAGATTCATATATATGGAATCCATAGCTATCTTAACGATAGTACATGTTATCTACTTAAAGGCATTATTCGGGTATTGAAAGATATTATAACTAGATCTTGGCCATCGATTTACTTTATGTTCTCTGATTGTTTACCAATTGTATGATTTTTCAATTGCTGGTTCTTCCAATAGAGAATAATAGAACTTTAAGTTAAAATGATTGAAAAGGTAAAATGAAAAAAGTCCTTAATTCGATCATGGATAACATATGGGGATTAAGCAAGCGATGAATAAATCATGGAAGAAGCACTACGTTAGAGAGCTTTCGTAATACAGTATGTAAACAGAGTTCAGCATCAAACTTTTAATGAAATAGTTTTGAAGTTGATAATAGATGAATAATTAATCTGGGATTAATTTTTCATAATTATAGGAGCTTCTTTACATATTTCCATCGGGTCTCTCTATTAGCTCATATAGTTCCATATAGCATCTCGGAATTTGTTCTAAATAAGATCGGTAAATTTAAATGGAATTTAGTAATGTCTATTAAAACATGGTACTTTCTAACATGCAATCCAGAAATGATTGGACATGTGAAATTTATAGACAAATGATTTATCAACATGTGATTAGTTAATTTGAATTTTGAAAATAAGATTGTGTTTGAATTATTTAATTTTGAAAAATAAAATTTTTTTCTCCTAATTAAAAGAAGTGCACGGCTTTTAATTGAGTGAATAAAATAAAATTTTGTTTCAAAATTATTCAAATATATTCCTAAAATTAAATTATTAATTGATTTAAATAATGGAGATTATTTAATAGATTTTTCTTTCCTTAAAAGAGGTGCACGGTTTTTTGTGAGGAAAGAAAATTGAAATATTCCATTTATTTAAACTTATCAATATGGATAATGTTTGTGGAAAATATTTATTCAAATAAGTGAATCTTCTTTAAATTCGAAAAGGTTTAAAAGAAATTTGAATCTTGATAGGACTAGGATCTTTTGACTAGTCTAGATTCTTGATTTAAAATTTGAACCACTAATCAACATTTATTTCTCATAGTGGTCGAATTTTTTAAAGGATATATCTCCCCTTGAAAAAATGTTTTTAGGTTCAATGAATCTGGCCCTAAAGTTGTATGATCTTTTAGTTCAAAATTTATCCGGAAAAATAATTATTAATTATTTTCAAGAATGAGATAAATTTTGAAAAGGATTGGACTTCTATATAAAGGCTAGGAATTCTTGAAAAACAAAAGATTTTTTGTGATGGTTACTAAGACAAAAAAACGTTTTTTGGGAGTGAGAGAAAACCAATTGTAGTTTCTTCTACTTCATAAAATTTGGCTATCTTGTGAGAGAGAAAATTCTATTGAATCAAAACTATGAGGAAGGTTAAACCGAGTGATAATTTTCATAGGAGGTTAACGGGTTCCTGTTTTATAGTTTTGAATAAAGAAGTTGGATCAAATTCTCAACGAGAAATATCGGAATTGAGAAGGAGGGTTTTAGACTTCGGAAAGCATTATCGGTTGCTTGGATTCATAGAACGTATGCCCACACACACTCTTAGACATGGAACTCGAGAATAGTAAAGAAAACACATTGGTCAAACGCTCTAGTAATTCCAGAATCCAAGAAATAAGGTACGATTGATCATGAATTTAATTTATTGTTATATGCATCATGAGCTTCTTTTCCGAATTGGCATAAAAATTTTAAAAAATCCACTGCGCCTAACTCTGTTATCAGATCTATTTTTTTCAACAATTGGTATCAGAATCAACTCATGATCATGTATATAACATAAATTATTTGATCGAATAAATTTCTCTCTATGCATTAATAAAATATTTTAGAGAGTTGGCACTCTAGGTTTTATTTTGTGTATGTTAAATATATTATGAATGGACATATGGATGAATGAATGCTTTATATTATTTTTATAATATATGATGCTTGTTCAATTTTTGCCGGTCATGATTCCATAGAGGTTAGAATTTGTATCTAGGTTTTCAAGTGTAATAGATACAATATATTATCACCGCTAGGTCATTCTTTTAATTCCTAGAATTTTTATAAGCTGGAAACGGCATAGGAATTTTTTTGTAAAATTCGGGCTGTAATAGATTCGAAGAGATTGAAGATGAATAATGGTATGGAAATTTTCAAATGATGTGATTTTTTGTTTTTTGGAAATTTTCAATTAAAAAAATATTTTTTATATAAAAATTTAAAAAAATCATATAATCTTTTTGAAAATCTAATTTTCCAATGATATGTGATCTTGATAATTTAGAAATCAAAATTGAAAATTTAAATTTAAATTTAATGGATATTATTATGAATTTTAAAATTTTGTAATTTAAATTTGAAATTTGAAAATTTCAAATTGTTTTTGAATTTTAAAATTTAATAAACTGGATTTTTATTTAAATTTTGATATTTTGTAATTTTGATTAAAATTAAAAATCACATATAATCTTTTTGAAATTTAAATTTAATTTTAAATTTGAAAAGATGTGACATTAGAGAAGGAAGACACATTGAAAAAGGATACAAGGCATGGATCTACAAATGAAGGCCGATATGTGTTTCGGTTAATTTTTATAAATTTTACAATTTTCTTTTCTCTATGATGGAATCATGATCCACGGCTATTTACATATTTTGCAAACCATAGATGATATGTTACTAGATGAATATGTTATACTATTTCATGATGTATTAATAACATGCCATATGGACTAGGGAGTGCCACTCAATAAATATTGTTTATACATGAAAAACAAATACCCTAATTTAAAAGATTGAGTGGGAGAAGGTTTTACACACTAATACCTACGGCCTACATCGTTGGTCCAATAGTTATGTATAGTAGTGCCTACTACTCGGTTTTGATTCAGGAATTCCCTTCGGATAGGTATCTTACCTAGAGCGCACACTGATTTGGATTTCCGAAAGGATAATAATTTTGAACATATTTTATGTTTTGATAACCACTCGGTGGCGGATGTAAAATATGGATTCAAAATTGGAAACAATTGTTATACACTCATGCTACTTTATTTATTAACCCTCATTCGAGACTCTATTATATAAAGTAGTGGCCAAATAAACGATAGCTAATATATATTTAATGGAGTATGCTCCATGGACAAATATGTATTAATCGGAAGGGATCCGTGTTCTTGGCTAGTTATTCTATAAATACCCCTCGGTAGCTTAGAAAGCAGAAGTTAGGAATTATCGTTGTAAGGTATGTGTTTTAAGGGTTTTACACATGAACATTTAGATTACATATAGATCTTTTTGTTTCATTACAAAACCATATTTTATAAATTGATAGGATATTTACTCGTACTTATTACATATTTTCTTATTATATATCAAAATATCGAGCCATTTATCTATGATACTTACGTAAAATAAATTAACTGGTGAGAATTTTAATGACTGGAAAAGGAACTTGCTTATCGTCCTAAACTTTGAGAAATATAGTTCTGTCCTAACCCAACCTCGACCGCCAACGCTTGCAATCGATGCTCCTGATAGGGATTTTGTAGCACTTGAGCACTAGGACAATTCCAACCTAAGTGCCATGTGCTATATTCAAGCGAGCATATCTAACGTGCTCTAGAAACAGCATGAGAAACATCAAACGGTAAGGCAGATCATGGATAACCTAGAGGAAATGTTTGGTGAACAAACTGTCCAGGCTAAGACTGATGTATCAAAGGTCTCATGAACTGCAGGCAGAAGGTTGGAACTCCTAGCACATGATGACAGTCATGGCTTATTTGTCTGAGGCTCAGGCAAATGGGACTGAGATCGATGCTGTAACTCAATTGGTCATGGTTTTCCAAACCTTATCCAAGGATTTCGATTTGTTTCAGGCATCCTACAACCTTAACCGGAAGGAGATGTCTTTAACAGAATTGATGAAAGAGTTGTAAGCCTTTGAGAATATTTTTAAGGGTTCTGGATCTAAGGCTGAGACAAATGTGGCTGAACATAGTTTGCCTCCTCCTAATCCCAAAAGGAAAAAGGAAAAAGGGAAGAGCAAGGGGAACAAGCCTGTGGTGAATGCACCTGCTTCTAAGAAGTCTAACAAGACTAAGAAGCGAAAGATGGATCCCAAAAAAGATAAGTGCTTTCACTGTGGGAAGAAATGACATTTCAAGAAGGATTGCCGAGAATTCCTGTCTATGCGAAAGTAAAAAGGTAATTTCGATGTCCTGTATCTTGAGGGTTGTTTAGCAAAAGAATCTAAGGACAATTGGATTATAGATTCTGGAGCTACTAGCCATGTTTGTACTTCTCTACAGGGGTTCAAGGTAACCAGAAGTCTACGTAAGCAGAACTTCCCGTTAAGAACCAGTGATGGGACGTTAGTGCTAGCTGAAGCAGTAAAAGAAGTGCATCTTTATTTTGATGAATTTAGATTTATTATTTTGAGACTTTGTTTCTATGTTCCTAGTTTTAAGAGGAACCTAATTTCGGTAGCTTATTTGATTAAAGACTTCTATTCGGTTTATTTTAATAATAAAGTTGTTATTAAGAAAAACAATTCTCTTATCTGTAATAGATGGATGTATGAAAATCTTTATTTTATCAAACCTAAGATCCACTCACTGCTTGATACAGAATTAGAAAAAAACTCTAAAAGACATAAGTTTTCTCACTCTAACAAATCTTATCTTTGGTATTTATGACTTGATCACATAAGCTTTAACAGAATTCAAACGATCATAAAGGAGGAATGCATTGACATGTATGAGATTGAACCTTGGCCACAATGTGAATCCTGTTTGGAAGGCAAGATGACTAAACGACACTTTGCTGCCAAGGATGGTCGTGTCGAGGAACTTTTAGAACTTGGGCATATGGATGTTTGTGGTCCCATGAACATAGAAGCACATGGTGGGTATGAGTATTATATCACTTTTATTGATGATTACTCAAAGTATGGATATGTCTATTTGATGATCCGCAAAAGTGAAGCATTTGACAAGTTTAAAGAATTTTGGGCTGAAGCAGAGAAACAATTAGGTAAGTCCATTAAAATACTTAGATCGGATCGAGGTGGGGAATATATATCAGATGAGTTCTTAGGACATTTGATAGAGAATGGGATAAAATCCCAGTTGACTGCACCTGCTACTCCTCAACATAATGGTGTAGTTGAGAGAAGGAATAGGACCCTATTGGATATGGTCTGGTTTATGATGAGTTACTCCACATTACCTTTGTCATTTTGGGGACACGCCTAATAAATGCACAAAAATATATTTTTATTTATATAATTTATTAAATAAATCACATTTTAAATAAGGATTTTCATAACATTAATTCATAATATTTTACTTTAGAAATATTTATTATTTTCTTTGTTTTCATTATTTCCTCTTTCTTTTTCCTTTCTTTTCCTTTTTCCCTCCTTTCTTCCGTAGGCATAGCCTCAGCTGCTCCTCCCCATAATTCCAGCCCAAGCCCGCACGCAGCAGCCTCAGCTGCTCCTTCCACAGGCGCCAGCTCAGCCCGAGAATCCAGGCCCGCCATTCCAGCCCAGATCTCCCATAAATCTCGCCCAATTCCAGCTGCCAGTCCAAGCCCGCGAGAATCTCGGGCCAGATTTTTAGCCCAGCTCCACCCAAGCCATCTATTTCCTCCAGCTGGTTTACCGCGAATCTCCACATAGTTAACCAACCTGGTTAGCGGATTTGTTGGCCAAAAATCCTCCCTAGCTTGTTGGACTCGAGCCTATATAATGAAGGCTCCTCAAGAGGATGTGATATAAATTTTCCATTGATTTTTAGCTGAGTTTTTAGTATTATTTTTATTCTTTATCTCACATTTTCTTGTTAGAACTTTGTGAGATGAATTGCAAGCTAGGCTAGAGTTCTTTGGTGAGGCTAGAGATGATCCTAGATGTGTAATGAATTTGTTTGGGTTTTGATTCTCCAATGGTTTGCAAAGTTTATATATTTGAGTAAATAATTTTTCTTTCATCTTGTTTTTCTCTCATATCAATATATTTTATTGTCAATTTTTATATAAATTTAGTCAAGCTCTTTTTATGTGATTGTTGCAACTAAGATATATTGATAGCATTATTTTATAAGTAGTCTTTTACTGCAATATTGCTTATGGTATATTGTCGCTTTTGGATTTATTATAAGATAATTTTTATTAGTTCTTCACATAAGAATTTTATTCACTCAAATAAATTTTAATCCACAAGTTTTTCAAATCTTTATTTTCCGATTGGTTGTTTGGGATGTAAAACTTTCAATTGAGTTATTTTATGAATCAAAATCCAATTAGGTACATGAAATATATAAGGGATTCTCAATGCCTTACCGCTTTTGATTATTGAGTTTTCTTCATTTTTAAATTACATTGTCATTAAATTTGTTTTAAAAATCACAAAAAGACTTCCTTTCCTTCTTTATTTGATTACGTATTCCTCTAACGCCTTTGTTTCGTTAATCTTTCTTTGCTTGTTTTTATCACCTCTTCGTGGGATCGACCGTCCTAATTGTACTGCAATCGACCGCTTGTTTTTGTACACATTTGGGCGAAACCAATGCCATACAAACTGCATACTATCTTCTGAATAACGCTTCCTCCAAATCGGTTCCTGAAACTCCTTATGAGTTATGGACGAGTAGAAAATCTAATTTGAATCATATTCGAATTTGGGGTTGTTCGGCACATGCCCTGGATAAGGAAGCGAAGAAGTTGGAGTCATGATCAGAAGTGTGCTTGTTTGTTGGCTATCCAAAAGGGACAAAAGGTGGTTTGTTCTATAATCCAAAGTAAAATAAAGTTTTCGTTTCTAAACATACAACATTCCTGGAGGATAGTTACAAACCTCGTAATAAAGTAGTGCTTGAGGAGATGATTTCGGGTTTTGATATTCCTAAAGTCACAGAAAACCATGTGGAAAACCATTAAAGAATCAACAACTACGGGAGTTTTGTCGTAGTAGGAGGATTATCAGGGAACCTGAAAGGTACATATTCAATGGTGAAGTTTTTAAAGCAGAATCCATAGAACATGTTGATGATCTGGCTATATACAAAGAAGCTATGGAGGATGTTGATTCTAGTCTTTGACAAAAGGCTATGAACACCGAGATGGAATCTATGGATTCCACCGGGGTCAAGAAACTTGTAGACTTACCCAAAGTATAAAACCGATTGGGTGTAAGTAGGTATACAAGAGAAAGAGAGGTGTGGATGGAAAAGTAGAAACTTTCAAGGTAAGATTTGTAGCGAAGGGCTATACGCAGAAAGAAGGAATCGACTATGATGAAACATACTCGCCTGTAGCAATGCTCAAGTCAATCTGCATTCTTATATCTATTGCGACTGTTCTCGATTATGAGATCTGACAAATGGATGTCAAGACAGCTTTCTTAAATGGCTCTCTTGAGGAAGATATCTATATAATACAACCAGAAGGATTCAAGGCAAAGGGCCAAGAAGACAAGGATACAAGTTGCTTAAATCCATTTATGGATTACAGCAAACATCTCGTTCTTGGAATATTAGGTTTGATCAAGCGATCAAAACCTATGGATTCGAATAAAACATTGATGAATCATGTGTTTATAACTGTATCAAGAACGAGAAAGTGGTTTTCCTTATACTTTATGTGGATGATATATTGCTTGTTGGAAATGATGTGGTAACATTATCATCTGTCAAAGTTTGATTAGCCAAACAGTTTGACATGAAGGACTTAGGAGAAGCTAGTGATGTTCTTGGTATTCAACTTTTTAGAGATAGAAATAACAAAATGATAGCATTCTCCTAAGCTTCATACATTGATAAAATACTTAAGAAGTTTTATATGAAAGATTCCAAGAAAGGTGCCCAAACTTTTAGGATTGGAATCAAGCTTTTTAGAGATGATTGTCCCAAGACATCGGAAGAAAGGGAGCGTATGAAAAATGTACCTTATACATTAACGATAGGTAGTCTTATGTACGCTATGTTATGCACAAGGCCTGACATTTGTTTTGCGTTTGGTATGGTAAGTCGATATCAGTCGAATCCAAGACCGAACCATTGGGCTGCGATCAAGCATATACTCAAGTATCTATGGAGAACGAGGGATTATATGCTAGTGTATTCCGGTCAGGACCTTGTTCCTATAGGATACACAGTTTCTGATTTTCAATCAGATCAGGATTCAAAGAAATCGACTTTAGGATCTGTCTTTACCCTTGGAGGTGGTGCCGTTGTGTGGAGTATTAAGTAATCTTGTATTGCTGACTCGACCATGGAAGCCGAGTATGTGGCAGCCAGTGAGGCATCAAATGAAGCGGTATGGCTCCGCAAGTTCCTTGGTGACCTTCAGGTCGTTCCTGGTATGAAGAAAGCTATAGTGCTCTACTGTGACAACAGTGCAGCAGTAGCTAATACCAAGGATCCTAGGCATCATAAGAGGAGTAAGCACATTGATAGAAAATATCACATCATCAGAGGCTTAGTTGAGAGTGAAAATGTGATGGTTTGCAAAATCGCATCAGAGGACAATCTTGCTAACCCGTTCACGAAGACTTTGACAGCCAGAAGATTCGAAGAACACATTGAAGGCATGGAGATGCGTAATATGTTACATTTACTCGCTTAGGCAAGTGGAGATTGTTTAGAGCTAAATGTGCCCTAAGGATAGAAAAATCAATATTAGGGATTTTCTGTAAATATGATATTTTGATATTAATAAGAAGATGTTATTCATATTTAATAAGTTGTGTCCTATTTACTTTCATTTATTGATTGTATGGTTATTTTGAGCAAACATAAAATACTCCTTGACTGTTGGTAATATATCGGATTACCATATGTATACGGGGTATATATAGAAGACGTGATAATTTGATAATAGTCGAAATAAATAGTCTGCAATCGATGGAATAAGATTTGGGGATCTTATTTATGATAAGATTGTAAAGGTTATCTACTTCCTTGGAATGATGGTTTGTCTTAACCATTGAATAGGTTCCGAGTAGAAACTTTAATGTATACCAGTATTGAGGTATGATATTGGAATGGATCTAAAGTGTTAATTGATTCGGTTTAACAATTCCGTTTATAAGAATCAATGACGCTTTATTTATCATCCTACATTAATCTTAATCCTGAAATGATTACTTGAGTTCGTATCCATGACTTATATACTTTAATGCACTACAAGTGAGACACTGTCAATTCATGGTCAATATACTTGTGTTTTGGGTGCATAACTTATATATGGATGGAGAAATCAAGATTCATATATATGGAATCCATAGCTATCTTAACGATAGTACATGTTATCTACTTAAAGGCATTATTCGGGTATTGAAAGATATTATAACTAGATCTTGGCCATCGATTTACTTTATGTTCTCTGATTGTTTACCAATTGTATGATTTTTCAATTGCTGGTTCTTCCAATAGAGAATAATAGAACTTTAAGTTAAAATGATTGAAAAGGTAAAATGAAAAAAGTCCTTAATTCGATCATGGATAACATATGGGGATTAAGCAAGCGATGAATAAATCATGGAAGAAGCACTACGTTAGAGAGCTTTCGTAATACAGTATGTAAACAGAGTTCAGCATCAAACTTTTAATGAAATAGTTTTGAAGTTGATAATAGATGAATAATTAATCTGGGATTAATTTTTCATAATTATAGGAGCTTCTTTACATATTTCCATCGGGTCTCTCTATTAGCTCATATAGTTCCATATAGCATCTCGGAATTTGTTCTAAATAAGATCGGTAAATTTAAATGGAATTTAGTAATGTCTATTAAGACATGGTACTATCTAACATGCAATCCAGAAATGATTGGACATGTGAAATTTGTAGACAAATGATTTGTCAACATGTGATTGATTAATTTGAATTTTGGACATAAGATTGTGTTTGAATTATTTAATTTTAGAAAACAAAATTTTTCTCTCCTAATTAAAAGAGGTGCACGGTTTTTAATTGAATGGAGAAAAGAAAATTTTGTTTCAAAATTGTTCATATATATTCCTAACATTAAATTATTAATTGATTTAAATTACGGAGATTATTTAATAGATTTTTCTTTCCTTAAAAGAGGTGCATGGTTTTGTGAGAAAAGAAAATTTGAAATATTCCATTGATTTAAATTAATTAATATGGATAATGTTTGTGGAAAATATTTATTTAAATAAGTGAATCTTAATTAAATTCAAAAAGGTTTAAAAGAAATTTGAATCTAGACAGGGCTATGATCTTTTGACTAGTCTAGATTCATGATGTAAAATTTGAACCACCAATCAATATTTATTTCTCATTGTGGCTGAATTTTTTAAGGGATATATCTCCCCTTGAAAAAACGTTTTTAGGTTCAATAAATCTAGCCCTAAAGTTTTATGATCTTTTGATTCAAAATTTATTCAGAAAAATAATTATTAATTATTTTTCAAGAAGAGATAAATTTTGAAAATGATTAGACTTCTATATAAAGGCTAGGAATTCTTGAAAAAAAAAGATTTTTAGTAATGGTCAAAGGCAAAAAACGTTTTTTGGGAGTGAGAGAAAACCAATTGGGTTTCTTCAACTTCATAAAATTCGGCTATCTTGTGAGAGAGAAAAAGAGAGAAAATTCCATTGAATCAAAACTGTGATGAAGGTTAAACCGAGTAATAATTTTCATAGGAGGTTAACCAATTCCTATTTTGTAGTTTTGAAGAAAGAAGATGGATCATATTCTCAACGAGGAATATCGAAATTGAAAATGAGGGATCTAGACTTCAGAAAGCATTACCGGTCGCTTGGATTCATAGAATGTGTATCCATGTACACTCTGAGACGTGGAACTCGAGAATAGTAGAGAAAACACGTTGGTCAAACGCTCTAGCAATTTCGGAATCCAAGAAATAAGATACGATTGATCATGAATTTAATTTATTATTATATGCATCATGAGCTTCTTTTCCGAATCGGCATAAAATTTTTAAAACTTTCGCTGCGCCGTAACTCTGATATCGGATCTATTTTTTCCAACACATTCCACCTACGAAAGGGAGTACCCCTAAACTATTAAAATATTTCTACAATAGTCATGTTTGTTAATTTTTAAGCAGAATCTATTAGTAATTTCATCAAAAAGTAATTCGTCTAAAAATTACCGTAAAGGAAATTGTAGCAACATTTTAAAAGTTTATGAACTCAGTTACGAAAAAAAGTTTAAGGATTAAAGTTACACAAAATTAAAAGTTTAGAGATCAACTTAATAATTTACTCTTTTATTTTTAAACTTTTAATATTTTTTAATATCAATGAAGTTTTCATTTTTTTTAATTATTGACAAGTTTTTTGTATTTTTTATTATGACATCAATTAATTTTACAAATATAACTATTTACTTCCTTCTCCGTATAGTAAGGTTTTAAAATATTTTAAATAAAAAGTAAATTTACTATGTTTAAAGAAAATTTACTAGATAATCAGTAAATCAATTGGACAAATATCATACCTATAAAAAGTAAATAAATTATTTATCTGATATATTTATTATTATTTTTAGGATGATAAATCTATTATATACTGTTAAATCAAATATTTTTAAAACATACTATTTATTTTAATTATTTATTTTAATTTTTTAGTAAATTACATCAAATAGCAATTATGAAAAGTATTAATGAAAACTATAACATAGTTTGTTTCAAATTTGCCCTTTTCTCCCTCCACAATCCCCCTTTCTCCTCTCTCTCTCTCTCTCCTCTGCTCCCCTCTCTCTCGCTCTCTCTCTCTCCTTGTCGATCGGAGAGGACGCTGTGCCCATCACGATATCGACGACGATGGAACGACGACGTAGCAATGGTGGCAGAGATACTATTCTCTCTCTCTCTCGTTGTTGTTCAACCGAAGAATGCCGAAACCATTGTGATCTCTGACAAATCGAGTGATCGACGGTCACGAGGCTCCGCGAGTACTCCGCAAGCTTTCTTCACCAGCGACAAGCGTGGCTTCCTCTCCAAGATCTGGGCTCCGCAAGCTTTCTTTTTGTGAGAGGACGACGCTTGCTTGGTCCTGATGTTTTGGTCTGTCGTTAGCGAGGCGAGTTGCGGTTGTGAATGGTGATTTTACGGTCCGAAAGAGAATTGCCCGATTGTGGCCGACGGAGGCAAACCGCGATCTTTGCGAGGGAGGACTGCTTGATTGTGGCGGATGACAGTTGGCACAACAAGATTGCGGTCTTGACATGAATCTGACCGTCGCGCAAGACTCTGTCTGAGGGCACAACGATTTGGCCTGACAAAGTCATGATCCAAGTCACCGGCAACGATGCCGGAGCACACAACAACAGAACGGCGAGTGCGAGTGTGATCTAGGAGACAGTAGGGTAAGGGTATTTTGGGAATTTTAATGAAATTGAAACCAAAAATTATTATTATTATTATTATTTTGTGAATAAAAATGTTTTTATTATTATTATTTTTAACTTAGAAATGAATATTTAAATTCTCCATCTTTTTAATTAAAGTAACATATAATATTATTACTAGACTATACATATAATCATAAAATGTTTTTATTTTCACTCATTAAAAGATTATACTATAATTTTTCATCCCACATGTAAAATATGTTAATTCCCTCTTTTTTTATATATATAAAAAAAATTACTTACTTGTTTCTCCCAATTTGATTGATGCATTTATAACTGCTTAAGACCAACAATAGCAAGTTATGGCCTGGGTTGGGAGGAGGTCCTCAATCCGCTAGCCCATAGGTTGGCGGACCTAGCTGGAGACTTGTGCAAAAGATCAGCTCATGAGCCGAATTGAACTTTTTTTAAAAAACTAGTTTTAAACACGTGCGAAAGCACGTGTGGATTTAATACGTTGATTATTGTTTACAAATGTTAATTGTTTTATAAAAGAATTAGCGGATGTTAAATTATTGAAGAAATCATTATGTTCTCTTAATTATTTATGGTCTTCTAAAGAGTTTAATAGAATCAAGTGATCAGTGATTAAATATTTGTAAACTTTTTTTGACATATTTGAAAAAATTATTTAACATAGGGACAAATTAAAAAAATAAAAAGTATTTTAAATGAGTCGATTATAAATATGTAAAAATTTTGAAGAGAAAAAGTAAAAACAAAAAATAAAACAAAAAAGTAGGCAAGCAACTCAACAAAAAAAGAAAAGAAAAAAGAAAAAAAAAAGTGTACAAAAAGACAAAATAGATAGACCAAATTTTTTAGTAGTGTTAAAACGACAACTTTTCCTTTATAAAATAGTTATAGATTTGGGATGTTTGGAAAAATGTAAAAATATGACTAGCTATTGGAGTTGAAAATAGTAACCTTTTATAATTCATATATGTGATAGTTACAAGAACAAAAATTATAATAACGTAAAATTAGTCATCTTGTTTTGGGTTTATACATGTCATTGTATTCATGTATGTATGTATCATTAAATAATGCTAGACAGGCAATTATGGATGTATACATGTCATTAATATTATATATATATATATATATATATGATATCACAATACACGATGCTACACTTGTCTTCTTGTATATATCGTTGTGCTGTATTTCTTGTTAAAGTTGTCCTAATTGACTTCCTATATTCCATTGACTAATGATCGATTTGTCATATGGTTGTCTATATAGCTCATTATTTTTTTAGATGATATCATTATACAATGCTAGTCATGTCATTATAGTTTTCCTTATAATTATCTTCGTATCTTTGTTTTCCATATATATATATATATATTATTTAAGTTTTCTTTGAATTGCATGCATTTATCAGAGCCGATGTATCCAATTATGAAACCAATTTCCACTTATGATCAGTGTTCACAAGAGCAAAAATTATTTTCAAATCAGGTAATAAAATAATAAATTAAAATTTAAAGTAAATTAAAATAATAAGGGTTATGCAGGTTAATGTAAAGAAGGCCAATTAAAGGTTAAATTGACCATGTATTCATGTAAACATATATATATATATATATATATAGTGGCAATATTTCAACTTCACTACTCAAATATTGCCATTTAGTATAATTTCTGTATAAATATTTTTGGATTAAATATAATTGTTTTCTATGTTATACGTTGTGCTAATAACTTTTCTTGATAGATTTTTTTTAGAGGGAATATTAGAACTAGATTTTTATTATGGTATCCTCTATAGTTTTCAACTTTAGCATATGAATATCCTTCTGTACCTTAAGATTGGAGAATTGAAATTTGAGTTCAAAAAAATCATATACAAGTACCTTAAGGCCCTTTACGGGGCATGAAATGTCACTTTTGCTCCCTCATTTGTTCCTTTCCTTCATATGTTGGGGAAATCACAAATGAAACTGGTTGTGGTTCTCCGTTTAATGATTCTGAATGTAGGATTGACAAATGATCTCATATTTGTTAACTAAAAATAAATTTTAACATTTAAGTCTAATGGTTACTTCATAAATATGTATGGTATATTGGATAAATGTTGTTCCAACAAAAGACTAGTCAGTTTGGTTTGCAGCTTGGAAATTTTGAGATTTAGCCTCCGTTTGGTTTGTCGGTTGGAGATGAAATTTTTAAGTTGGATTTAGTTGATTTTTCAAAAACTAATTATAATTTTTGTTGACTTTTCAAGAAAAAACAAAAACTCATATGAAAATTTTGAGTTGGAAACCTTTTTAGTTTAAACTATCAATATGAACAAAAGCATTTAAATTTCAATCCAAATTGGTATTTGAATATGCAGATAAATTATAAATATAAATTGGAAGTAAAATATGAATATGTGCTTGCACAGTTTGAAATTGGGGATTGATTGAACTGTGAAAAAAATATATATATTATGAAAACATAGTAAAGGAAATTAAAAATATAATGAAAAGGAAATTTAAACAAATTCAGTAAGCATGGCAATTATAGCAAATAGCATATTTATAGGTATCTTTGACATTTATAGCATAATTGCTAGTAAATCTTTAGATTTTCTTGAATTTTTTAAAAAATTTGGATTTACAGTTAATTATAACAACAAATTTATGTGTATAATCTCATATTAGAGGAAGGAAGGAAGGGGTTTTTTTTTTTAATAAATATTATGTGATCATAAATTTGATTATGTATTTATTATTATGGTTAAAATTTTATGTTACAATTTATTATTATTATATTCAAAAACTTTTTTTGTTATTTCTCCCTAATATGCACTGCAGCGCATAAGTTTCAAATTTGGGAAATTTAGGTGGGGGTCAAATCCTAAAATCAAGGCTTTGAACTGTATTTTAAGAGGGAGTTTGGCATCCAAGTTCAAACTCAATTTTTTGAGTTCAGTCCCAACTGATTGGGAATAAATTCAACCCCAACCTTTCTTTGAACCGTTATATAGTAAACCAAACTTGGTTTACTGTTCACCAAATCTCCTCTGCTATTTTGTTTCACCCGTATTTGGGCTCCTATTCACCATTCTCGTGTTCCTCCCCAGTGGCGCCCATCTGGTCACCGGCCTTACGAGCCACTCACCGGAATCGCGAGCTCGACGGCCTCGCGAGCCATCCACTATCCAATCGCAACAAGAAGCTCGGCATTGGGCATGGTGGAAAGCGAAATTTGACGGCAAGGGGAGGCCGAGGGGTGAGGAAGGTGGCGGTGGCTTGTAAAACCCACTGGCTGGTCGTGAATTTAAATGAAAGGAAAAAGAAATGGAGAGCAGAGAGAGTGGAAAATCGAGAGAGATGGAAGGGAGAGAGGGGGATAGAGAGAGAAAGAGAAGAGAGAGAGAGATAGGAGAGAGGGCACAAGGGTGGGGGTATGATTGTGTCGTCATGTTAGGGGGGCAACAATGGCGACACAACCCAGATCTGAGTTCGTGTTGGGGTTGGAGAGGGAGGGACAGGGAGCAGGGCGTCGGGATAAGGGGTGGGGGAGCAACGGCAGTGTAACCCAGATAAGGTTTGTGTCAGGGGCTTGCGAGAAGAGGGAGAATGAGGGGGGGGCCATCGGGGTATGGGGTGGGGGGCACGACGTCGCTGGCGGAGATGGTGGAGAGGATGGAGCGAAAGGAGGGGGGGAGGGGGAGAGAGAGAGGGAGGGAGGGGTATTTTCTTTATTTATTTATTATTGTTAGTATTAAAATATTAAAAAACAACAAATAAAAAAAGGAGAAAGCAAAAAAGGTAAATGAAAAAAAAAAAAAGAAAGGAATAATTTAAAGGAAAAATTATTTAAATATCAAAGTAAAACAACTAACAGATCTCAAATTTTTTTTTATGGACTGTAGTCATAATTGTTCTACACATAGGAACCAAATTAAGATATAAAAAAAATTATTAATTTCCAATACATAATACAATTCTAATAAATACATTTCTCTAGTTAAACCAAGATTAGGATTGTAATTATTATGTTTTTTTATTAACTTTAAGTGACCAACTAGCTCATTCTTGTTATTGTATTTTATGGCTATGTAAGAAATATTGTAAAAGGTTTTAATGTATGTTGTTAATGTGTGTTTTTAATTTAGTTTATTTTAATTTTTCCATTTTTCTGATCAGAAACCTATAATGAAATGTTAAATTTGATTTAAAATTTTTAATTCAAACTTTTTTACTAAACACTCAACTCAAGTTAAACTTTTCAACTCAAATTTTTTTATCAAACACTCAACTCAAGTTAAACTTTTTATCTCAAATTTTTTACCAAACACTCAACTCTAAAACTCAACTTAACTTATCTTCAACTCAACTTAAAAATCTTAACTCAAACCCAAACACCAAACACCCTCTAAATTCCAAACCACAATCTTCTAGACTCTTAAAACACCGATTCAATTTAAATGCCTAGTTTAAATTCTAAACTTTGTTCAAACACCAAACAAACGGAAGTTGGAAAATTTTGTCTAGTATAGAACGCTAATTGGCGCATTTTAAAATTAAGGGAGAAAATTGAGTCAGGGAGCGTAGTTTAGGAAGTATTTATGTAAATTATACCAAAAAAAAAAAAAGATAGAGTAGAGTTGGTGGCAGTAAAGAACAATTCTAGAATTGCAACTTCTATTTCAACATTATTTTTTCGAACTTGAAACTTTGTTTCAATTTTTTACGATACCAACTGAAGTTGTCAACCTAGTGTTGTTATTTTTATGTGTTAAAAACAAAAAATCATAACAATCTATGTTATAAATTTGCCCTGGTTATGAGTTATAACGAAAAGGCCAAAATTGTTATTGGGTACGACTTGATATAAAAACATGAGGGATAACAGTTGAACTCCGTAACCGTACTCTAATGCATCATTCAAGCTTTGTTTCGAGCGACAAGCAAAAATAAAATAAAAATAAAAAAAGGCTTTTCTTCGAGTAGCCCAACACCAAAAGGTAAAATTTGAAAGCGATCAAAGAGATAAAAGATCACAAAACAATCCTCGTACCGTAATAATAATTTCTACGATCCTGTTCGCGCGGTAATTGGATTGGCATCCTAGCACCTCCTCGGTGTTCTTCTAGTTCACCCCCACCTGTGTAAGACAACAAATAAACACTTACTTTTTGGCCCATTGAAAGAATGATTTTATGTGAGTGTGTTAAAGGCCTGTCGTTTGTGATTCCGCATCCAAGGTTTCGGTTCCTTCTCCTGTCAAAGAAACCACAAATGAAACTGGTTGAGGCCGGGACAAAAGCCTTTTGTTTTGTTTTTTTTTTTTTGTTTTTTTTAAATGTTTCTGCTAAACAAAATTTTCAAAGTAGTTTTCATTTTCTTTGATTCTAGAACATTTTTATTATAACGTTTGTTTTGCCTCTGAATACTCAACAAAAAGTTTCTATAATGGAAATTAACATATGAGGATTTGAAATCCAGTATACTATAATTTCCAAAAAAAAAAAAAATCCAGTGTATTAAGAAATAAAGATGAAAAAATACAAACTACCTTCAGGAGGGAGCTGTGAGGGCGAACTTTCTAAGGGTTTGATACGTAAAAGTTCTGTTTGATTTCGGCACTGCAATCTTAACAGGTCATTTATTTAAAGGGAGAAGAAAATTTTTAAACCCTGAATTTTTTGTAATTATTGCAAACGTACCCTATGTTTTTGATAATGTAAAACGATACCCTCACATTTTTTAAAATAGCATTCTCGCGTTCTGAAGTCAAATATTATTAGGACCTAAAAATGTGAGTTTTTTTTTTTTTTTGGGTCTATGATGGTAGAGGAGGATTGGCCGATCCCGTAGGGTTCCAAAACTATACTTTTGCTATACGCTCGACCAACTTTCTCGGCAGAAGCGATTTCCCCCTAAACAGCCTTTTCAGCATGAGTTTTTTTCCCCCCCCTTCCCGAGCAACCTTCTCGATAGGAATTTTAGCAAATGCTATCACTGTTGGGTAGACAGGGTAACGGCTATTGAATGTCAACTGCTTTGTGACACATGTCACTGCGAGATTGGCTGTCCCTTAGGCGGGCTTTTCAAATTTCGAAAAACTTTTTAGCTTCCCCCTACGGCTAAACCTTTCACTTATAAATAGCCCCCCTAGGCCTCTCATTCAAACCATTCACTTGATTTTTACTCTCATCCGAGAAGATCATGCAAGGTAACCAAGTAGAGCAGGTTAGGAATGTCCGAGAAGCCCATAATTCCTTTGCTTCATCCGAGAAGGTAAAAGAAAATTTGTTCTATGATCTTCTTCCTACCAAAATAGATTGAGTGACTTGTCTGATTCTAACAATCATTCCAAGACTAAGTCGAGGATTTCGAGTCTAGCAGTAGTGGATCGAGCACCAGTTCGAGTTCATCATCAGCGGGGAAGACATCCAAGAGGTGCCCGCCCAGTAACCCCTGGGGTCCGAGCAGGCCCTTAAAATCAGGTGCCGCGAGCGCTAACGGGAGTTCCCGGCTTGGTCTGATTTCTAGACCCGAACTCTATACCAGATGAAGAATTCCTAAACTTTTTAGGAGACATCCCCCTCCAGCAGAGAATCCCCTAAACCCCAACTTGAACCAGGAAGGTTCGTAATATCCCCCTACTGCAAAGCAACCTCTGGTCAAATCTGAGCGGGTTGCAGGTGTCGTGCAGCTTATAGATGCCGAGTAGCATAGGGACATTGCTGAGAGGGTTGCCGCTCGATCAAGCAGGGAGACCTTCACATCCCGTCGATCGATCGCTAGACACCAGGGAGTTGCTCTAGTGCCCGCTAGGGAGGTGCCTCTGAGTTCCTCTGACAATGTTGAATTCGAGGAGGCCCAAACAATGCTCATAGAAATATATATATATATATATATATATATACATATACATAGGAACACTCTTCCATCTGGTAGTATAACCCAGGCAGGAAACTACCATAATTTGGAGAAGAGCGTGGTACAACCCACTAGAAAGAGAAAGATGAAAAATCAAAATTACAATAGTACTAATAATAATAAAAACGAAAACAAAAGTAAAAAAATAAAAAATTCTTCTATAGTCATACTCACTTAAAGAAAAAAATTAAAACAAAAAAACAAAAAAAAAATAACAAAAATCTTTAGACTCAAAAGAACCGGAAAAAACTAACCCTAACAAACAAATTATAAGAAAATAAAAAAATATCCATTTTCTCCTTTTTTTTTTTTTTTACTGTTTTTAGAAAAAAAAAACCCAAAAATTTTTTTTTTATCATGTTATATACATGCAAAAAGTATAAAAAAAAAAGATGTTTAAAATATAAAACAAAACAAACAAAAAAGACACACAAAAAAAATGCATGCAAAATCCTTAAAAAAAAAGGTATTTAAAAAATAGAACAAAAGAAACAAAAAAGACACCAAAAAAAAACCCCAGAAAAAATCGAAATAAAGATAAAAAATTTAAAGTAAAAAACCGTTTAAAAATCAAAAAAAGGCAAAGTGAGCAAAAACATAATACAACAATAGATCGGAATCTAATATCTAAAATTTAGTGTAAAAAAAATGGCAAAATCAATATTAAGAAAAAAAAACAAACTCTAAATAGAGATAAAACCGGAAACACACAGTAGGAAAAGAAAAGCAACTAAAAAAGAGGGGTAAAATGGTAATTGTATGTGTAGGTAGCAGTAATTAATTATTCTATGCGGGCAGCTCGCAATTTCTGCAAAATAGGGGTAAAAAGGTCAACTCACTGTAATGAGGAAAATCAAATAAATCAGAGGGGTAAAAAAGACTATGCACTGTAGAAAAACAGTAAAATATATGAGAACAAAGCCGTCCTTCTACTATATATAAGCCAAATCAGCACATAGAATAGGGGTAAAATCATCATTTACTGTAGAAAAAAAAAAACAAATATTATACATCATTGTAGTAAAAGGTACTATACATTACTGTAGCAAAAGCAACAGAAAAATAAAAGTAAAAGGCGTTGTTCGGTACCGTAGAAAGAATAGTAAAATCCTCCTCTCCTTTAGTATATTAGTATAAAATAGTTGTATTAACAGATGGTGTTTACTTATTGTTACTTTATTTATAGGTAAATTGCTAAATTGATAATTAAATAATTAAAGTTTATAATGTGTTGAACTTCGTTCTTTTTTTTTTTAATTAAGTTGAAATTATGATTAACTTTTGAAATATGTCAAAAACGAAAATTATTAAAATAATCCTCTAATTTTTAATACAATAGGGAAATTTCAGTGCACGTTATTTATAGAGTATGGGTAATTAGTAAAACACATATTTAAATGAAGAAACATTTATGACTTGTTTACTTTCCAGAAATAGAGAATCCGAGTAGGGAATGAGAATCAATATCCTATATTTACTTAACTATTTTTATCTTGGAATGGAGTAAAAGTGTGTGGGGCCCACATTAATTTGGGATTGAATAAGGGGATTGGCATTCCCAAACCCCCCACCGGATTAGCACTCCCACTCCTGATATTAAAGTTAAGTTACTATTTTGCCCCCAATTTTAATTTTAGATATTTATTTCAACATTATATTTTTTTAAGCAAATTTATATTTCAAAAAAAAGTTAAATATTTACTAGAACAAACTAGTTATCCCAAATATTAACTTTCTTATGTATAAAATAATCTTCATAATATTATTACCATTTTATCCTTAGTTTATTTGCTAATAATTGTATTAAAAATAATAATAACCTATGTTAATTATTTTTATTAATCAATTATAATTTATTTTTATTAATTTAATATTATATAACTATCCTAATTACTATTAATGTTATTAGAGTAAATAAATAACTTTTTTTATCACAATATATTATTATATTTCTATTTTTATATTTTTTTATACTTTACTTATTTTATTTTATTTTTTTTACTCTTTTAAATTTTTTTTAAATAAAAAATTACACAATTTAATTTTATTGTCTTACTATCATAATGGTTATTTTATTTTGACTAAAGTATGATAATAAATTAAAAACATTGATAAATTTTTAATTTTTGAAAACACAATAAATAAAGGGGTATACAATTAAATTTACAGCAACTGACTCCGATTCATGTTCTAAGTAAACGCATGAATAGGATTGACAGTGATTCTAACTCAGATTCCTGAAACTCAAGTAAATAGCATATTCTGATTCCGTATCCTGATTTCGAATCTAGTCCACTCCGAATCTTACACACTCCAATTCATGATCACTTCGATTACAGGTAAGTAAACATACCATTAGTGTCAAAAGCATTCTATAACTTTATAAGAGAAATGTGTGCTAGATATTTTTGTATCAATCAGGAATTTAGGAGGTGTTGTTTCCCTTTGATAACAAATTATTTTTACAATTACCAGATTTTTCTCTGTTAAATTGTAATTTGGGTTTGTCATCTTTTCCTGGATGGTATGATGGGAAAAAAGAGTTCGTTTCAATTGCGGAAAAAAGACGTGAAGTCGTCGATATGACTTAGTCAGAGAGGGGGGAGAGGGAAAATTCTCCTTGGGTTGGTTCGGAAATCGCTTTCGAAAAGGATTTTATCCGTGGAGCCGTAGACTTTTAATAAGTCCTCCGTTTTTAAAAGAATTTGAACGGCTAATCCTTGGCGATATCTTGGAGAATTCCAATGGGGGAATAAAGTGACATTTTTACACTAGATAATAAAAGTAAACAGCATTTTAAGAATGTCTTTAATAAATAACTGTAAATAATAAATTTACTATATCAATAATTTATTTACTTCTAATAAATAGATAATTTAGTTAGTAAATTTTCGAGTTCTATTTAGGGTTATTTACCAATATGTTTACTTATTTTTAAATCATATTATTTACTTCATTTAGCCTCATAGAAATGCTATTATTACAATTTTCGTTACTCGTTTATGGGTCCAAGTCTATAAACTCCTTGGTGATGGTATGATCGAGAAGATTGGAAGCATGATTGGGATGGCCTTGGCTATATTTGGTGGAGGTGAGAACTGTAAGGAAATATAAAAAATGGATAGGAATTTCAAACGAAAAATAAGATCGTAAGTTGGTTGATAAGACCTTTCTGTCTAAAAAAAAAAAAAAAAAAAAAAAAAAACCTTCAACAGAAGACTAATTTAAAATGAAAGAGGCAAAATAAAACTTTTTAATTAAAATGAATAGACAAAAGTGCAAAGTTAGTACTAATTGCGTTTTCATGCTTTAGACTCTTTATCATATTTCTTGCTTCTATTAGTTGCGTTGAAAATTCTATATATCATAAATATTAAACAATTTATTCGATATTAGCAAAATAGTTTCACAACGGATTTATTAAACAGTTGGATCAACCTGCCAACATGCTTCTTAAAGGCAAATTAATTTCCTCCCAAAGGCTTCCCGGGCAAATTATCAACACAATATGAACTAGTAGCTATGTACATGAATTTATTCTTAGTGATCAATTAATTATTTTTCTTTTTTCTTTTTTTTGCTGGGATACAAGTGTTAACTTATATTCTTGATCAATACGTACAAGTTAAAAACGCACTAAATACGCTAAACATTTTACATTCCAAACCTACTCCGCGAGGTTTAGTTTAGTGGGTGGGAGGGGAAGTGATTTATGTTTCAAATAAATAAGAGGCATCATATATATTATATATATGTATATGTATACATTCTAGTTATTATCTTCTTATTATAACTTCTATAAAAATATATATATATCAATTAATTTTATGGTTATAGTAGCATAAACCAGTTATTATCTTCTTATCAAAGATTTGGATGCCTGGTCGTTGTAGAGTCAACTGCCAAGCAAACTTTTTTGGTCGTCGTATAACTACAAATAAAATAAATGACTGTTACCTTAGACTTCTTGTCCCTGTATTGGTAAGACCAAGTCTCTTAAATAAGGATAAAGTGATCACAACCACAAATTTTAAAGTGATTATTTCTTTGAGATTTTTTTTAAGAGGAAAAATTAATGACAAAAACTATATTTTTATCTTATACATAAATATTGTCTTTAATATTTGGATTAACTTTTAATAATGATATATAAGTATTCAATTTAAATTTTGTAGCGAACGATACAAAATTATTCCCATAAATATTAATATAGTTACTATCATAAATTTTCTTGAAATACAAAATTTATTATCTATGATAAAAACTGTTCTTTTATTTACCGATAAGTATTATTTTTTTAGTTCTTAAATCAATATTCAATGAGCTTATATATGACTAGAAGTAATTCTGAATTGTACGGTGTAAATTTGAAATATGAACCCCAAAAGTTTTTTTTTAAAAAATCTAATAGTTATAATAAAAATATTTACTGATTAGACGATAACAGTAAGGTTTCTTTAACAATTATTTCTTTAAAAAATTAAAAAAATTAAAAAAAAAAAGTGTGGTGAGCCTGGAGCATCCTAGAAGTTTCCCAAAATATATGCAAGCCTTTACATAAAAAAATATATATATATATATATATATATATAACGCCAATTTGAGGGACTTTCAATGCAGAGTTTTGGAGGTTATTTAAAATACGTGTTTGGTCGAAATGCGAATTGAAAATAACTGTGATATAAAAAAAGTAATGTTAAAATTTAGATTGTTTTCAGGAAAAAAATATATAAAATGGATATTATTTCGATCATTTGGTTATTATGAGCATTTAAAACATGAATTATCTCATTTCGATTGAAATAAGAAAGTTATATAGATTTTTAAAGTATTTTGAAAATGAAAAAGAGTGAGTGAGTTTTAGGTCCCGTTTTGGGGGAACTTTTTCGGACGATTTTAAATCATCTAATCCAAAACTTCCAATTTTACATCTCACTTTCTCTCTTGATATTTTCAAAAAAAACTCAAATTTTAAAAGTCCATAACTTTTTCAATTCAAATCGAAATGGGATGATTATTATATCAAAATACTCAAAACTATAAGACGAACAAAATAAGATCTATTTTGCATATTTTTTCCGAATACATTTCGAATTTTTGCATTATTTATATATTCCAATTCATTTCCAAAAGTCCTTCTCTAAACATACATTTCCAACCCAACCTTCAAAACTCCATCTTCAAAAGTCCCCCTAGTGGGCCCTTAGATATGTGAGTTTTAGAATCCAAACCAAAAAAAAACACCATTTGGAATGCTGATGTTGAAAATCAACCTCAATACCATTTACGACTGCACACGGTGGTCGAACTGGTCTCTGCCTAGTAAGCTTGCAAGGAAGAAGAGAAGAACTTTGGAGTAAAGAGGACAGCGGCGAGGTGTCTACCGAACGCACTCCGAAGCTCAAGTCAAAATAGTGAGCTAAGGGCTAAAGGGCTTGGAGTGAGGTAGAGTATTTGATAAATAAAATAGTCAATACCTGATAAGCTGTGTGAACTTAGTATTTATAGGGTGCTAATCGGAGCAGATCCAAGTCGGATCCTACCTAGTAGAATCAGGTTGCCCAAAGAAGTATTTAACCCGAAAATGGGAGATCCACTGTGTGTGCGCCACATGTCAGGTATGTGAATAACGCCATAGGCCATTCCATAAAGTGCGGATTCAATTATGGAGGATGCGGACTAGGTGCCATGTGTCTTGGGTGTGGATTCCTTGTGTTGGGCGATTAGCCTACAGGTTGGGTCATCCCCAAGTCGGTTGTAACAAACCATATCCTCCTCGCACATGTCGGATAATGGGAGAAGATCATATGGGGAAGTTGTGCTCCTTACTAGTTGGTCTTAGACCCTGAGGGGAAGGTCTTATGGTCGTCTTCCCTACACGCCTACCGAGTAGGATTATATTCTGCATGACCATTCTTGTTTAGTGATTTAACCTAGTAGGAAGGCATGGCAAACTAGCCATAACCTGGTAGGAAGGCTCAGCAGACCAGCTTGACACGCAGGCTTGCTTGGCAGCGTAACCTATCCTGCTGAACCAATAATGCCAAGCAGACAAGACCTACCCCGCAGCATGTGTTGCCAAGCAACCTTTGGCTACCCCACAACATTAGCCCCCCAAGTGCGCCCTGACATAGCAGATGTTGGGTACACTTTTTTCTGCTAGGGTGCTCGACTCAGTAGGGATCCTATCTGGAAAGCTCGTGATGTGACACAGTGGTAGAGCCTTCGATAGTGGTAGTGAAGGATTGGCCTATACGTAAGGTTCCATCACTGTACTTTTGATGTACGCTCAACTAGCCTTCTTAGCAGAATTGATTTCCCTCTGAACAGCCTTTTCAGCATGACTTTTTTTTTTCTCCCGAATAGCCTTCTCGATAGGAGTTTTAGCAAAGGCTATCGTTGTTAGGTAGACCGGGTAGCGGCCATTGAATGTCAACCACCCCATGACACGTGTTGATGTGAGATTGCTATCCCTTGGGAGGGCTTTTTGAATTTTGAAAAACTTTTCAGCTTCCCCCTAGGGCTAAACCCTTCACCTGTAAATAACCCCCCTAGGCCTTTCATTTGAACGATTCACTTAATTTTTGCTCTCGTCTGAGAAGCTCATGCCAGGTAACCAAGCATAGCAAGTCAGGAGTGTCCGAGAAGCCCATAATTCTTTCGCTTCATCCAAGAAGGTAAAAAGAAAATCCGTTCTCTAATCTTCTTCCTACCCGAATAGATTGAGTGACTTGTCCGATTCCAACAACCATTCCAAGGCTAAGTACGAGGATTCCAAGTCTAGCAGTGGCGAATCAAGCACCAATTAGAATTTGTCATCCAGCGAGGAAGACATCCAAGAGGTGCCCGGCCCAGTCACCCCTAGGGTCAGAGCAAGCCCTCAGAACTGGGTACTGCAAGCATATGACAGAAGTTCTCAACTTGGTCTAATTCTCGATCTAGACCCGGACACCTTACCAGATGAATAGTTCTTGAACTCTCTAGGGGACAGTCCCCCTACGGCCGAGAAGTCTCATAAACCCCAACCTGAACCAGGTAGGTTCATAATATCCCCTACTGCATAGCAAATTTTGGGCAAACTCGAGTAAGTCGCGCGTGCTAAGCAGCTTACAGATGCCAAGCAAAATAGGGACATTGCCGAAAGGGTCGTCGCTCGATCAGGCAGAGAGACTTCGACATCCAATCGATCAATCGCTAGACACTAGGAGGCTGCTCTGCTGCCTGTTAGGAAGTTTACTCTGAGTTCCTCTAACAATGTCGAATCCAAGGAGACCCAAGAATCCTCATATACCACTTGAACCCGAGGTTGGTCAGGGTGGGTACTCGATGCGAAGTTGAATACCACTACACCGCTGATGAGTTCCCCTCAACTGTAGATGCTCGAATCCTGAAGGACATCCGAGTAGTATATAGGATCCCACTAGACATGGAGCTTCATGTCCCTAGTCTGAATGACCTGCCTAGCAGCCCCCTGACAGATTCATCACCTACTATACATACTTCATCCTATCAGGTGCACGCTTTTCTGCTCAAGTCGTGGCTGCGTCGGGTGTTGTACCAACTTAATCTCTGCCCAGCACAACTTAGTCCTAATACATACAGGGTGCTGGTCAACTGTTATAATCTATGGCCTTTGCTTTTCTCGAAAGAGCTGCCCTATTTGGTATTTATTAACATCTATCGAGGTCAAGACCCTACCAACTTCTGTACATGGATATTATTTCCAGGGTCAAGATGTCGAGAAGGTCATTGAGGGCTACCCAGAATCAGATAAGATCTAGAAGTATGTCTGGTTCTTCATGAAAGGGAACTGGAAAGCCCTTGAATAAATGGTTATGCCCGAGGAAAAGCACATTCCCCAAGAGTTCCAGCCAGTCCATGCTTGGTCTAAGAAACCTTCCATCCCAACTGCTAATCGGGATAAGATTATGAACTTCAAAGGGACTATAGATGCTCAGCATATAGAGAATCTCCTCAACGAGGAGTCCTTAAGGAGGCACGGATAGGCTTCAGGCTTTCGGGTCAATTGCTCACATGTTCCACCCATGACTATTCAGTAGGAGGACTTAGTGATAGTGGCCGAGCACCGACCTCCCCCGTAGGCCTCGTACCGGTCTTGGACTGGGCTTGCACTAAACAGACAGCCTTTTACTTCGGCGGCCCGGTCCACGGGTCAGATGGAAGTACCGGTCACATCTCAGTCCGAGCAGGATGTTAGGGACGCCTCCTGTGATTTTAGGTTGGTCATCCCAGATGACAGCCTGGACGATGTGCTCTGGGTTCTGTACCCCACTAGCACCCTTCGGATCAAAGGTCATTATTAAATTTCCAAGTTAGAACATGTTCTTCTATCCTTCTTGTTTTATATCTAATCCGTCTTCTTTTTTGCAAAAATGGCTCCAGAGAAGTCGAGGAAGAACACTGAGTAGGAGAAGGAGAAAGACATCAGCAAAAGCAGCTGAAAGAGGCATGTTGAGAAGATTGATCGGTTGGATGCCCAGGTAGGGAAATTCTTGGTACTAGTGAACAGCATTAACTCGCTACTCCTGAAAAGGATCAATCGACCAGAAAGAAAACTGACTGGCCATGCACTTCTTAGAAGGTGGACCCTCCCCATCAGGTTGCAAATCTGACCACTAAAAAAATTCCACCAAAGTCTACCCGACAGCTAGCTTCTAGGAGGATCACTCTACTCATTTTAAAAGAATTTATTGAGTGTGTAATTATGAAGTTACTAGTAAATTTATTTTCTCTCTCCCGTAGACGTAAACAATTTTGCCGAACTAAATAAATCATTGTCTTCTCTTTGTTTTTGTTTGAGTTTATTTTCTGTTGCATTTGAGATATAAAGGTGTTTTCTCCAACAGAGCGCTAGAAACTTATGTAGAGGTCGAAAAA
The DNA here is from genome assembly GCA_025413025.1 of Ficus hispida. Lineage (NCBI taxonomy): Eukaryota > Viridiplantae > Streptophyta > Magnoliopsida > Rosales > Moraceae > Ficus > Ficus hispida. The sequence continues at coordinate 27,084,320 of CM046373.1, forward strand.
GATCTAACCCTAGTGGTGAAATACATGTACATTTTTCTACCATCAGGTAGTTGTGAAAAATCCCAAGTTGCCCTTGCACAGTAAAATTGCACACCCTAAGAGAGAGTGTCACATGTCAGTTTTCTGCAGTCTAATGTAGATTCTCCAATTACAATCCAATACTTTTTCACACATATCATAGTAACATATTTTAATACTTAAAGTAAACAATTATTATGTAGTATTTTTCTTGACAAATAACACTAATATTTAACTGGCAACTAATATCCATATGGAGGAAGTCTGACCCCTAACAATGATTATCTTTTCAATGTATTCTTGATGAAAAGAAGAATAAATAGATCCATATATTCTATTAAAATATGGTAAGGTTTAATTGGATTTGTTAGAAAACTATTTTTTAAATGATCGTTATTAATATCTGTCCAAATTTCATTTCATCCAAATTTCATTTCAGAAACTATCTTATTTTCATAAAGATAGTTTAATTGCATATCTAAATGCTATTTTAGAACCAAATAAAAATGATGTCTCGTTTTAGAACAAAATTGACTTCCATTGTAAAACAAAACCTACAAAACAAAGGGGCCAGAAAACGTGTTGGGACCATCTAAAAGTTTCCCACAATATCTGTCGCATCGCATTTTCACATATACTAGATTAAACACGTGCATACATTATTCAGTTTTTATTATATGGTGGAGGATTGATGGATTCATAGAGGGATGAGTGAGAGCAGAGATCATGAAGTTGAAGAAGATGAAGCAAAGCAAAGGCCGAATATGAAGCAACAAAAGATATGACAAAGTTGATTTAAAAAAAAAAAGAAATAAAAAAAAAAAAACCGGAATGGAAAAGAATAGGAGTGAGATTCAAAATTGAAATGAATAATTATAGTAGATTCTATTTTTATAAGACAAAGTTAAAAAGTCATATGAACATGTAAAGGACAAGTTACAACTAGCTAAAATCACATTTAATAAGCTTTCTAATTTTAATACTGATTAATTCCCATAATTTTTTTCACTAACCACTAAATTTGTTACATCTCTCTGATTAATACAAAATGGCTAAAACATTGATAACTACCGAAAGATAAAAATTGGAGTAACCATTAAAACTGTATCATACTCTTACATATACATATATGACGTAGTTTTGATGTACATGTAAGTATATGACGTGGTTATGATGGTTACTCAAATTTTATCCTCACCCAACAAAACAAACCCAGATATCATCCCAGTCCAAGACACCACATTTCTCTCAGGCATTTCATCGAATATCTTCCGGGCATCCCTTGTCTCTCCACCCTTAGCACGCATATCAACCTTGGAACTATGATAAACAAATCATACTCAAACCTAGTCTTAACCACAAGGCCATCAACACACTGCCCAGAATCAATCCTCCCAAGATTTGCGATCGACTTGGTCACACTTGGGTATATATGGATCAGCAGCTCTTAAGCCCTCGTCAAGCATTCGACGAAAGTGCTCGAGGACAATCAAGGGAAGCTCGTTCTAAGCAAGAGATGAAATGACAGAGCTCCAAGTGATGGTTGACTTGTGGGGACTTTCATCGAACACTTGGAGTGAGTGAAGTGGGATGGGTTTTAAGGTTGGGTTGGTCGGAGTGGGAAGAGATGTTGGTTGGGGGAGCTGCAAAGGCCGTTCGGGCAGTTGTGAAATTTAAAACCTAATATATTTATATATATATATGTGTGTGTGTTAAATGTTATCATTTGTTAGCTATTGATTTAATGTGATGACTTTTTCATTTAAATTTTTAAAATATCCAAAAACAAATTCTCAAAATCCACCAAGTTGTTCCAAATTCATCTTTATCAATGGAAAAGTACACATAAAACCATATATGATTTAGCGGGATTTAATTTGACAATTTAACTGCAATGGGTCTCACAATATGACATTTAAATGAATAAAAAGATTAATTAATTATACCAACTAATCAGATTCAAGGCTCAATCTGAGACATTTTGAAAGTTAGGATAAGAAAATAAGATTTGACCTATAGTTTGGTTTGAAGACTAAATGAAATTAATTCTAAGAACGTGAAAAATATAGATATATCGGCCCGTTTGGTTTGTGAGTTTAAACTCACACATCAACTCAATTTTTATCTTTTTCCCTAAAATTTTTATCTTTTCTGAAAATTCAATCAAAATCACTATTTAAACTTACAAATCTTAACTCAAACTCAAACACCAAACACCCTAATAGTATTTCGTTATGTACTGAAGTTCAAAATAGAATAACACTCAAACTATTTCATTTTACACTGTGTGTGTCAAATAGAACCTCATTTCACCTAATCAGCGAAGAGAGATGATTTTATACGCTTTCTTTCTCATTATCAAATATGTTATTTGACCTAAATAACTATTAACTGCATATTTAAAATTAACAATATTTAACACATGCAAGTAGTATAATCCCATCATGCTAGCTCAGCAAATGAAAGAAAAGAAATTCGGGTAGACGTTCTCAGGTTTGAAACTCGGACATGGTTTCAAAGTTTGCTTTAATAAACTACAAGCCATAGCCCCGTACTACTACTAAAAAAAAAATTTTTTGCTCTGTTTTTAACATGGTTAAGAATGAATAGAACACAAAAATAATTATAAACAATAATAAAGAATGGAACACAACCATCATGTGTTTATTTAATGTTTCTAAGAATATGAATGAAAAATTTCAAACTGAGAGCAAGCTCAATTTAGCCTAGCTTAATGATTGGAAACAAAGAAAGTACTCAAAATATTGGAAATATTAACTGGGCTATAGTGAGCAAAAGTAACAGGACAGCAACCAGAGACGAGACCACTGACGAAGGCTTGCCAAAGTAGTCCTTCCTTAGCTTTGCAATCCGCATTTTCCAAGGAACATTCTTGCAGAATTTATTCACATCATCAAACATTTGATTGTAGAAGAATTTATTCGGGTCGAAAGAAACATCGGAGCAGATGTGGTTGAACATTGTGGAAACCTTCACATCATTCCACAGCTTGTTTTCGATGATTCCACATTGGCGTAGTAACTCAACGTCCTTGTAAGATTTTATCAAACAATCCATGACGTGCAGATAATCGACGACTCGATGATGATGACTATGATGCTCGTATGCAACCAGGTTTCGAAAGAAGCTCTCCGTGTTGTCGTTGATTACCAATCGGGGGATGCTCAACACTCCCTCGCTGAAGCGAATGTCGTAAAATGCCTCGTTCTCTTGTGCCTCGTGAAACATCACTCCAAGATTTTCCAGTGTCACTGCTGTCCTAATGGATTCGGATAATTCCCGCCTATTCTTAGGTGGTTCGGGTGTTTCTGGCACCAAAGCTGTGTATACTAAACCAAGTAAATGAGGAGTGTCATCCAACCGATCTATTCCAATCTCATCGTGGGGTATCCGTTCTCCATTGAAGTCGAAAAATCCAAGGGCTAGTTCAACAAAATCCCTGTCGGTCTCGGGTTTTTCCTCTGTCAACGCAAACAACCTACGCAAAACAAATAACGGTATTTGATTTTCAAATAAAAGCATGTCACGCGCTAGGCGAGGCTTCATCAACCTTATGTTCAGAAACGCATCGTTCCCTTCGTCTTCACCATATTCGTCGCGATTCATATTCCTTCTGAAGAGCTCAATCATGAAAAAGCCGTTGAGTATCATGCATTCTGCGAAAGAATCTACATCCATTCGAAAGGCGTCGATGTAGCAATGAAGAGCTTGTGGCTCTCCTTTTTCATTTTTCAACGCTTCAATGTATCTAGCAATGCTCTTCTCCTTTACTCTGTCTAGAAGCACTTGCAAATAATGGATTTTGAACTTTTCCATGTCTTGTAATGGAGTCTTTCCATGGTGATAAGGTCCGATTGAAAGCAAAAGTGGTTCGTAATTCTTGGCACTTGCATTGCGCAGACTTGAGTGAACTTTGTATATGTTACACTTGTGTTTGGCCCTTTCAACCGGTGAATGTACTATTAAATCAACAATGATAAGAAGCAATTAGAATAAGAAAGTAGGACATGGAAAAAAAAAAAAAAAAAAAGACGGTAAAATGTGGGTGCTAAATTTATGACTAGAAATTGACCTCAAGGACTAATGTATAAGTTCATGTCAATCCTATATTTATTATTAAAAAAAATGTGTTAAAAATTACGTAATTGATATTTGATAGTATAATATATAATGATTTTTTATAATATTATATCTATCTTTTATCATCATCATCAAGTTATAAAATGCATAAAAATAAAATTTGTGTCATCATCCTTATAATTTGTAATGATTAGATGAAGTCATTGGGACAACAACTAATAGAAATCAAATACCAAATTTAACATTGGTTATACTTGATGGGAAATGTACCATCAAGTTAGCAAACAGCAAATTTGACATAATAATAGCACTTTAATAGATAACACTTTTCACAGTACATATTAAAATTTACCATTAGCTTATCAAGCAAGCATTTCATTACTATGCTATAAGAGAGTGTTTTTTCATAAGTTTGTCTGGAATCCTTGATTTTATAATAGGGTAAATAGCTGTTAGTTCCTAAATTATTAGGTTCGTAAATTTTGGTCGTCACTCTTTTCTTTTACAGTTGAAATGAACCTCTTCTTTTAAAAAAGTTATAAAAAGGTCATTTTCTTAACAGATTCCGTTAACAGATGTTAGCATATTGACTTAATTGCTCGATTGATCCTTAAACTATTATATTTTTTACATTTTGGTCTCCATTCTTTTTTTGAGTGAAGCCTCAATTTTAACTGATTTACTAAAGCAATATTAAGAAAATAAAACAAAATAAAAAACCTTGAAAAATAAAAAGTAATCGAAATTTCTCTCTCGACCTCTCTTTCTTTGTACTCTCTTCATCTCCCCTTCTCGATCTCCCTTTCACTTTCTCTATCGACCTCCCTCTCTCTACTCGCAGAACCCTCAGCCACCCCTTTGTGACAAATAAAAATCGTCACTCGGTTTCTCATTCTTTTTTTTTTAAGCTTTTTTTGTACTACTTTCTTAAGGTTAATTTAGTAAATTCAATTAAAAAAAACATTGATGTTTAGCTAAAAAATGGGGACCACATATCACAAACGCAATAGCTTCTAGAACAACTGAGTAATTAAGTCAATTCGTTTATGGCAATTAACGGATTCCGTTAAAAAAAATATCATTTTGTAACTTTTTTAAAGTTTAAGATTATTTCAGCTAAAAAAAATAACATTAACAAAATATTACATACACGAAAACTTAAAACCACCGAGCAAGTAACCCTTCAAAATATAAAGACCAAGATGGGACTTTTAACATAGCATAGGGACAAACCAGATAATTAATCATTTGCTAAGTATGCTAATTTAGTACATACTAGTTAAAAGCATATGTTGTGCATATGGTTGGACATATTTGAAAAAAATTATTTAAACAGAAAAAATTAAAAAATAAGTGAAAAATATTTAAAAAAATCAACGAAGGATCTGAAAAAAAAAAAATTAAAAAAAATGCATGAAAAAAAATAAGGCTCCGTTTGGTGAAACGGTTTGAGTTGAAAATTTTAAATTTGAATTGAAATTTTAATTTAAGTTTGAGTTGAAAATTTTTGTTGACTTTGCAGAAAAGATACAAACTTTTTTAGAAAAATACAAAAACTTTTGAAAAAAAAAACAAAAACTGATATATAAAAATTTTGAGTTTAAACTCAAGAGCCAAACGAAGCCTAAAAGAATAAAAGGACTAAAGTGAAAATTGACCAACACGAAAAAAAAAAGGAAATAAATAAATAAATAAAAAGACCCAAAAAAAATAGAAGGACAAAAAAACAAAAAAAAAAATTTGTCCAAAACGATATATGTATATTCGTTTGGATGATATATGTATAGATAATATATATAGTATTGCAAAAATAAAAGTATTAAAGGAAGGGGGGGGGGAAAAAAAACCAAGCTTAGAAGGCATATAAGGTGATGCATTGAAATTTGGGGCAAAATTTAAGAGGAATTTATGAAGTATCACATCTCCCTTACCAACATTGCTGCCCACCGTGCAACCATCATCAACGGCGAAGAACAATCAGAAAAGACAACGACAACAAGCACGAATATTTGGTACCAAACAATTAAAGGAAAGAGGAGAGTTGGTGGTCTTAGAGATCACGATTAAGACAACGCCAGACACCACAATTTTTTTGTTGAGATTTATAACTAAATAACCTTTTGTTTTTTAAGAATTTCTCTAATAAATTATCAAATTTTTAAAAAATTAGTTAAAAAGTTTTTTTTCCCCTAAAATGGTTAATCAATTTTTTTAAATGATCGATCACTAATTGATCACATAATAGTCAATCAGTAATTGACTCACAGTCAATCATTAATTAACCATAACGTAAATCACTAAATTTCATAATCAATCATCAATTTTATAGTGAATCACTGATTGACCATTAATCAATCACTGATTAATCAAATCTGAAAAATAACAAATGATTATTTTCCTAAATAAAAAAAGTTGGATCATCTATTGGATTAGGTGATTAAAAAAGTCATCCAACTCAATTTTCTTTTTTATTTCCCGTTTTTAATTGTTTTTTAAACTTGAATTTTTTTTTTTTTTCAATGTTCTATTACAAATGAAGTTATATATTATTTTTATCACTTGATAAATAAACATAAAAATAACAACTATATCAATTAATATTTAAACAAATTGCATTATTATTTAGTGTAAAATTATAAGTAAAAGATATACCACGTTTGTGTAAGCAATCCAGCTCCGAAGACAGTGCACGGGCTTCAAATCGCCTTCTATTTCTGCCTTGTATGTAAGAGAGACGACAAAAAAAAAAAAAACAAAAACAAAAAAAGTTCTATTTCATAACTGTGATTACAAGAATTTCACATTAAATCTCAGTACTTCCACTCTTGAATTTATCAGAAAGTGAAGAGCTCAAATCCACAGACTCCCAACTTAAAAATTTAAAAAAAAAAAAAAAAAAAAAAAACAACTCACCTGTATCTTCGGCTATGTCCAGTTTCACCTCATCTACTTCCTTCAGAGTTTCTTCCTTTCCTTTGCCTGTCAAAGAAACAAGAAATGAAACTGGTTGATCTGTTCTGTTTTTTTAATGATTTTGAAATGTCAATTTGAAAACACTTGTTTTAAAATGGATCTGCCAAACAAGATCTACATATGAGTTTTTTTTTTTTTTTTTTTAAACCAGTATAAGGTACTGGTTTTGAAAACTGAAAGAAAAATTTAGAAACTTAAAGCTTAAATATGGAAACATTAAAGTGATCCAGTAAACTGTATGAAAGAGGAAAAGAGGAGAAGAAAAGCTACCAGTTTCAAGAAGTGGCTGCGTTAAAGATCTGGATTCCATTGCTGAAAGTTGTGTGTGTATTTGTGGGCACTGCAATATAAAGAGAGTATTTTATTTTGTGGATGGGATAGGGAATCTGGAAGATGATTTAAAATTGTTTAAAAAAAAAAAACAAACAAACAAACAGTGAACTTCTATTAAAGGATGGTTTGTTGACTACTATTATTTTATTCCCCCATCAATTTTTTAAAATTATCAATAAATTAATTTTAAAATTAAAAAATTACTTTTTTTTTTAATTTTTTTAAAAATTCTTATAATTAAATTATTTATCTTTTTTCTTTCTTTTTTTTTTTTAAGTAATTCCTTGCAAATTCGACAAATCATTTCTTACAAACGACCCCAAGAATTTGGGTAAAATATCCAACGAAACTTCTCCACATACTAATCGAACCTTCTGCACATTTTTTAATTTTTTTAATTTTTAAATTTTGCTCACAAGATTTTTTTTCTTTTTAAATATCCAATAAAAATTTATCATCGGTTTATATATTGAGATACAAATTTATAAACTTATTATTTAGTATACTTCTTCTTAAGACGATAAAAATTTGAGAATAATATATTAATGAAGTTGAGTATTCTATAAATATGGTTGAAAATGTTATGAATTTGTTAATACTTTAATTAGATAATTAGAAAAAAAAAACTCAAATTTAGGCTTACATGAATTTTAACAATTTATCTTAGTTATTTATAAAATGAATAACCAATCAAATCAAATATATATCCATATCACACGTATGTATGTTCCATTTGCTTATTCTTTCTTAGAAAATAAAAAACTAATTATAATATGAACTACAAAAACGATTGGAAAATGTGAATAATAAAAACAAAATAAAAGAATCTTCTCTGAAAAAAGTTCGCGTGGAAATAAATTAAAAAATAAAAAAATAGAAGATTTAATAAAAATGTAAGGAAAAAATATAGGGATTTAGACTCTAATAGGACGAGAAAGAAAAAGATAAATAATTTATTTATAAGATTTTTTTTTGAAAAAATTAAAAGATGAAATAAGTAGTTATTTAATTTTAAAATTAATATGATAAATGATTTTAAGAGGGTATTTGGTGAATGAGTTGGGTTTGAGTTGAGTTGAAATTTTTAATTTGAATAGTATTAACTTTTTAAAAAGTAGTTATAATTTATTGACTTTTCAGAAAAAGATAAAAAATGATATGAAAAAATACATTTAGTTTGAGTGAAACTTAGATACCAAACAAGTCCTAAATAATTGATGAAAAAAGTAAAATGATGAGCATTAATATACCCACCCTCCTTATAAATACGCTGAATTATGCCATTTATTCTATATTAGGTTATTTATTTTGTAGTTGGGAAAATGAATCTAGAAGATGATTTAGAAATTGTTCAAAAATAGTAATAAATAAAAGATGGGACTCTTTTTATAAATATACCCACTTAAGTCATTATCATATCCCCTCAATCCCACAATCCCCAACCTACCCCAACCTACCCCACCCACAACTTTACAACTTGTCATTCCATACCATTTAACTTTGAATCGCCGGTAAAAGTATCCTTTCGGTAAATATTCAATTCATTTTCAACACTACTATAAGACACCGAAAGGATTGAGCATAATTGATTAATGAAATATGGATCCTGAGACTCACGGATCGTCAGTATACCGTTCATTTTTTTAAGGGAATTGTTGATGCGGTGCTTATGTGGCTTAAGTTCAAGATTTAACTTCTCATGTTTGATTTATTTTCACATATAGTTTTGAGCATTATTCGTTAATAAAAAAATGGATCCTATGACAAGAGACTTACAGAATGTCAATACTCTATTTATTTTTTAAGGGAGTTGATATGCGGTGCTGATGTGACTCATATTCGAGATTGTAGTTCTCATGTTGACTTGTTTTCACAACAGTATTAAGCATCACTCACTAATAAAATATCGTTCTGAGACTCACATATCGTCAATATCTCATCTATTTTTTAAGGGCGTTATTGATGTGGCACATATTCAAGATTATAGTCCTCGTGTTGATTTGTTTTCACTGGTAGTATTGAGTATTTATAATATGGAACTCATAAATAGTCAATATTCCACCTATTTTGCCAATGTAGCTCATATTTAAGATTATGATCCTCATGTTGACTTATTATCGTCAATAATATTAAATGTCATCATTAATAAAAAACAAATCCGACAATACGAGATCCACGAATTATCACTATTGTGTCCGTTATTTAAGGGAGTAGTTGTTGAACATGTGATACTGATGTGGCTTATATTCAAAGATTGCAATTCTCACGTTGTAGTTGTTTAATCCGGCTTAGGTGTGAAGAAAGTAGCAGACAAGCTTGAATGTTTTAAGGAACTAATTTTTTTTACTTGCTCGTCTGTTGATGATGATGACCTGTCATGCACAGTTGAAGGCACATGCAATCCAAAATTTGTCTTGACACCTATAAATATTTTACAAGTACTATTTAGTGGCATACTTCTGATTTAGTGGTTAAAAAAAAGGATTAATTTTATTAATAGCACCGGTAGGAATTTTATTATTAAAAATAATATCATTTTTTTCCCTTCATTACTAGCACTATCACGTCATCAAAGCCTATAATATGTGGAGTCAAGCAACATTTAATGTATGTCAAATTACGGGTTTACTCTCATCTCCCACCAACCCAAATATCGCTCTCCCTCCCACTAGCCCAAATATCCTTATCCCTCGCATGGTCCAAAAAAATTTTTCAAACCAACATCTACAGTATTTTAGAGAGAGAAACTGAAATCTAGAGAGAGATATAGTTACCACACACCGGAACCGCTCGGAAACCGTCCGAAACCACCACTAAAGCCCTCTATAAACCGCTTGAAAGTCTGTGAACGTTGGAGAATCTTTTAAAACTACCCATTTCGAAACTCACAAAATTGGCTGAGAAAAAAATTACTCCCGAAAATAGGTCTCTCCGAGTAAAGGCTTCGGCATATAAAAGGCCACCAACCGAGAAAAGTTCTAAAAGACCGGTACCAGAGAGCGAGAGAAGGGTGGCCGAGGAAAGGTTGAAGAGAAAACAAGGGGAAATTGAAGTTAAGGAATCAAAGAAGTCGAAAAGTTCCGTAGAAGAAGATATCGTAAGTTGAAGAGATAATAATGTTGAGGTCATTCCTCGTATATTGTCATGGACCTCTGCTGATAATGTAAAGTTTGATGATGTGATGTCGGCTTTTACCGCTAAAGAAGATAAACATGTAATTTATATACTTTATATATATTTATGTAAGTCGTATCATTTACAAGTGTCGGTCATTTTCATAATGACCAGGTGGTCATTTTTGTATTTACCATGCCATTGTTAGATTCAATACTAGTATCGGTCATTTTCATAATGACCGGGTGGTCATTTTCATAATGACCGTAACTTTGTTAGCTTCAATAATAGTGTCGGTCATTTTCATATTGACCGGGTGGTCATTTTCATAATGATCGTGCCTTTATTATCTTCAATAATAGTGTCGGTCATTTTCATAATGATCGGGTGGCCATTTTTTTATTAACCGTATCTTTGTTAGCTTTAATACTAGTGTCGGTCATTTTATAATGACCGGGTGGTCATTTTTATAATGATCGTGCCTTTATTAGCTTCAATACTAGTGTCGGTTATTTTCATAATGACCGGGTGATCATTTTCATAATGACCGTGCCTTTGTCGGTCATTTTCAAAATGACTGGATAGTCATTTTTGTATTTACCGTGCCTTTGTTAGCTTCAATACTAGTGTCTGTCATTTTCATAATGACCGGGTAGTTATTTTCATAATGACCATGCCTTTGTTAACTTCAATACCAGTGTCGGTCATTTCATAATGACCGGGTGGTCATTTTTGTGGCCACCCATTATGAAAATTACCACCCGGTTATTATGAAAATGACCGACACTAGTATTGAAGCTAACAAATACATGATCATTATGAAAATGACCACCCGGTCATTATGAAAATGACCGACACTAGTATTGAAGCTAACAAAGGCATGGTAAATACAAAAATGACCACCCGATTATTATGAAAATGATCGACAAAGGCACAGTCATTATGAAAATGACCATCCGGTCATTATGAAAATGACCGACACTAGTGTTGAAGCTAACAAAGGTACGGTCATTATGAAAATGACCACCCGGTCATTATGAAAATGACCGACACTAGTATTAAAGTTAACAAAGGCACGGTCATTATGAAAATGACCACCCGGTCATTATGAAAATGACCGACACCAGTATTGAAGCTAACAAAGACACGGTAAATACAAAAATGACTACCCGGTAAATAAAAAAATGATCACCCGGTCATTATGAAATGACCGACACTAGTATTGAAGCTAATAAAGGCACGATTATTATGAAAATAACCATCCGGTCATTATGAAAATGACCGATACTAGTATTAAAGCTAACAAATGTACGGTCATTATGAAAATGACCACTCGGTCATTATGAAAATGACCGACACTATTATTGAAGCTAACAAAGGCCCGGTCATTATGAAAATGACCGACACTAGTATTGAAGCTAACAAGGCACGATCATTATGAAAATGACTACCCGATCATTATGAAAATGACCGACATTAGTATTAAATCTAACAAAGGCATGGTAAATACAAAAATGACCATCCGGTCATTATAAAAATGACCGACACTTGCAAATGATACGACTTACATAAATATATATAAAGTATATAAATTACATGTTTCTCTTCTTTAGCGGTAAAAGCCGACATCACATCATCAAACTTTATATTATCGGTGGAGGTCCATGACAATATACGCAGAATGGCCTCAACATTTTTATCTCTTCAACTTACGATATCTTCTCTTCTACGGAACTTTTTGGCTTCTTTGATTCCTTAACTTCAATTTCCCCCTATTTTCTCTTCAACCTTTCGTCGGCCACCCTTCTCTCGCTCTCTGGTACCAGTTTTTTAGAACTTTTCTCGGTCGGTGGCCTTTTATATGCCGAAGCCTTTACTCGGAGAGACCTATTTTCGGGAGTAATTTTTTTCTCAGCCAATTTCGTGGGTTTCGACATTGATAGTTTTAAAGATTCTCCAATGTTCACAGACTTTCAAGCGGTTTATAAAAGGCTTTCGTGGTGGTTTTGGACGGTTTTCGAGTAGTTCCGGTGGGTGGCAACTCTTTCTCTCTCTAGATTTCAGTTTCTCTCTCTAAAACACTGTAGATGTTGGTTTGAAAAAAAATTTTGGACCATACAAGGGAGATAGATATTTGAACTGGTGGGAGATGGGGGTAAACTTATAATTTGACATATATTAAATGTTGTTGAACCCCACATATCATGGACTTTAATGACATGACAGTACTAGTAATGAAGGGAAAAAAAGTAGTATTATTATTAATAATAAAATTCCTACAGATACTATTAATGAAATTAACAAAAAAAAAAAAAAAGGAAAATTTGCAGCACACGCTTCATCTACTATTCGTTGAATCTAATATTATAAATAATTAAAGTTGATAGTAGGATTTTAAATTACGTAAAATAAATGGTAAATTTATATTTACTATGTAAAAAAAAAAAGCAAATTTACTAGATAATAGATGATTTACCTAGTAAATAGTAAATTTACTTCCAGAAAATAGATTATTTTCGGTAATTAATTTATTCACTGTTATTTATGCAATTTTTTTTTACAGCAATACCCCTGCAAGACCACCATCTCTTCCTCTAGCCTCCTATGTCAGAGAGAAGACCATAACCATGGAATCGGGAACCTACGATTTGAAGGACTGCGCACGATCTGTATTTCTCTTAAAAGAAAAAAACTTGTCCTTATTATTATTATTTGGTAGCCAAAGAAAGGAAAGAAAATAATTGTGACGGCGATATGCGAACAACAAAGTGCGGCTTCTTTTTCATCCGGGCTCTTCTTTTGGGTATAGTACATAGAACAGCTAGATTAGAGAGGGAAACGAAAATTTTCTGAAATTTTTTTTTGAGAAAAGCATTTATTAGCTAAGGTCCAATTAGGATCTGATTGAAAAATCAATTATGAGAATTAGGTAATTGAAAGGATATAAAGGGACGAGGGGAAAAATAAACGAAAAGGCTCAAGGACAAAAAAAAAAAAAAAAAAAAAACAATAAACAAACAATCAAACAAATGAGGCTTTGATGATCCATCTAATAATGGCATTTATGTAATAACAATGCAAATACATGCCTTCTCTTCTATATTGCAGAGTTGGTCTTTTCACTAAATATAAAATTGGACATATGTCATCTTTTAAGACGAAAGAGTGCACAAGCGAGTGTCTAAGCAGATACTCTTAGCACAACTCATTTACTGAAAATTGTTATTTCTTAAATTACATCTGAAAATTACAATTTGCTTCTTCTCCATAAAGTAATAGGTCCAAGACAACCAATTACTTCTGAAATTCTCCATTACAATCTAGTCTGTACCCAAAATGTCAATTGGTCTTTCCAAGTTCATCTTTCATTTATTTTTCATTTGTATTGTCGGTCTTTTTTTTTTTTTTTTTTTTTTTTTTTTTTTTTTTTTTTTTTTTTTTTTTTTTTTTTTTTTTTTTTATTACGTGTTCTTAAAAAAAAACAAAAACAAAAAAGAACAAAAAAAAACCAAATAAAAATCTTTCATTTGTATTAGGTACCACGTTAGCTAAATAGTGACTATTTGAAAGGAAGGGCTAGTCAGATAGCGCCAAAACAGAGGTGGGTGAAGCTTATGTTTGTTACTAAGTTGGATATTCTGAACGGATCTTTAGAGAGACAAAATTTCTTGAGTAGTGACTGAAATGTTACATTGACTGAACTTAGTAAACTGGATATATTCTCTGACTCTTCTGGAGGTGTGTCTAGCACAACCCACTCCTTACTCTATTAGAAAAAACTTAAGTTTTTATTTGGTTTATTGGTTGGAGATGAATTCTAAGTTCGAATTGGTTAGCTTTTTTAAAAAAAACAAAAACAAAAATTAAGATAGAAATTTTGAGTTGGATATGTCGAACTAAACACATCATTAATGTCAACGGTTAGATTCTTGGGATTATATTTTAAAATCTTAACATATTAGGAGAAGTAACCAAACCTTCTTAAACTTACTATCATTTTCATTTATAGCCAATATGAAACCTTATGTTCACGCATTTCAACATTACTCCATCAAATAAAACCCATGATGGTTAAAGCCCCTTAAATGATGATATATTCATCCATCTTTCTTAAAAGGACAAATCAGAAAAATCACAACTCAATCAAGATCTCCACGTATCATAGCCTTGCATTACAATGGAATTTGCATCTCAAGAACTAATTTTTTCCTCTACAAATTTTTCTTCCATCATAATCTTACGGATAGTGGGAAAAAATAGCACAATGAAAGTTTATAAACATAAAACTGTTACATTTCAATGGCTGCGACATAAAACCTCTAAAAAAATTAATAGAATTGGGACTTAAAATTTTTTTATAATTTAGAGGAGTTGTCTATTTATTGATGAATGGATAATTCATTATTGTTTTGATAAATAAGTATTATTAATTTAGAAAGAGAAAAACACCTTTGAAGGATTATTGAAGTCTTCATAAACGTTGAACCATTTTTTTTTGGGCCATGCAATTGAAAATCAAAGATTCAATTCAATCATGTCATTCTCACATTGAGATTAGTCAAGCATTTAATAATTCATTAGATGTTGGATTTATTCCAGCGTATTGAGAGGGTGCGAGGTAGGACCAACTATTAGCATTTTATAAACATATGGATTGCTAACATTAATATTATTAAATGCCGCTTGAAATATTGACATGAAGATTGCATGTGACTTCTTAACAACAAGTCCTTGAAGATGAAGTTATACAGATTGTGAAATGCGGTCGATATGTAGCGCAGATATAAAACATAGCAGAAAAATAAATTCAAACAGAAATAAAAAGAAAGCAAATATTTTACATAGTTTGGTAAAATTACTTATATCTACAGGAGATGGAGATTAAGTTTGCTAATAATTTTAGAATTATATACTCATCAAACTATCTCTCAATCTCTCTTCACCCTAACTCCATTGTACCATTTTGTCTATCTTTCTTCTCGCTCGCTCTCAAAAGTAGGCACACACCCTCTGCTTTTTTTTTTTTTTATCACACAAAACCCTATACTTAATAGACCTATTTATAAGCTTTCAATGGGATACAAAAATTAGCAGTTTCCCAAACTCACAAAATAGAAACTTAACAAAAAATAATTTGAGTTATAAAACCTAACAAAATGTACAGTGATAGAATTGTTTATAGGTGAAAAGATTTTTTAAGGGGTAATATTCATTATGCATGTCGATGATGATCACGATCTAGATGACAGGCTGGTTTTTACCAAGTGTTTCTTTAAGAAATTTTTCAAGTAAAAGAAATTTAAAATGAAAAAAAAAATTATATGCATTGTAAAAAAATTAAGGATGAGGTTGAGTTCAATTTAAATACAAATAAAAATCAAAATACTTTAGATATGCATTTTTTCAAAAAGAACGTTCATTAAGAAATTAAAGTTATCAAAAAAAAAAAAAAAATCCATACTACTATGAATGTTTGTGTGTTGTTCCTTTTATGTGCCTAATCAATTATTAATTTATATATTCAATGGATTCCAAAGAAATTGAAACAATTTATTATATTATACATTTAGCAAGATTATTAATTTAGTTGTATATTCCAGACAACCTTAGTACTGAATGATGCAATTAAATGTTTATTATTTGCAATGACTGCCAAGATGATATAACAACTTTATTATTTTAATATTTTAGTAGTCTATTCCGGACAACCTTAATACTGAATTAAATGTTTATTGTTTGCAATGACTTCCATGATGATATGACAACCTTTATTATTTTAATTGCTACAAAAAAAAAAAAAAACTGTATTACTTAATAAAAATTCTGGAATGATATTAGTTAGTCGTGGATGATATAATTAAATGTAAAATTTAATAACACAATTTTCTTTAAAAAAAACACATAAATTACAATAGGTTGCGTTTAGGTTTTATACATCAACTAGTTGAACAGTATGCACGATGAGATAGACAAATAAGATTAAAAAAAAAAAAAGGATAAAATGGCACCGTAAAAGGTAAGTCTGTGGTTGAGGGTCTTTACCGGTAAAGTCACTTTTTAGGCCATTGAGAATTAATCGAATGGTTGAAATGATGTTGGTGTATCATATTTATCATACACCTTACCTCACATTACCCTTCCCACCCAAACTCTTCTCCGTCACCGGCGATCTTCCCACCGCTGGCGACGGATGCCGGCGACCCACCCCAGACGCCGACGACTTACCTTCGACCCCAGCCCCGACCGGCCGGCCGCCGGCGACCCCCTTTATCTCTCTTTCCATTTCTCTCTCTTCTCTTCTCTCTCTCTCTTCCCCTTTCTCTCTCTTCTCCTCTCTCCCGTGGTGACCCCGCCATCGGTCCCCCCACCAGCTGGCCGGCCGGCCGCTGGCGACCCCCTCTCTCTCTCTTCCCTTTCTCTTTCTTCCATTCTCTCTTTCTTCCCTTCTCTCCCTTCCCTTTTATCTCCTTTTCCTCTCTCCCGTGGCCCTCTACCCTCGGCCCCCAGCCCGCCCCCGGCCCCCTCCCTCGACCTCCCCCAACCCCCGGCACCCCCCGACAACCCCCCGGCCCCCTCTTTCTCTTCCTTTTTCTCTCTTCTTTCCTCTCTTCTCTCTTTCTCTTTCACTTCCTTTCTTTCTCTCTCTTCACGGACCTTGGCCCCCACCCCCGCCTACTCGGTGCCCCCTCATCCCACCCTCACTCGCGACTCCCTCTCTCTACCCCCGATGTGAGAAGAGAGCGAGAAAGAGAGGGGGAGTCGCAGGTGGGGGTGGTATGGGGAGGCACTGGGCGGTCGGGGGTGGGGGCCGACGGCCAGAAAGAGAGAGAGAGAAGAGAGGAAAAGACAGAGTAAAAGGAAGAGAAATAGGGGGCCAGGGGGGTTGTTGGGGGGTGCCAGGGGGGGGTGGGGGGAGGCCGGGGGCGGGGGGCGGGGGCCATGGGAGAGAGGAGAAGAGAGAGAAAGGGGAAGAGAAAGAGAGGGGGTCACGTCGGCGCCCGGGGCTGGGGCCGGAGGTGGGTCGCCGCATGAGAGAAGAGAAGAGAGAGAAAGGGGAAGAGAGAGGGGAAGAGAGAGGAAGAGAAGAGAGAGAAAGGGGAGTCGCCGGGGCCTGCCGATCGGGACTGGGGTCGGAGGTGGGTCACCGGCGGCAGGAAGATCGCCGGCGATAGAGAAGAGTTTGGGTGGGAAGGATAATATAAGGTAAGATGTATGATAAGTATGATACACCAATATCATTTTAACTATTCGATTAAATCTCAACGGTCTAAAAGTTACTTTATCGGTAAAGGCTCTCAAAGGGTCTCTACCACGTACTTACCCCTGTAAAAATGCCAGACTCTTAAAAAGTACTATAGATATAGATGTACAATGATTAAAGTTTGTTTTGTTAGCACCGTATAAAGCGTAAACTTAATGGTGTGATTTTCAGCCTCTATGTTCTTTATTATTATCCTTACCCATACAAAAGTGATATTTGGGAAGGCAGGCATCAATAGAAAAAAGAAAAAGAGAATGCAATTTTATTATTATAGTAGCTTTAATCAGTGTAATAAATTTTTTGAAAAATTATAATGAATAATATTTTTATGAAATAATTAAAATAAATAACAGATATTTTTATCAAAAATTTTGCAGATCACTGTCGAGCAAACCGCCAACCAAAGCTTTGCTGATGCACGTGGTAGGGTCAAGGTCAATCGATTTCAATCACCTTTCCATGAAATTGAACATCGTTATCATTTATTCTCCCGTTGAGTATTGCCAGACATGCTGCTAAGGACTAATTATATTATCTAGAAAATAAAAACAAATTGATCACGACCACAAATTTTGGTGACCACTTTTTTTTTGTAAATCGTAATGATGACAACGAAAACAATGACAATAATGCAAACGTGTGGGGGCGCAATCATAGAAGTTTTCCATGAATGTTTATCGGCATTTCAATATATATATATATATATTAAAAAAAACGTGACCAATTTCATAGCTACCTTTTTTAACTTTAGCCCGTGATCAAATTCGTAGCAACCTTTTTGAGCTTTTAACCCATGAATATGATTGGTAGAGCGGAAAATGAAGAATAAGAAAGATAGAGAAGCGATTTCATATAGAAAAAATAGAATCATAAGTTGTTTTTAAGGGGGTGCAGGCGGACAATTTTAGCAATTTACGAACACGACAATTTGGTTTTGAAAAAATAATGGTTTAGGAAAAATTGCTCATTATATATAATAAGTAGGACGATTTGACGTGAGAACGATTTACAATTAGGTCTTTTAAGAAAAAAAGCACATAAAAATTATTTGTAAAAAGTATTTTAAAGATGCCACATTTTTATTATTTTCTTTGTGGCATTATTGCAAGGTAATCAACACATTTAACTTGCCCCATTTCCATGCATTCCATAGTTTGTCTCAACCAAAAAGTTGTCGCTTCCATGTGGTGCCCGGGACACACCCATCAATGAGGGCTACGTTACGGCACCTACTCTTATCATGGTAGTATTGCTTTAGCAAAACCAATGGTAGGTCAAACTGGTCTCGAATCAATCAGATATTGCACCGCGCGCTTAACTGGTGAAGAAAAGTCGAGAATTTAAAATCTTTTTTTTTAATTTAAAAGGGAGGTGGGTTTTAAATTTTACCTTGAGTTAAAGTTAAATATGAAATTATTGTTAAATTATAATTATTTAAATCTAAAATTTGATGTATGAATAATTATAAAAACTATAATAATAGTTGATATTAATGCTATTAATTATGAGAGGAAAATGTCGAAACAAAAACACCTCAAAATAAAGTGCTTTTTAACTAATCCTTCTGTTCAATTGGCAAAGAAGAAAATCTCAAAACAAAAAGCAAATAAAAGAAAAAAACTAAAAAGAAAGTACTTTTTAAATTTTTTATTTTTTAATATTTAGAAAGTACTTTTTAATCAAACCTTGTTTAACAGTCACCGTTTGATTTAATTGAGATATTAACTCCTATCCAAAATTCCAAAAAGGAAGCTGGTATAGTTGTCATTGTAGGAGTCTTTTCACATTAGTCCTTTTTTATTTTTTTTATTTTTTATTGTTTGGAAAAAGACTTTTCACATTTGTCATTAAAACCTTTCAATCAGGCCCGCAATCCATGCCCTGCCAGCTGGTTGCTTTTGCACTATCTTTTCATTCACCATTCTCTCTCTCTCTCTCTCTCTCCCTCGGTATAACACCAATACGTTTTTTTTATTATTTATTTATTTTTATTTTTTGATAGAACACCATTTGGTTGTTACCAACTTGTATAAAGTACCTTTCTAGTTTCTACCTGCAAAAAACTTGTGCAAAGCACCTTTCTAGCCCCCCAAAAAAAAAAAAAATTTGCATACAAATTGCCCCAAAGAGTAATGGTCAATCATTTAACCCAAGAAGTAATTCCCAGCGAATACCAATTTGTTTTCATCTACAACTGAGAGAAATAAAAGCTCAACAAGAGGACTAATTGTTGTATTCGTTTCACCTAATCATTTGTTTGATATTCAAGTTTAACTTTAATTAAATTATATTTTTTATCTTAATTTTTTTTTAAAAAATCAATAAAATTTATAAATAATTTTTAAAAAATCAATCAATCTCAAATTAATAATTTCATCTTCAACAGATAAATCAAACACAAACTAATTTTTGTATTCTAAATATAGTTATCATTTGATGGATTTAGGTTTTAATCATCGTACGGTGGATTGAGGTTTTTTACCCACACTTTTAAAATGATGAGTGGACCCCACAATATTTCTTCTTACTTTTTTTTTTCCCTTCTTATCAAACAATCTATTCTACAAATTTTCATCCAATTATACCCCGTCCCACTTCCTTCATCCTTCTTTTCCATCCGATCAAACAAAGCATTATAGTGATGGATTGTCAGGGATGACTTCCACTCACCTCGAAATGTTGATGTACTTCGTTCAAATCTCTCATTCATCCGTTATTAGTGTTTCTTTTTGTTGGGTTCCTCGGAATCATGTTTTCATGTTTTTTGTTAGACAAATTTCCTCTTCCCCCAAACTTAAATTTGTAGAATTCCCTCTCCGCAAACTTTGAAAAGTTTTCAAATTTCTTCTCTTAGCTAAAGTTTTTTACAAAAAAATAAACATGACACTCATCGACAGCAGAAGTCATGATATTAAATATGAAATTATGAAATAACCTTAACAATCAGGTTTAAAGTGTAAATAATTAAGCATGATTGTTATTTTTCTCCACTATCTCGCTCTTGGCTTTCTACTTTGCATGACCTAAGGTGCTTTGCTGCTTTAGTAATAACAACCAGTAGCAGTAGCAGAAGTAGGAGGCTTTCTTGCTGCTCAGCAAGCTTTGGGAACAAAGGTAGAAGCTTGGAAGGAGAGATTTGTGAAGAGTTTCGTTGGAAGTTGGAATGTGTTGTAAAGATGGCGGAGACTTTTTTTGGTGAATGAATAAAAGGATTTAGGGGTGACCCCATCATTTTCAGGCTTTTTTAACTCACAGGCAGAAACTCATTTCGCTAAATATGATAAAAAGACAAGTTCTTTATATTAACTTTTTTGAGTTAGACATTCGGAGTTTACTTTATCAATACTAAATTAATATTTTAACAGTCAAAACTGAAATGATATCTAAAGAGAAACAAAAAGAATCAAACCTAAATAAACAAAAAAGAGAAACTAAAAAAGTCACGCACCCTTCTTAATCTATCCACCTTTGCCGCGAAGACTTGATTTAATAAAGGAAGACATTTATTTGCCTCCAACAAGTACAAAGTTTGTGTAGAATTAAATGACTTTTTGTTGTATAGAAATCCAATAATAATGTTCTGATTTTATTTTGTTTTAATTTTATTTGTGATTCTGCTTAAAGCAGGATGACTGTGATTGAGGGTGTGGATTTATAACATAGGTTGACACTAATGTCAATGACATGATAGTGTGTTTCGTTGTACAACAAGTACAAGGCTAGTATTCCACCAAAAAAAAAAAAAGCAGTACAAGGCTATTATAGAATTTAATAAATAATTTAAATTTTTTTCTATTCAAATTAATTTCTCTAAAAACTAAAATCAAACATATTTTTAAAAAATATCTCAAAATCATTTTTAAAAAGGATGTGGTTGTGATATAGACCCTCAAAGGGTCTCTACCGGTAGAGTCCCTTTTTAGACCGTTAAGATTTAATCGAACGGTTCAAACGTTGATGGTGTACGATATTTATCATACACCTAACCTCACATAATCATTCCCATCTAAAATCTTCTCCGTCGTCGGTGATCTTTCCGCCGCCGGTGACAGACGCCGGCGGCTCATCCTCGACGCTGGTGACCTAACTCAGGCCACCTCCGACCCCCAGTCCCGGACGCCAGCCGTCGCCGCCGGCACCCCATTTTCTCTCTCTTCTCTTCCCCATTCTCTCTCTTCCCCTCCCTCCCGCTGGCCCCCACCCCCGGCCTCCCCCCACCCCCGACCGTCACCCTCCCCCGGCACCGCCCCCGGACACCCCCCCTCTCTCTTCCCCTTTCTCTCTCTTCTCTTCTCTCTCTCTTCCCCTTTCTCTCTCTTCCCCTCCCTCCGCCGGCCCCCACCCCCAGCCTCCCCCCACCTCCCACGGGGGTCGTCCGAGGTGGGGGGAGGTCGGGGTGGGGGCCGGCGGGAGGGAGGGGAAGAGAGATAAAGGGGAAGAGAGAGAGGGGAAGAGAGAGAGAAGAGAAGAGAGAGAAAGGGGAAAAGAGAGGGGGTCGTCGGGGGGCGGTGCCGGGGGAGGGTGGCGGCCGGGGGTGCGGGGGCCGGGGGTGGGGGGTCGTCGGAGGTGGGGAGAGGCCGGGGGTGGGGGCCGGCGGGAGGGAGGGGAAGAGAGAGAAAGGGGAAGAGAGAGAGAGAGAGAAGAGAATAGAGAGAAAGGGGAAGAGAGAGGGTGGTCGTCGGGGGGCGGTGTCGGGGGAGGGTGGCGGCCGGGGGAGGGGGGTCGGGGCCGGGGGTGGGGCCGGCTGGAGGGAGGGGAAGAGAGAGAAGAGAAGAGAGAGAAAATGAGGTCGTCGGCAGCGGCGGCCGCCGTCTGGGACTGGTGGCCGGAGTTGGGTTGCCGGCGTCCGTCGTCGATGGCGGAAAGGTCGCCGGCGACGGAGAAGATTTTAGGTGGGAATGATTATGTGAGGTTAGGTGTATGATAAATATCGTACACCATCAATATTTAAGCCGTTCGATTAATTCTTAACGGTATAAAAAAAGGCCGTACCGAAGAATCTCTACCATATATTTCCCTTTTTAAAAAATATATTTATATTAATATTCAAAATAAATCATTTTCATGTTTTTTTTTTTTTTTTTTTTTTTTTTAATTCATTTTTCATTAAATTGTTTTTTTCCAATTTTTGTTGTACTTCATTTATAGTACACACACACACATATTATTATATTTTTAATTACAAATTTCACTTCACGTTGAAACTTGTCTCTTGTTTTTTCCACACTTTTTTTTTGTGACTTCAAGTTGTATTTGTATTTGTACACACACACATATATATATATATATATATATATTTTTCCACTTCAAGTGAAACTTACTGAATGGCGAAATGGACTATAGTCAGATACAATAGAATGGAATCTCCATGTACTTTTCATAATAAATTCCTCCCACACACTTGCCCCCACAAGCAACAAACACAGTCAGCTCACGTTGTGGTCCCTTGAAAAAAGCAATGATAGAGAGCCTTGACAAAATTCAACTTAATAGGAAGGGGAAAAAAAATGCTTAAAAAAAAAAAGAAGAAAAATAAATCAATCATTCAGTTTCTAAGAGGAAATTACCAAAAGCCATTACAATCACCCAAAATTTGCAATTAAAAAGTAAAAAATTAGCACTAACCTTGATTAGGGATTTTAATCACCTCTGAAAATACTTTGCCCCTGGCAAAATTTTGTTGCTTCCTTGCACTGTGATCGACATAAGAGGGTGGGATTCTTTTTTCTTTTGAGAGAGATGCCGGTTTCTTTATGCTTTTTTACGCTTTTGCTTATAATTGACAACACAAAAGACAAACCCTAAATCTTACCTAATTGGCCGCTTTTACTAAAATACCCTCCTAATCATCATCATGTGCGAGCCACTTGCGTGTTTCACTAATAAATTTAACTGAGTTAGAAAATTTACAAACAGTTCAATATTCGGAGAAATGAATGTTAGAAATTAAGATTCGAGAGGTATTTTGTGACAAGATCTAAAATTTAATAGGAAAAGTGAAATTTGTTCTTTTTTGCCCTCACGGATGATTCTTCTCACTATGTTGAACTCACTTCTATTGGAGATATGCCAATTAACGTTCAGTCTCCTATAGGTTTTCACTAAGTAATACACATGGTGGAGTTAATTTAAGAATTGGGCTTTTAGTCGGGCTCTCTAACAAATTGCTCAGCTTTTCTATCGAAAAATAGGTCATTTAAAAAAAAACTCAAAATAAATAATATATCTCAAAAAAGTTTAAAGTAAATAGCATAGGTATATTATATTATTTATTTAAGAGAATTTTTAATGTAATTTTATGATAAATATGAGTCATAAATAAATTATTTATTATAAAAACAATATTTACTATAATTATATTACTTATAAAAATATTTTTAAGATAATTTTATCACTAATAATAATTTATAATTATATTATTTATCGTGAATATGTTATTTATCATCACACAAAAAATTTTATATTATTATTTTTATTATTAGAGATTTTTGTTTATTTTCCTCCTTCTCCCTTCTCTCTCCATGGTATTTTTATAAGCACAATAAATCCACAATAAATCCTTATTGCTTACTGACATTATTATTATGACAGCTTTTTGGACATATCTTGCACGTGATAGTTCAAGACTAGCATTGCAGGTCATTTTTATTTAACTTTAATATATGTGTGAACCTAGTTCATTTTATAACTCATGAATCTAAATTTTAAAAGTCATTAATATTGAAAGTTAGTTAAGATGACCACAATGTCCTTTTTGGGCTGCCATATGTTAGTGATGTGTAAAAAAAAGTCCAAACTTTAATAACGTGAGCAAAAAAAACTGTACGTGTCAAAAATGATAAGTTCAAGGGTTCATTGGCAAGAAAAAAGTTCAAGAATTAAATTACCAAATTAAAAAAGTTTAGTGTTCATACAAAGTAGTCAAAAACAGAATTATTCTTATATATGTTTTTAGCATTTGTTTGGTAGAGTGGAAAAAGAGAGATGAAAGAAATTGGAGGAGGGATTTAGAGATGAAAAATAGAATTTTGGTTATTTTGTAGAGAGAAAATTAGGAATGAAGGGAAATTGAAAATTCATGAGTCCCACCGTATTTTAATCCTTCTAACTTTGGGAAGAAAAGTAGATGGAAAATTTTTGACAAAGCAAATGTAGGTAAAATACTTATTTTGACATTAATCAATCATCATCTTTTAATTTATATAAGGTTATAATTGTAAAATATATTTGATTATATATCTTCTTTCTTTCTTTTGTTCTTTCTATCAAACAAAATGATGGAAAACCTCCCTCATTTTCATCACCTAGAGATTTTACTTTTTTTTTCCTTTCTATTTTCCATCTGTCTTACCAAATATAGCATAAAGTTTAGGATTGTTTCACTTTATTATCTGTATTTTAAAAACTCTTATTTTACATTCTGAATTTTTTATTTGTCTTACTTGAGAGTTAGCACATGTTTGGTGTATGGGTTTAATTCAATTTGAATCAAAAAAAAAATTTTTTTGTTGTTTTTTTTCTCAAAAGTCAATATCAGTTTTACTATTTATAGTTACTATTAAAACATTATAACTCAAACTTTAAAAGTCTATAACTTTACATATAATTTTACATATACAAGTCTAAATGTGTCAAAAAAAATTACATAAAATTTCAAGTCGAATAAAACAAACTGCATATTGAATTTTTTTTTCCTAATATATTTTAAGTTTTTATATTTTTTAATTCTAACAAAATGCCTTACCAAACACACAACTCAATTTAAATCAAAACCAATAAAAAAAACTTAAATCCAACTTTTGCACTAAATCTATTCTGTTAGGATTTATATTAAAATAAATAAAAGAAAAAACATATGATCACATTTAACTCACTTTTTTTTTCTTTCTATCTTTAATTAAAATTTTAATTAAAAGGATTAAATAGCTGATTCAAAATTAACGTGTAAAGTGAAAGTTTTTAAAATTTAATTAATAAATGAAAATGATTCTAAATTTTGGAGCATGAATGAAAATAATTTAAAAAAGGGGGTCGTATCACTGTAGTGTTCTATCTCCTCTTCCGTCTTCATTTCTTCGAGATTACTCCAAAGAAGCAAAAGAGAGCCCGCGAAACGCAAAATTTGCAGAAAACCCTAGAAATTCCGATTCCAATGGAAGAAGACGAAGATTTCGTCTTGAAATTGGACTCCGCAGAGTCAATGGTTTCGGTGACGCTCGGCAGAGTGATGAACACTCTGCTCACTGCTCGCCCCAGAAAGCTCAACGACGCCGTTTCCCGCCTCTCCGCCGACCTCCGAACCACACCTTCTCTCGGTTCGCTTCCCTTTCAGAAATTTCACGTAGAATTTTCAATAATCTTCTCAATTTCTTAGTTTCCTTTTCAAATTTTTTAACTAAATTTTTGGTTTTGATTTTTTTTTTTTTGGTTCTTCAGGTTCATTGGATGAATCTCTCTGGTTTCTGCACAAGTACGTTAAGGACGCTGCGGAAAAGAACGAGTCTTTGGATGAGATTCTCGTTCCCATGCTTGAAAATGTACGTTGTTAGAATTTTTTTTTCCCCTCAGGTTGTACTTAATTTAAATGTATTTTGTTTAATTTTTGTGTCATTTTTATGCTTAATTTCACGTAATTATCGAAAGAGAAAGTTTTTTAATGATATTCTCGTTCCCAGGCTTGAAAAAGTACTGTACAAGAATTAGCTCAAATTTAATTCAATTAAAGTTTATGTGACTAGTATCAAGTTGTTGCACGAAATTTTAACCACCTC
Source organism: Ficus hispida (assembly GCA_025413025.1). Lineage (NCBI taxonomy): Eukaryota > Viridiplantae > Streptophyta > Magnoliopsida > Rosales > Moraceae > Ficus > Ficus hispida. The sequence continues at coordinate 27,110,891 of CM046373.1, forward strand.
TGAACTTAAGAAAAGAATCAATATTGGTCCTTTGATTATTTTCCGTCCAAAAATGGATGGAGAACGTCACGTGCAGTCACATAGCCGATTGCTATTTTTAGACATGAATCAAGTGAAAGGACTAACAATGCCACTTTTATCAAGTTCAGAGTGTTGTTGGTGCATTGGAAAAGTCATTGGGCAAGTTATCACTAGCGATAATGTCCTGGCTGAAGTTTTAGAATTTCTCTGCAATTATTATGCTTAATAATTTTGCTTCTAATTGAAGAATTAAAAACAGTCTTTGAAGTCCAAGGATGTGAAGCATTCTTATGGAGGCCAATCCATGATGCTTCTGAACTGGCTATTCCAAGATGAGTTTATTTTCCAAGCTATAGCCACAAATCTTGCCAAGATAATTGCCACTAAAGATGATCGCTTTATAGCCCTTGGATGGTGTATCCTTGTGCGTGGACTCATGGAATATGAAAGTGCTTCTGATCAGTTTCCAATGAATGGTAATCCATGTCCCTGTCTCTCTCTCTCTCTCTCAAAAAATCGAAGAGTTTTGGTAATTTGAAGTGTTTCTTTTTTTTTTTTTGTTGTTGTTGTTGTTGTTGATGTATGTGCTAAACTAGAACCATGTAATTCTTGTTTAGTAACAATGTTAGTAACAATGAACTTTGGACTCGGTAGTTGGAAAGCATATTTATGATTGTGGATTAAAAAAAAAAGAACTTTTTGGGATTATCGTTTAATTCCTTAGTAATCTTGATGGGTTTTTCTCTAATGGCAGGAATAAGGCAGAGGCATATTGATTTGGTGAAGATATTTTGCTCGTGTATTCTTCATCTGTCACGCATTATGCGTAACGGAAGGTACAAGCTTCTTTTAAGGATTGAGTTAACTCCATCAGAGTTAAGACTGATGAACACTTTTGTGATTGTTGCTTTAATGCCATCATGGGATTGTTTATTTATCTACTGGTTTGATTTTTTTTTTTTCCCTTTTTTTCCATTATTTGTTTTTCAAATTATTTCTTCTACTTGTTTTTGTAGTTCTTTGCAGGATGGATTTGAGCTTCCATCTCGCCTAGCAGTGTCTGCTGCTGATTGTGTTTTAGTTCTTACTGAATCATTGACGAAGATTCCTGCGGTTCCAAGCAGCAGGCAGAAATCATCAGATTTGAGTGCACCAAATCAACGGGTTGCAGTAGTAGCCGCCAGTGGTGATAAGAAATCATCTGAAGTTTCAAATGGAGGAATTGAAAATTTACTTTGGGACCAGTTGGAGGAAGTTATTCACTTGGTGCATAAACTTCTTGCTGTAAGTTGAAGCTTTTTTGTGTAATCCCTTCATGTTTCTTCTTCTTCTTCTCTTTTTTTTTTTTTTTTTTTTTTTTTTTTTTTTGGTGTAGATAATTTAGGAATCTAATCTATATTATGTTTTGGAATGGGTGCTGAACTCCTGCATGTTTCCTCCTTTTTTTTTGGCTCACTAATGGTATTCCTATGCCATGCAAACGTGTTAAACACATATATGAAATAAAATTTTTAAATCTTACAAGCATGGCATCCTATTCACGTTTTATATAGGTTCATTCATAGTCTACGACATATTAGAATGTGTTGGAGCGGTTATCCTAACACCAATTTGAACTCCGCCAACTCTACTGTTGGTCTGTCTTCCGCCTTGTCGTACATCGGGTTCTCGATCACCGGTGTCGTGATTAGTTGGGAAGTGGTCGAGTGCTACAGTAGAGTGCAACGTACGTTTGATAATGATTTCTCCCCTATTTATAGTGGAGCGGATGCTTGGACCCCGGAAACCCTAGACTCGCCATGGGGATCCATTGGGATTTGTATCCCGGACATGTCAATTCGTCATTTTGGCAACAAGTGGTCGTTCCCCGACATTTTGTGTCTTGTGCACTGACACAAAAGGTTGTCGGGATTGTGCATGGGTTCAACCATATGCGCATGGTACTGTAGTGATGTTCTTGCTGTTGTGTATGCTCGTACCTTGACCTCAAGATACATACTGTAAGCATGCAAACGCTGGAACCCATGGGATGAGTCATGGGTGCATCTACCTCAAACATAGAGAAGAAACACCCTTGTCTTAGCAAGTTGTTTCCTTAACAGAGGACAGGAGTATGCTAGACTTGAGACCATGAGGACGCCAAGCAAGCTCGGCGTCGAGGCCGCCACGAAGTCCCTACCTCGAGTCCCGGCCGTGTCTCAACACTGAAGTTGCCCGCTAGTCTAAATCTTGTGAATCCTAATTAATTGCCCAACAAAGGTAAATCACCATGGTTTCCCACGACAATGTTCGAAGCTACTCACACTTCTCATGGGAAAGGGGGCATATGTTAGGCCATTTTCCTTCGACTATAATAACATACCACGTGTCTATCACATTTTAATATTGACCAAACTTCGATAAACCGCTAAGGCCGCGCAACGTCGCCGATGATGCATCGTGATCCCGAACTCGAGTTTGGAACCCTCAAGGCTCGAGTCTTGCATACTTCTGTCCTTTATTAAGGCAAGTCAAGGGTGTTTCTTCTCTATGTTTGAGGTAGACGCACCCATGACTCATCCCACGGGTTCCAGCGTTTATCTCAAGGTCGAGGTACGAGCACGTACGATAGCGAGGACATCGCTACAATCCTATGAGCATACGGTTGATCCTAGGCACGATCTTTACAACCTGCTGCATTAGTGCACGGGACATAGAATGTTGGGGGACAACCACTTGTTGCCAAAAGGACGAATTAACACGTCCGAGGTACGAACCCCAATGGGTCCCCACAGCAAGTCTAGGGTTTCGGGGTCCAAGCATCTACTCCACTATAAATAGGGGAGAAATCATAATCAGACGTACGTTGTACTCCATTGTAGCACTTGCCACTTCCTGACTAATCACGACACCGGCGATCGAGAACCCGACATACGACAAGGCGGAAGACGGAGACCAACAGTGGAGGTGATGGGGTACGGCGGATTGGTGTTAGGACAACCGCTCCAACAGAATGTTTCATTTGTTAGAAAAATAAGGAATTTTAATTCTCTGAACAGTCTTGTTTATCCTTTCATTTCCTTCAATAAAAGCTGTTCTTTTGCCTAGTGGAATTTTTATTTTGATACTTTGTATATTTAACCAACTTAGATGGAGGTCAAAGGTGTTTCTTTGAAGGGCGTTGTTGTTCTGCATTTTGTGTTTTTTTCCTAAATAGAGCCCTTGTTTTGGTGATTCCATACATTTTCTACTTACCAGTTGATGCATTGGCTACAGCATCTTGAAACCTTGAACTCTACTGAATTATTAAGAGGGTACAGATTATCTAGAAAAGATTACGAGAGATTGAATAAGCATGCATTCAGAGACATATATGTATGTATATATCTATTTCCAAATTCCAGATAAATTAGTTCTTACTCTGCTGTTATGAGTTTAATTTCCGTTTAATTTATTTACTATATATTGCTTTAGTTTCTTTTAGCAATTCACGTTGGAAGTGATATTCTAAGTTGGAAGTAATATTCCAATGAGAAAGTTAGTAAACTTTGCGTCAAATAATAATTATGGTGTATAAACTATGAACAATTGTTGATTTAGAAGCTGCTTCATTTGTTTTTGCAAGCCTTTCTTTTTTCTTTTGGGTGATCATTTTACATTTTGCTCCTTTAACTATGAACTGCAGTGGAACAGAAAAAGTCGACCCTTACATGTCAAAGGATTAGAGAAAGTGCTCAAGTGGTTGCAAGAGATAAAAAGTCACCACGATCATCTTCAGGTTGATGCAGGTCCTCTAACCAAGATATGCTTGTACTGATATAATATGCATTTCGATGTCTAATCATCTATGCACGGTGGTTTGCATGTTTGCAACATCAAAGTCAGGCTCCATCAAGACTGGAGCATTGCTGCTATCTTCTTGCTGGAAGCATTACAGTGTGCTACTTCGCTTAGAAGATCACAAAGTTTCTCATCGTTACAAGGAATTGTTGGAACAATACTTATCGGGCCTCCAGGTCAGATAGAACAAAGGCTGAATCTCATGATCTTCAGTGATGTTCATGTTCATTTAAACATCGAGATGCAACTTTTGTAAAAGCATTCCTTCCCCCTTCATTTTGTGTCTTGACACCTTGTTTTCTTCCTTTTCATTTATTCAACTCTCATTTATGAAATTATAGGTTTCCAATACTGTATAATAAATAATTTCGGTTCATCTTTGCAGTTTTATACAGATAATCATGCAGGAGGGCATTCTGAGAATAAGGACAGTGCCGCTGAGACGAGGAAATTTTTTCTTAATTGCATATGCCTTTTGTTGGGGCGATTTGACGTGAAGAAATTTGAAAACATGATTTCAGAAGATGGAATGCGGATATCACATGTTATTTTACCACAGGTAGTTGTGGTTAAGACTTAAGATCAAGAACGTAGCCTTTTGCCATTATATTCCTGACAAGAAAATTTAATTGTAGTATATTTGCATAAATAATTTAAAATAACTTTCATATGCATTTTGATGTGCTTGATTGATTCTGGAGAGAATGGGTTAACATGATTTCTTTATTCATTGTAATGATTTGTACCTTTAAGCGAGAGTGATAGATTGATTAAGTGCATTTGATCCGATTGATCTTCAAGTCTAAAAAAGAATAGGGAAATGAACCATTATCACAAAATTTCTTGTCATGTCTGCCTTACTATGGAACAAGTTAGTAAATAGAACCATTATTGTGGGTGTGCTGACATCGCTTTTTCCCTTTTGAAGCTCCATTCTGTTGATGAAGATGTTATAGAGGCCGTTGTATGCATATTAAAGGCAGTCATTTTCAAGCCAAATAGTCATACTGATGAGAGAGGCACTGATACGGTGTTGCCACTGCTGATTAACCTTCTAAATGAGCAAGATGGCACAGCCAGGGCTGTGGTTATGCTCTTGGCAGAGTACTGCTTGATGTAACTTTTTAATTCTTATTCCTACTACTAGAAGCATTTACCAATCTTTCTTTAGGTTACGAACCTGGTTTGTGAAAAGTGGTTTGTGATCCCGGTTTATCTTTAGGCGCAAAGATGGACGCTGCCTTGAAGAAGTTCTGAAGCGCCTTGATTCCAGAGTTGTTCAACAGAGGAAGAATGCAATTGAAGTTATATCAGAACTAATTCGCATTTCATCTGATTCAACTACTGTACTTTCTCAGTTATCATGGTACTACAATGGTCCACTGGCCAATATTGATGCCAACATGGTTATGCTTTCTGGTGTTTATGTTGATTTTTTTTTTAAAATTTTCTCATATGACCCTTGTAGGCAGGACATAGCACAACACTTGCTCAAGCATCTTGAAGATGAAGAACCTGCAATCCGTGAACAAGTGTCCAATTTGCTGCCGATGATTGGTTAGTGAATGTGGAAGTGATCTTTTCCAAAGTTCAATTTTCCATTGATCTGCTATTACCGAGATTTACATTTGATTTTGGTAATCTGCCGTCAACAAAAATATTCTTATTCTTCATGCAGATCCCTCTATGATTTTGCCTTCATTAGTTCAGCTTGTTTACTCATTGGATAAAAGAGTGCAATCATGCTCTTCTGCTGCCCTTGTTCGCGTGCTCAAATATCATAATCAGAGTGCAGAAGTTATATGCCTGCTGCTTGACTGTCTAGGGTACCTTCCTCTCGTCTCCAAGTTCTTCACTTCAATCGTCATTGTTAATTGGATTGTTTCTGATATTATGACATGATATCAAGCTGCTGATTTTGCGCAACAAATATTCAGTTTTTCCTCCCTCCATGCAGGAGCATCAGCCAAAGCCTCGATCTCCGGAAAGCTACAGGAGATGAAGCAGATGGTATGTGTTTATTGGTGACTGAACTGAGCATAGTGTGCATGTGTGTGGGTACTGTTTATATAATAAGTTTCGTATTTTAGATTGACGAAAACCTTTTGAATCTTAAAACTGTTAATTATTCCCCCACAATTTGATACTCTTAGTTCATTTTGGTGACTAAATAGAGCGCTAAGTGTTGATGCTCAAGTGTTTCATTATTGCCAAACATGACCACGAGTTCAAGCCCTTCTCCTCTGTAACTCTCTTCCAGGTTCAAAGTTGGAGAATGACCAAGTGCTCAAGCTGATCTCAGAGTGGTCAAGAAGTGTAAGATAAATTTTACAAGATTTTGCATATTTTCTTCGGAAAGCAATATCATGCATGTTAAAGGAATGGCGACCAAAACAAAATAAAAAGGATATGGTGACCATGTAGATGTAAATATGTTCTTAGCAATTGGTCCTTCGGCCTCCACTGTATAAAAGCAGTTCTGATGCTCTCTCTCTAGACACGAAGCCTATAGGATTTGAAGTACCACACTCATATCGATGAATCTATCAGGAGTGATCGTGCACGCTCCCAACATTCCGGTCTATAGAAACACACTTACATCTTATAACCTCATGTTTAGATATAAGATTGTCTACTTGTTTAACATTCCCAAACTACAAGTTTTAAAGTTCTTATCTTTTCATGCCGGATACTGTTTATTCTTTGGGGTATTTGGTCTCTAGACCACTAATTTTCATAATATGAGAGTTTCAACCTCATAATAATAATGCAAATCTCCTTTTATTTGGAGGGCTCCTATTTGATTTGACATGAAGCCTAGACTGTTCCAGCTTTGAAAATTGAGTGATATTCTTTCTTGTTTATAAACGTTAGCTTACTGATTTTTTTTTTTTAATCATAGGTTCATAACTGGGATGTCGTAATTGAACCGTTGATCGACAAGATGTTTGCAGAGCCTTCAAATGCAACTATTGTTCGGTTTTTAAGTCATATAAGTAGACACCTGGCAGAAACTGCTGATATAGTCCTCAATCACGTTTTGCTGCATACAAAAGCACAGATGGAGTGAGTGTTTGATCTTATCATGGTCTACATATATCTAATTGTATTACACGCTTCCACTTGGTTTTTTAGTAATTCATCTTCTAGTTTAGATGCATTGAGTTAGAGCCAGTGGTTGACCTTAATTAGCTGTTACGTAAGTATTGCAGAAGTAACCATGAATCAATGATTCATTTCCTAATTTTAACAAATTTGTTATTGCTGAGACTTCAAATACATTCCCAGCTCCATTAGAGCATGTTCATAATTCGTTACTTTTCATGTTTTTAGTGTATGTCCGTACTCAAACAACTGTGGTTACTTTCTTTTCTTTTTCAAACTTCACAAAATTGAAGCTATTTTTCTTAGCATAGAAGGTATACTTTTGATTTCGGCACGTTTTCAATATGTGCCACTTTTATGTTGATCATTTATTAGCTCCAAGGAAGAGAACTTTATGCAGTTTTCACAGTAGTGCTTTCTTCCCCCCAATTTACACTTTCCCTTTTGCAGCATGGATGAGACCAGCTACGAACGGGAGAGTAGAACGATTACAAGTGATGACTCTACAGATATGCAGCAATTGCTGTTTGAGCACCTTTGCCCATTACTCATTGTCAGGATGCTTCCATTAAGTGTCTTTAATGATCTCAATTCGTCTGTTATGTATGGCCGGCTGAACAACCAAGGTATTGTTCATCTAACCTATTCGTGGTAGCTTTCTATCTACCTTCTATGATCTCTATCTCTCACACATGCACGCATATATTGCTATAGATTATAGGAAAATTAGGTTGGGTGGCCTTTTTTAATCACCCAATCTAATAGATAGCCCGACTTTTTTTTTTTTTTTTAATATAGTAAAATGACCGTTTGTCATTTTTCAGATTTGGTCAATCAATGATTGACTATGAAAATTAGTGATTGCCTATGAAATTTGGTGATTTACATTATGGTTAATCAGTGATTAACCGTAAGTCAATTATTGATTGACTATTATGTGATCAATCAGTCCATTAAAAAAAATTGATTAACCATGTAAAAAAAAAAAGCTTTTTAAAATTCGGCAATTTCTTAAAAAACTTATTAAAAAAAAAAGGCTATTTAGCTATAAATCCTTAGATTATTTATTCTTGTGTGCATGTTTATGGGTCATTTTACTTATGATCTTTGGTTGATTGCCACATAGAAGTTCTTTGACTGAAACTCTTTCCCTCTCTGGGATGATTGTCTTAGCCTCTTCATTAATTTCGCATTTTTATTCATTCTGATTTCAGATTATGGAGAGTTCAAGATCTTTGGTCAGGAGTGTGTTGCTTCTCTCCTTTTCAAAAGGTTGATTCTTAACTGAAATATCACGAAGCTTCAAAGAAATGGGAATTCTGATGTTTTTCCTGTTGATGCGTTTTCTATTTCAGGGCATTTTACAAGTTTGAATTCGAAGATGTGCGCAGACTTGCTGCTGAGCTCTGTGGGAGAATTCACCCTAAAGTATAATATGCAGACTTTAACTTGTTTGTGTTTGCTCTTAATGCAAGTTTGAATTAGTCTTTCTTCTTGGCATTACATCTCTCACGTCTGTGTTTGGATTTTACTGATGATGCATTTATTTTTTCCCTAGGTGCTCATTCCCATTGTTGGCTCTCAGCTAGAACATGCTGTAAATTCTCAAGACTTACTGAAAATAAAAACTTGTTTGTTTTCAGTTTGCACCTCCCTCGTGGTAATTACCCTCTTTTCAGTCAGTATCTGAATTCTCGTCTTTTTTACTTCAAAGCATTCCCTGTGGTTTTTTATCGAACTCTTTATTATGGTTTAAAGGTCAGAGGAAGGGATTCGCTTTCTCAGCCTGCAATGCACGAAGTCAGAAAATCACTGGAGGAAGTTCTAATATGGCCTTCTCAGGACGAGGATGAAGGTATATAAACATTTGCATTCCAAACTACACTAGAATTTTTTTATTGCTAAATTTTGGTATCTTGATATTTTCCTCAGTTTCCAGAGCACAACATGGGTGCATTGATTGTCTTGCACTAATGATATGTGCGGATCTACAAGCTTCAGAATCATTTACGGACTCCAAGCAAGAGAAGAATGAACCTGTTATTGCGTACGTGATCAGTAGACTTATATCGGATAAGAATGGACCTGTTTCAACCTCGACGTTGGGTGGGGAAATAAGCACATTCGGGGCTCCAGTTCCTCTCCCGTTTCGTTTGTGCATGGCAAATGTTCTCATCAGTGCCTGTCAAAAGATTTCGGACTCTGGGAAGAAGCGTCTTGCTAAAAAGGCTCTTCCTCGTCTCATTTCTTCTGTTGAGGTATTTTGGTTACGGAGTCCATAATTACAATATGCTGATTACCTCAGGATCTTCTTTTTAAGTCACTCTGTCCCGCTTTATTTAAAAAACTGTGATATGATGCAGGCGATAAAGGAGTCAGATATTAGAGCTGCATGCCTACAAGTTTTCTTTTCGGCCGTCTATCATCTGAAGTCTGTTGTCCATCCTTATGCATGTGATCTTCTCAAACTCTCCTTGAAAGCTCTTAAAAAAGGTTCAGAGAAGGTATAGAAACCATGGTTGCCACTCGATTTCTGGTTCATTGCTTACGACCCATTTCTTATCCCGAATTTTGGTGATGGCTTGCAGCTGAGTATGCGTATTCCGTGAACTTATACATGACTGTAGAACTTGAATTGATGGGTTGTATTTCTCCTCAGGAAAAAATGGGTGGGGCTAAGCTGATGGCATCTCTTATGGGTAGTGAAGACGAGATTTTGGCGAGTATATCCGGCGGACTAATAGAAGCGAGGGCCATACTGTCTAGTGTGTCTTTGGCGGATCCTTCAGTGGAGCTAAGACAGATCTGCTCAAAATTGCTTGCTTGTATAACTTATCCCTGAGATCGTGCTTGGACAGAGGAAATGATTATTTATTATTATTATCTTTTTGGTTCTTGTGTAAAATTGAGTTTTCATGCCAATTGACTGATGACTTATTGTAAATATTAAATGGTTTTGCCCATCGACATTCCTCTTCTGTAGTAGCTACACTAACCATTCTCCTCACATCACTGGGGAGCCTAATATTGGAGCTGGTGATTTTCTCTTTTTGTATGTCGCATCAAAGTTCTCTTTTAGATGGAAACCAAAAAAATAAAGCAAAAATTTCGGTGGTATTTAGAAACTTTATTTTTCTATTTTTTTTTTTTTTTTTTATGTAAATCTCATTATTCATTTCTTTTGTTTATAAACGTTCATGAATCTGAAACATGAGTGAATTTCGGGTGAATTTCTATCGTTTTCTTGCACGTTTCAGATGTAGACAGAAAAGGCAAATATACAATGCCCCCCTCTCTCTCTATATATATGTATATATAATATATATATATATATATATATATATATGGGGTTGCTGCTAATATATCACATGAGTTTCACTTCCACCGCCAAACGAAAAATTGAGAAAATGACTTGGTTATTGAAAGAGAAGTCAAGTCAGTTGTAACTTAAAAAAAATTCTCATTTGCACAAATGTGAAAGCTGTGGTCGTGAAACATACTCCAATTAATTATATCCACAGTGGAATTAATGCATTTACCAAAGATTTTTTACATTGATAATTAAGAAAAATAATGCGGCTTTAGTACAAAGAGTTAATGAGAATGAATTTAGATCTAAACTCCACAGTGATCCAAATTGAGAAATTATAACATACAGGACATTTTTGAAAACTATTTATGATAAATCCTATATTTTAAAATATTTCAATTAAAGTAGCATAGTTATGTTAAAAATTTTATTTATGAATAGCGTATTAACAAATAAAATATTGTATTCGTAAAAATGTTACATAAGTAAATAATTTATCGTAATTATACTATTTATCTAGAATATTCCAAAAATTTTTTTTTATCTTCTTTAAGTTTTTTTTTAATTATGTGCCTCTTTCTAATTTGCTTTGTATTTTGCTATAATGTACTTATTGGTCCATATTCCCTTCCCGGGGTTGATCATAACTCAAATATTTTGACATTCATTCTATTGCTTTTTTTTTTTTTTTGGGGGGGGGGGGGGGGTTGCGGGTGGGGCTGGGGTGGGTGTGTGGGTATGTGTGTGGTGGGGCGCGCGCGGCTAAAAGTTCATTTTATTGCTTGAATTTTTCCTTTATGATTGTTGTTAGGTGAGAACCAGCTTGGGAAAGGTAGGAATTAAAAAAAAAAAAAAAAACATGGGAAAGGTAGGTGACATTTTTGTTAATTTTTGTCAATGATAGTAGGTTGTCGATCCTTAAAAGTATTTCTTTTTCTTTTTCTCTTCAAATATATATATAAGTTAATTTTGATTTTAACTCCAAGGAATATAAATTATTTTTTTTGCCCCCTAAAACTTAAATATCACACTATTGACACTCAACCGTAATAAGCATTTCATTATTGGTTCCTTTGTAAAATGAAAGGTGAAAAAGTGATGAATAAAGCAAGTAAGACTTACATAATAGGTGGATGGAGAATAATATAATAAAGAAATATTGATCTGTCCAATCAACCATCCAATATTCCTTTTATTGTTACTCTCCACTCATCCATTACATAAGCCTCACATGTTTCATTTCATCTTTATTATTATTATTTTTTTAACCTTTCCGTTAAAAATGAAAATGCTTGACAAGTTCATATGTCAATAACATGACATTTTATGTTCTAGGGATAAAGTGAGAAAATGTATTTTTCTTAGGGGTTAATGGTTCAATAACTGAATCTAGCTCAAGTGACAAAACTACTGGCATGGCTATATGTATTTATAGCTTAACAATAATTTCACATCATATTCCATCCCAAGATGTAGATTTCGAATTCTCTATTCTTAAATTTTTATATTAAAAGAAAAACTAGGGGCCCACACATTTCTATTTTTTCCTTTTTTTTTTTTAGGGGAAATACATTTCTGGTTTTAATTGCCATATGTTTCTTACATTTTTGTCCACACGAGTATTTCCCACTAACATGCTACAAAACAAGCATGCTCCATCAAGCCAATTTCTTCGTTTTCTTTGTGCCTTTTTCCTCCTTTTTGTTGATTGGCTGAACATTTTCATGATATGCTACATTTGAGGGTGATCTTATTGTATCATAGCTTATGGGAAACTCTTGTAAGATTGTTGTCCAGGCCGCCCCCCCCGAAAGTTCGTTTTCTTATTTATAGGAGTTTATAAATTAATTTTCCACAAATGTTTGAGTTTAGTGATATATATAGTTGTTAAAGGTACAATTTAGGGGTAATATCATATGTGATTTCACGTAAAAGTATAGAGTTCGAATCTCAATCCTTAGTTAAAAATAATAATACTAATAATATGCATATATTTATACATCTTGTTAGTTGTTGTCAAATAGTGTCCTGATAAAGGAATGAAGTGGGTTGCTACCGAATAGGGTTGAATTCTTTTTATTTCTATTGTTTAATTAGATTTGTTTGGAAAAATTTGGAAGGAGAAAAACATCAAATTAATAAGGTTGGAAGACACATGTTGCCCTAACTAACTATCAAAAACAAGTTTGCCATATTCCAACAAACCATTTCATTCCATAGGTAGAATGCAATTTTGTTAATTATCCACATCCTCTTGTCAACTTTAGGAAACCATTTCATTGACTTTGCATACTTAGCTAACTAGACTTGAACTTGGAAAATAAAAGGTCAAAAGTGGAAAGGCACATGCAGCTTTCACCAAGTTATGGCTTTCTATGCATGGAGAAAAAAAAAATGTTACATCGCTATTGAACTTGCTACATTGTGAAAATATATTAATATTGTCAAGTAGCAATATGAAATTCGGTTGGTTAGACTCGTAAATAAAAGGATATAATATAAAAAATTATAACAATGATTGCAAACATAATCTATTACTAATTATACATTTGAGTTCACCATAAGATATCTAAATTTATGTAAAAAGAAATTATAACCAAAGAAATTATGGTGCAACTAAAAAATATGACGATTTCACAAAAAACAAAAATAGAAAATATGATGTCCCCACTAAATAACTTTTACTCCTTACGAAGTTGTGTGAATTAGATAAGTTTAAGACATAGAAAATGTTAGAGATTCCCTTTTATATTAATACTAAATCAATTTTTACGTCTGATAACATATTTAATCTAACAACATCTCTCCAATATCGATTTGTAGAGTTCAATCTTATTTTGCCCTACAGTTGAAAAAAGAAAATAAAAATATTTTTGAACCATTTTCTGTGAAATTAAAAAAAAAAAAAAACACACACACAGATGACGTATTTTGTTTAACAATGAATCAATATCAAGAAAGATGCAATGATTGACATTTTCTTTTTTCATTCTCTATAGTGGGTGAGACTTAATAAACTCTCTCATTTTATTAACAAACATGATTAAATAAAAAATGTAATGACTACTCACTTTTCATTTCCTTTCATGCAAGTAAATACATCCTATATCAATGTAATTATTAAAATGTCTTTATACATAATTAGACAATCATTGAAAATGGAAACTTATAAAGAGGATATATGTAACACGACTTAAAGGAAATGGAGAATGGAACATGCATTTATTTAATTATTATTCCAACAGACAAAAAAAATAGTTATTATCCAATCACAAGAACAATTATTATCATCATTATTCTTTTAGTGTTGTAAATATTATTAGTTGCAAATGTGGCTTTGTTACAGGTTTTAAAAAGTAAAGGTTTTACACTTTTTACGTGAAGATGGTATGCAATTGTATGAAACCGGACGCACGGAATCAAGTTACTCTTTTGTCATTTTACATGTTTTTTTTTTTTTTTAAATAAGGAATTTCGTTAAAGGTTAAGGGATGCCAAAAATCAAGTGGAATCTATTATCTATTATTTATTATTTCTCTTATATAAATGAGAGCTCCTGTTTTTTTTCTTCAAAAAAAAGAAGCAGAAGAGAGAATTCCCTTGTAGGTCAAGTGGAATCTATTATCCATTATTTATAATTTTCTTATGTAAATGAGAGCTCCCTTTTTTTCTCTGAGAGAGAGAGAGAGAGAGGAGAGAGTTCCCTTGTTGCTATTAAAAAATTTGATCAAGTTACTAAAAAAAAAAATGAAGTAATTTTAAATACTTTTTCTTTTTTAACACAACTAAAATATTATATTTTAAATGTCCATTTTTTTTATTTTAGCGAAAAAAATGTCATTTTTTAATAGAAATAATAGTTGCGATATTCATTAGTTAAAAATTTGGTCAAGTTATTTTGATTTTTTGTGCTTTTTAATTTCAATGCTTTTTCTTACTTTTGGTTTTGGCTTACTTTCCCAAAATCTTATATTCTACCACCTTTTTTTTTGTTTTTTGTTTTTTTTTTGTTTTTGTTTTTTTATAGAACTATATTCTACTACTCTTACATAAATGAGAATTCCCATTTTTTACTATTCAAAAATTGATCAAGTTATTTTTGTCATTTTGTGCTTTTTAACTTTTCACACTTTTCTTTTTTGTTTATTACCCTAATTTTATATTTTTAAATATCTATTATCTATTACTCTTTTATTAATACTAGTTTGGGCACGTGCGTTGCATATGTTGAATCATAATAAAAATTTTCATAACATTTAATATGAACAAATAGTTTATAGAGATTATAAAAAAATACATATTAATAAAAAAAAGTTGAAGAGTAAACTTCATGATATAATTATAAAATACATAATAATAAAAAAATCAGACATTCTAATAAATAAGATAGTAGCACACAACTCATTTGCGTATTGTTTATTTTTTTTCAAAATATATAGAGTTGCATTTTGTTATCTCAAAAAAGGTTTTAATCCCATTGTTGGCTATACAAAAAATAAAACATTGCAATAAGAAAAAAAAAATGATTGGAAAAAGAAAACTAAAAACGTTTTGTAAATATGATAATGAAGTAAAAGGTAAATAAAACAAGAGTCAATATGAATATTTTACACACATTTTAATTTATATATAGAATCACATACACACATGCATCTACAAACAAAGTTTAAAAAAAGCAAAACAATTTATTTTTATAAATATTTTTGGCTGTAGAACAATATGTTAGCGGTAATATTTATACCTACTTGTTTAAAGTTTTATAGTAAAAATAAGTATAGATGAAATGTTAATACATTCCTAAACTTAAGTTCTTATATGGCAATTGTAGTAGGTGTTCTCCTAAGCAATATTGATATATGCTATTTCCTACATAACGTGCTCCTACAACTACAGTTGGACGGATGATCATTCCAAAAATAGATAAAAGTAAGAAATTTATAAACAAGAAAACTTGATTCAAACACAAATTTAACATAAATATGCCCGAAAATAATGGCAAAATGACATAGCAAAAAAGAAATTCCAAAATGAAAGAATTCTATTAACTTTGTTTTGAAACCTGAAGCATCATTGACTCACAATAAAAAAGAACTCTTTTTCTTGTTGTTTAAACAAAACTTTCTAAAGCAAAAAAAAAAAAAAAAATCCTAAATAGTGCATTGTTGTGAGGAAGGACAAAAAAAAAAAAAAAAGCACCTAAATGTTGCTGTGAGGAAGGAAGGAGGGGAAAAAAAAAAGGCACCTAAACGTTGCTATGAGAAAAGAAGGAAAAAAAAACACCTAAACGATGCATTTTTACTATCAAAATGAACGGTGAATTTTTATCCACTCTTTTATATATGTATAAAAAAATAAAAAAAATAATAAATATGTAATTACACTATGGCAAAACTGTAATTTGAATTAAATTGTCTTATTTTAAGTTCAAGTTTCAGAACTCTTGCAAGAGCATAATACATAGGAGGCAAAAAGCAAATGTCAGCTGCAATGACTATGAGGAAGAACAAAAAATAAAAAATAAAAAATAAAAAATAAAAAAGCACCTAAATAGTGTATTACTGTGAGGAAGGACAAAAAAAAAACCCTAAACAATGTGTTGCTGTGAGGAAGGACAACAAAAAAAAAAATGTTGCTGTGAGGAAGGAAGGGACAAAAAAAAAAGCACCTAAACGTTGCTATGAGGAAGACGGAAGGAAAAAAAAAAAAAGAAAAAAGCACCTGAACGGTGCATTTTTGACTATCAAAATAAACAGTGAATCTCTCGTTCACTCTTTTATATATTTAGGAAGAGTTCCCATTTTTATTTTTCAAAACTTTAATCAAATAATTTGTCCTTCGGTGCATTTCGTAATACTTTTTCTTATTTTGTTACCCCTAAAATCTTAAATATTTAAATGTATTTAATGAAATTTTCTTTACTAATTTGTCCACATTAAAATAATTTTTCTCAAATATGTCCTCAAATAATATTTTAAGCATTTTTTCATGTAAGTCTCCGAAATCGTACTTTTCCATTTGTGCATGTGAGACGTGCTTAAGTTGAAAATTTTGAATTGGATTTGAGTTGTGTGTTTAACCGATTGGAATTAAAGTATAAAAATTTGAATTTTTTTCATAAATAAATATCAATATATATCTTATTTTATTCGTTTTAAAATTCTATGCAATTAAAAAATATCTCATTTGGACTTATAAATACAAAGTTATGGACTTTCAAAATTTGAATTTTTAAGTTATGATTTGAATTATGATAGTTTTGAATTGACTTTTCAGAAGAGGAAAAATCAGAGTTGAGTTTTTTTCAACCCAATTGATGAATCAAATAATCTTTAATTTTCTAAAATGTGTTCTCCTGATTTTTGTAAACACTTATAAATATTATTACTACTTTGAAACTATAACAAAACCCTAATTTTTACTCTTCATGAGTAATATAAAAAATTATACGTATATTAGATGTTGCCGCTATTTTTTTTTTTTTTCGTTGCATAGTATATTTCTTTTTATGTTGTCGTTATTTTTTCGGTGGGTTAAATCTTGTTGATATGTACGTTGATCTTTTTTTTTTTTTTTTTCGCTTGCATATTATTTTTTTTTTTTTTCATTTGGTTATATATATAATATATATATATATGAATTACTTATGTTGTTTTCCTTTTTTTAAATCTTTTTTTTGTTTGTAAATTTTTATGTTAATCTATAACTAAATTAAGGACGTGCTTTTTAATGTATTAAATATATTTACATGATGATATCTCTAGTCACCTAATAATATTTCTTCATATAATTATTAAAGAGAGCATACAAATAATTTACTACTTTTTTTTTTTTTTGGATGAATTTACTAATTCTCAAATATAAAACTCCCTTATCTATGATGTTTGCTTATTTGTTTATTTTGTTTTAAGGAATCTCAAAATATAAATTTTAGGTTACAATATGACACATTTTTTCTTTATTTTTTTTCCCCTTCTAGATATTCAAAAATAGAGCAGTTCTACAAAAAAAAAAAAAAAAAAAAAAAAAGGTGAGCGCAAAAGAAATTTAATGTGATGGATGAATTTTTATTTTATAAAAGCAGTTAGGGGTAATTTTGGAATAGAAGGAGCGTGTAATAAGTAATTTAACCATTTTAAATTTATGATGGGTGCGTGGTTAAAAAGAGGGTCTGAAAAGTCAAAGAAGGGTGTGATAATAAAGCTACCCTATTGTCTAGCATAAAACATTTTCAATTGGCTTTTTCCTAAAATAAATAAATAAATAAATAAGATAAACCATGCATTGGTGGTAAATTGACGCTTTAATGGACGCGTCTTTATGTTTACAATATCACGTATTCTATTCTCTGAAAAAAAAAAAAAAAAAAAAAACCCTACTATCACGTATCCATTCTTTTCTTTTCAAACAAGAAAGAAAAACTATAATTGGATTGAATTTTTTTTCCCTCTTTTTTTTTGGGAGAATATATATTTTTTCCTTTTGAAAATCACAACGATTAATATGAATATCAAGTATTATTTCTTTTTTGTTTATATATGAATATATCAAAAATATCAAGTCTTATACTATATATATATATATATATGAATTTTATGTTTCACAGAGAAATATATTGTGGATAAATTACTACTCAAGTTATTCATATGGCACAAACCAACATGGTGGTATAATGCTCCTCCATTTTGTGATGCTCCAGTGGCAAAGGATTCAATGGTCTTCCTTGCTATATATTTCTCAATTAGTTACTTGATGAGATTGCAATTTTCTCGATGGAAATTTTCTTTTGCTTTGTATTTAGCCACATTTTGATAAATATCTACTATTTTTTTCTCTCTATGATTTTTTCTTTTGAGTTTTACCTATAGTTTTAACGAGATATATTTGAATGTTACTATCAATGTGAGAGTTCAAGCTTTATCTTATGAGACTTTTTTATGGATGCTGTTTTACCGGTCATCTTATCTTGTTCTTATTTTCGTTTGTTTATTTTCCCTTCCAAGATTACTCTTTTGTATATTTTCTTTTTCATTAATAAATTTGAGTGATAAAAAATGATGAGGTGTTAGGGGGCTGTGTCGGCCTAATTGAGATATTTTGATACACATTGATTTTTGTCCTCTACGTTTACTAAAAAAAAATATTATTTCTTTTTTGGTTTTTCCTTTTTCTTGGATTTTAAAACTTTTTTGTTGTTTGGTTTTTTGTTCTTTTTCCTTTTTCGTTAAGTATAACATCATATCAATGGATATACCAAGAAGGATATTATCATAAAAGGACATTCATATTTATGTATCTGATGTAAACAGAATTTTATGATTGGGTAGAGAAATCATCTTATCACTAATGCATAACTGTTTTCTTTTCTTTTTCTTTTCTTTCTTTCTTTTGGAAAAGAAAAAGAAAACAACACGCAATTCTAAATTATTAAAGTTCCATCGAAATCAATTAAAGTTGTATACTTTTTTTGTTTTAATATGATTTAACATTCCTTTACAAAAAAATTTATCTGACATTAAAAAGCTTATAATATCAACAAAAACAATCTATACCATAGAAATTTCCAATAAAGAATAAAAATATGAATAAAGAGCTAGACTAGAAAAGAGATCTTTCTAACTAATTGGACAATATAAATATTTCTTTCCCCCTAAGTGGTGCATATATTAGACTATTAGTTGTTGTATTAGGTGTCGTTGACAAAAGGTCTTTTTTTTTTTTTTTTTTTAATGAGAAAAGCTTGTTCGGTTTATCAAGAATTGTCCACATCATTTTTAAAGGAACAAAAACAAAAAAAAAAGAATTGTCAACATCATCCGTTTCTGTTAGGATGTATTTCTATTTTTTGCCTTTTGTTTTGTAAAAACAACTTTTTTATTTTTTTATTGTCGAACGTTATAAAAATTCTGATTAAGATATTTAAAAAATAATAATAAGGTACAATTTTAAAGAACAAAATCACATTGAAATCATTGTAAATAAAAGAACAATTTAACAAAATATATTGGAAATTTAATATTTCAAAAGTGTGACTTATAATGATTGCATGCAGTGATATATATATAACTGACTCTAACATAAGTTGTTGAGTTGGAACTCTCCTAATCTTAATTTTTTTTTATATATAAAAAAGAGTGATTTATAACGGAATATTATGTACCCTGTCCTAAAATTTTCTAAAAAGTTAATAAGAAAATTAAGGTTTTTCTCTAAGAGATGAGTCGTCAAAATCGTAATTTAATTGGTCCTATTATAAGGAATATTTGTCAAAATGAAAACCTCAAAAATTATAAAAACTATACTTCGCCCCTTATCTTCAAAACGTTAAAATATGCTCCTCCTCATTGCATGTAAATAACACGTGCCACACAGTGGTTCTTAAACTACGTAGTGCACATGTTAGATATCATGTTAAATTGCTCAAGTAATTCCATTTATTCATTTAATAGAGTGATACAGTCTAGTAACTTGATAATGTAAAATAAATTCAACTTATAATGCCTTTTTTCACTTGTAAGATGCCATGTAAATAGACCATGGTCCAAACCCATCATTGCATGCAAATGGTTTGGCTTTGATATAATGTTAAATGTGCGTGGATAAAATTCATTCCAAAAGCTTGTTAAAAAGAGAATGTCCAATGCACATATAATAAACACTATGACATTCTAGTAACTTAATTATGTGGGACAAATTTAACTTTTAACACCGTCTCATATTTTTGTCATGCGTTCCTCCGTCCCATGATGTCGCTGCATACGCTCGTCTCCTACTCCATTGACGCCGCGAGTGTCGTCCTCCCTCTACGGCCTGCCACCGTCATTGTCGCCAGTTTTCACTCGCCTCCCCTTACCTGCCTCCACCCTGTTGACACTGCACGATTGCCCACTCACAAGACGCAACCAAATGCTCACCCTTTAGTTCAGAGGCAATCACAAAGAAGAGAGACAATGAAAGATGTTCTTTTTTATTTTCCCTTCAATTTTGTAAGTTTTTTTAAAAGATTTTTTTTAATTCCAAATAAATTAGAAATTTTCAACTTAAATTAGTCTTAAACTCATATTAGATTTTATGATTATTTTCATAAATGACCTCATAAATTATACTTCTAGTTTCAAATTTGTACATGACTTTTAATTTTACACATAGTCTACCTTGAATTTTTCTACTATTACAAAAACGACCCATATCTCAGTCGTCAAAAACTAAATGGGCATTGAACACATGAGCTTTAATTAAGGCTTACATTGTGATTGAATATTTTTAAGGGGAGAAATTGTATCTTTAATATAACTCTAGGACCGTTTACAAATATGATTAAATACAGTTTGCGTTATATGTCTTTGATTTAAAGTACCATTTTCTTTCAAAATATCTCAGATAAATACACATTTCTTTCAAAAATATTTATACTTCATCTATAAATAAAGTTCATGTGATCACAAAGCGTTTAATTTTTATATAAGTTTTATCAGAATATTGACCGATGGATTATTGCTACAGTAGAAAAGTTTATGAAAGTGCGAAGTATAAAATCAAAAGACATGTACCAACATGAGACATTGTTTATAATTCGAGGACTATTTGTAAAATTAACCTTAGATTTTAAGTAGGAGAGGATTTTGCTGAAATATCTCCAAATTATGTACTATAGGTCAATCATGCATCCATTTATATTGAAATCCCTTACAGAAAAAGCTTTCTTGTTAAAGTTTTATGTTCAGATAGAACAGATGTTACATTTGAAAGATCATGGAGCACATCATTATAAGAACACTTAATTTGAAGAAGAATTATTATAAGTAATCACATGAGAGATAGAGAGAGCTTCTATCATAGGATCTCTTATTTTTACACTACTTATAGAAATTATTTTTTCATCATATATGAATGTCCATGTTAATAATCTACGTATGAATGTCGACGTTGTCATTTATGACATATTTACGACAACGACACAAAATTATTCTATTAAAAAATCAAATTGTTTGAAAAAAAAAACTGCTCTAACAATTAAAAATAAAAGTTTTTATCCAAAAAAAGAAAAAAGAAAAAAGAAAAAAGAAAAAAGGATCTTATCGTAACAAAAAAAAAAAAAAAATTGCAATTCTAAACGGATAAACCTTATTACCGCCCTATGAATTTGCAAATCCAATGGGCGAACCATGTAACGTAGTCATTGACAATCTTCACTTCTTTTGCTTTTTTGTTTTTGTTTTTTTTTTTTTTTTTAAATTACGCGAACTAATTTGACCACCAAAAAGGCCCAAAAGACGACCACAAAAACGTGAGATTTCTCTTTCTTTCTCTAGAAACAAACAGACTCTCTCTCTCTCTCTCTCTCTCAAAATTTTCTCGCTGAAAAAGAGCCAAGAGAAAGAAGATTAGAGATTTCCGCTTACAAATTCGACAACGTGATTTTCTCTCCTTAAATCTCTCTCTCTCTCTCTCTGATCCTGAATCCGGTGGAATTCAGTGGAATCGATTGGAATCGAGAAATGCTACAGCTGTTCTTCGCGGTGGCGTTCTCGGCCGTGCCTCTGACGCTGTACGTGCCGCCGATCCGGAGCCTCAACCTGTTTGTGGAGACCGTCGAGGATATTTTCCGACAGACCGCCGTCTACACCCTCCGAGCTTACCCTCGCATACGCCTCGCCTTCTCCAGACTCTACAATTCCATTTTCCGCTTCAACAGGTAGACACAAATCAACCGCAAAAATCTCTGTTTTTCCCTTTTTTTTCCCCCCTTTTTGTGTACAAATCCTCTTTTTCTCTCTCTAGAAATTCCAGATTTGCGATGTTGTGTGTACGTTGTGGGTGAGGAGATCCATTTATTTATTTTGGGGATTTAATCTTGAACATGATTCGGTTTTCATGTACATCGGTGTAACAATTAATTTACACAGAATAATTAGTCCCATACCATTATCCTTTGGTTTGTCAATCTTCACAATTCATAGCTCTTTTTTTCCCCTTCCTTTTGTCAGTCTTATGAGAATTATTTATTTTTAATTAATTGTGTTTGCTAATTTCCATGGGTATATGACGTTATGAATATCTATTTTTCCGAGTTTTTTTTTTTGGTCGATCTGACTCGTATATTTATATTCTTTTTTATAAGTATGACTCATGTATTTATATATTATATGAATAATATATCCTTCAATTTAAGAACTTGTGTTTATGGAAGATATAAATAATATATCCTTAAGTTTTCCCATTTTGCTATTTAGGAGCTCAGGACCTTCTATTTACCATAAGAATATTGGGAATCGGTTTGATCAATACAAGGTTAAAAATTTACAACACATATAATATAAATGCTCCAATAATAGTTCGAAAAACTAACCGTTTAAAAATTAATCTAATAATTAAAATAGCCATTCTTATAATAATGCAGATTTAAAAGGTCTTAGTGTGGATCATATCTTATAATCCTTTTTTTTTTTTTGGGTGAATCATCCCTTATAATCTTGAGATTGAGCTATAATGGTAATCCTCTTTGGAAACTCTTTTGTTTTGACCTTGAAACCCTAATTCTTTCAATTGGGGTTTGTCGTATATACTATATACATTTCTAAGATTGGAGACAAAATAATTTTAAAAAAAATACTAATAATGACTGAATAAATAAATAAAGGTAAACAATAGGAAAAGAAAGAGATTAAACTATTTGGGCGGTTGGGAGAATAGCTAGGGAATGTAGTTGTGAATAGACATTTGGAATAATTTGTCTCTAATTTATGTTCTCTCTCATGGTGATCTCACTATTGTATTTTGGTTGGATGTATATTGATTAGGTGCATCCAAAGTGTTGGATGCAGTTGGCCAAATGCCTTCCCCTTTTTCTCTTTTTTGGGTTTGTTTTGAAATTATTAATACTGAGAATTCTAAGAATTGGATAGGAAAAATTACTTTACTAGATCAATCATTATAATCGTATCAAATTTTGTTATTTATAATTTTTTTAAGTTTAATGATTTAATCCGCGTTAACTTAAGCTTTGTACGATCATCGCGACAAAGTTCCAAATTTTTAGCAATTATAATTTTGTTATATGTAAATACTTGGTGATTTTTTTTTTAATTTTTTAAAGAATGCCTGAGTAGGCCAATGATTTGATAGGACGTGTCTCCAATTATGTAATGCGATGCCCCATGCAGGGGACGGAAATTCATTTCTAACAGTCAGGCATCTCAATGACCTTCTAGAAATTGATAAATAACATGTTTGAGTGGTTACATGTATAGCGTATTAATATAATTTACTATAAAATATAAATTGGAACATCTCATTATTAAATTAAAAAAAGGTTTTTTAAGTATATTTGAAATTATTAATTTTTTTCTTAAAAATAGGAATATCATTTACACTACGAAAATAGTACATGCCAAACAATGTAATGCAATGATCTTGCAATATCATGAATACGACCCTTAATTAAGATCACTTCTACAATGAAATCTGATGACACTAAGAAGGAAACCATATGTCTGAGGCCTGAAAATGAAAAAAGTATCTCGAAACACGTCAAGCATGTATAAGGTTTTTTTTGAAAAAACCTCTACAATAGATTGAATTTTCCGATTGATTGAGATCCACAACATAGTAATGCAAAGGTCATCACTCACTTCACATAGACATAAGTCTAGTGTAACAAACCCGAAGACACGGTAGACAAACCATAAGCACAGATAGGGGGAAACGACCACCATTATTAGGGGGTTTTAACGAAAAACAAAACAATAAAATCTAGGGGGTGTTTGGTGGAGTAGTTTGAGTTGGGATTTTTAAGTTTCAATAGTAAATTGTTTTGAATTTTTTTGAATTTTCAGAAAAGACAAAAAACTTTTAAAAAAAAAGATAAAAATTTTTTGGAAAAAAGACAAAAAAAATTTAAGTTGAGAAATTTGGATGGTTATGTCAAACTCCCCTGTATTTACCTGGCACATAAAACACCATTATTACACATAGATAATTATCACGAGACAAAAATAAATAAAACACAGCCACATGAGAGGAAATCATGGAGAAAATCCGAGACATGCAACTGAAGCAATTAGAGATCACCAAAGCTAGAGTCAGATATGCATAGTAGACTCCAAGTTGGCACGTGGACTCCAAGCAGGCACGGATTTGGGGGGGGGGGGGGGGGGGGTGGGGGGTACAATGGAGGCACGTGCCCCGTCAAGTTTTAAAATTTCAAAAAGGCCCCCATATTTTTCTAAATAGTTTTAATGTACCCCAACTCAAAAGTTTTTTTAATATCCCCAAACTTAATATTTGAATTATATTTTATGTTTTAATATCATAACTAAACTTTTATTATCTTTTACATTCTAGTACCACCACATTAGATTCTTTTTAATTCTCCCAATGTCTTTATCTACATTCCTTTTTTTTTTTGTTTTTTTAATTTATTTATTTTAAGGACATTGACTTCATAATTATCAACATCCAGAATATTGATGCGTATAATTTTTTTATTTATTGGAAAGAGTATTCATCTTGAAAGAAAAAAAAAAGATTGGTGTGAAAAAATAAAAGTGAAACTTAATTTAGTAAAAAAATGAAAATAGTTTTATAGCACATTCTAGGCTAAAAACTCTAATTTTTCATTATAATTCTGACGTTTGATATAAAGTTCAAGAACAAATTTTAGAATGCTTCCAAAAACAATAAGAGTTGTACCTAAATATTATAATATGTTGATCAAAATTAAATAAAAATTATTAAACTCTCTATCCATAAAAAGTTATTGTTTTTTAAACACGAAAAAATGGTTTCCTCTTATGTGTACTGAGGCTATAAGTCGCATTTTTTTTTAAAATAATAAGGCTTATTTGCATGAATGCCCTTGAACTTTTCAAATTTGACAATCTAGTACCTGAATTTTTTTTTCCTACAATCAACCCCTGAACTTCTAATTTTTATAATTTAGTCTTTTTTTACTTAAATTCATTAAAATTAAGATAATTTTTTATACAATACTTACACATTATAGCTCAAAAGGGACAATATTGATCATTTTTACTTAATTTCAATATAAATTCATTTTAAAGTTTAGGTTTAAGTTTGAGTATAATTGAATTAAGGATAAAATTTTCAAAGAAAATTGATTGAAATTAAGCAAAAATGATCAACAACACTCTTCTTGAATTATAATGTGCAAGTTATGGGTAAAAAATCATTTTAATTTTTATGAATTTGAGTAAAAAAACTGAATTGTCAAAAACTATGAATTCAAGTGCTAATTGTCAAGAAAAAGTTTAAGGATTAAATTGTCAAATTTAAAATATTCAAGGGGTATATGTATCCTCTTATGTGTCCATGGAGAGAAATTTCTGAATCTGTCAAAATCCGAAGTTGCTACCTCCTCACCAGCCACACGTGCTCTGCACGACAACATCCCTCACCCCTAAACCACACACCAACGCCGCAGAGCCCTCCAAAAAAGACGGCCAACTCTATATCTACTCGATGACAGGGTTGAGACTCAAGGATTAGGGGATCATAGAGAGACCTTCGAACTCCCCCAATGTCACTGAGCCCTGTTCCTCCATAAATTCATCAAGTGAAAAAAATATTTATTTATTTATTTTTTTTTTTTTTTTTTTTTTTTTTAAGTTTCAATCACATGAGATTCATTATAATTTGGTGTCAGATATAGCTCCAAAAGTGTACACAATAGCACAAGACTTTTTATTTTTTATTTTATTTTTTAAAGACATTGCCCTTGTTGACTGACAATGATAACTCAAAGTTAAGAGTCACATCCAATTAAATTTCAAAGATTTACCCTCAAGTTTTTTTTTTTTTTTTAAATAAGATTTACCTCAATTTAATACAATTAGAAAAGAATATAGACTGTGAGATGTTTTCTAAATTGGTCAAAATGAATAATTTTTTTTTGGTGGTTAAAAAAAAAAAGAGAATATGTGATAGAGTTTTTTTAGGAACACTATCATAATTATCTAATCAAAGATTATTATTGAATTATTTTAAAATGTATGACTATAATTTTATGTAAATATGAGATTCGTTATATCAAATCTATTTTATTTTTTCCTTCAAAAATGGGGAAAAAAAAAACTCCTCTCTCTCTCTCTCTCTCTCTCTCTCTTCTCTGGTGCCACTCCCATCCTCGTCTGACCTTCGAACCCGACCGGATAAAATGACAAGAAGGTGATGGCAACGGTTCAGGGCCTTCTCCTTTTTTTTTTTTTTTTTTTTCACTTATTCTATAATATTATTATTTTATAATATTATGTAATAGTACATACAATTACTCATAGACAACCCCAATTCTTATATCCAATAAAATTTTAATCTTTTAAAAAGAAACTCTATCAACAGTGACCTCATAAAGTCTCTATTATTGTGATGCTTAAAAAAAATGTTATTTTTTCTTGCTACCCAAATAATGCTGCAGGGCAACAGCCATTCTTTTTTACTTTTTACTTTTAATTGTTTTTTTTTATATTTTATTTATTTTTTAATATCTTTTGAGAAGCAACAACCATTCTTCAGTTCTTACAATCTCACTCTCCTCAAGAGATCATGCTTACAAAACTGAAGGAAGTACTCAAGTCACCAACTGCTATTTCACCCGCCATTCACCAACTGCTATTCAACTGCAAACGACAGTCCATACTCAAGGACGATACCAACTCTCAAATATGACATCTCATTTTCAAAATGGACGACGAACAATTCCGAAAAAACGAACCACATCTTCATTTTGTATGTAATATAAACATCAATCATTTTCTAGACCATTAGAAAAAACAAAAACAATAACAAAACAAAATTTCCAAGGAGAAACGACATGTCGTTTTCAATTAACGACATCAATATTCACGCCGAAACAAAAACTCTATGTCGTTTATTCACGAAAAACTTATACTGCAGACGACATGTCGTTCATCATACCTCACTGAACAAATACGTCTTGTCCGTCAGACGACATGTCGTTTTCACAACTGGACATCAAAAACTTAAAAAAAATTGTTGTCGTTTGGCGGTTCAGAAACTTCTTCGTCCCACTGGTTTTTCCTCTGTATCTTCCTTCTCGTAGTTTTCTCTGTAATTCTCCCAGGTATGAAGTGCCGAAGAACTACTCCTTGATTATCACATAAACGAAACAATACCAAAAAAAAAAAAAGTAAAATAATAAAAGTATTTTACAATCAGTTGAGACCTTTTATAATTTTACTCTTTTTTCCCCTTAATTTCCTTTTTTTTTTTTTTTTTCAGAACCCTAGTTTTTGGATCCTAATTTCATGTGCATGTTGAGAATTGAAGCTATTTAGAAATTGGGTTTACTGTGAAATTAGTTCTGGATTAAGCTAGTTTTGATTTAGATACAAAGTTCGATTGCAGTGGACGAAACCCAATTTGTTTATTTTCTTGAAGGAAGCACAATTTAGATAGGTTTGTTAGTGAAAATTTAGTAGATTTTAATGGTTTTAAATACCCTGTAAATCATTTTTATTTATACGAATTTCAGTTTCTTGTTCTGGTTTTGAAGGTTTTGAAGAATAGGGTTACCCATGGATGACTTGCTTGATTCTGAGAAAGTTCTTGCTTGGCTTTGGGTCATTGAAGCTATGGCAAGCTTCAAAGAAGTGGGTCCCTCACTTTTACGTGGTATATATGGAACTTTCATATGAATATATTGTCAGCACATTTCTTATTTTTGTTTCAATCAGTTTTGTGAGCATAGACTTGGGTTGCTTGTTTTAATCCTCCTTTCAGATTTGGTGCAATCGGCTCCGGAATTGCCCGATGATTTGGGAAAGAATACGAGAGAAATGATTGCTTTGAGGTGTTTGGAAGACTTCATTGCTCCTCAGAATGGAATCACTAGCAATGGTCCTTCTGCCGAGGGTCCAAAAGTCCAGTTCGATTTATCGGAAAGTTGTGAAGATGTTCTCCAACGGATACTGCAAGAGGTAAAATCGTGCTACTTTTGCTTCACTGTGTTAATGTAGTGCGTTTGAAGCGTTTGCGAACAGCTGTGCCGTTTATCTTTTTTCTCAGAAAATGAAATTATGTGTTGAATATAAAATGGGAGATTTTGTCTTTCTCAGACTTCAGTGTCGGATTTGAGAGTGGCTAGATCAGAGACGTCAAAATGGGATATCCAACCGTTCATTCAACACAAAAGGGCATGTATGCCCAAGTGTGCTTTGGAGCAGGTACGAGGTGGTTTATCTTTGTACCTTTACTTGATTATGTTGATTTTAAGGTTTGATTCGGTACTCATCATTAGGTTCTTGTATGACAGCTTAAAGATGCAATTCTCGATGGTACACATCCCTATGCTGATTTCTTAAGGGAAAAGAGTGGATTGACGTCCTCAAGTCGGGATGATGGAATTTGTAGGAATGCTGATAATTATGATTCAGTTTCTTCTAGGCCTAACTTGACCTGTTCCTCTGATCCCCTCGTTGAGACCAGGAATAAACAATCGGGAGATAATGAGTTACCTTCTAAGAGGGATAGGCCCGACTCGGCTGCTGAAAATATGGCTGGACATTTCCAAGAAAACTGTAATGCAACTAACAATTTTGATGTGCAACATATTAATTCTAAAAGGGTGAAGCAGCATTCATCTTCTGCTATGGAATCTCCGGAACGAAATTCAGTTCCTTTACATGGAAGAGAGCCACGAAAAGAGTCATCGGAAATGCATGTTCCAGTTGCTACAGTTGGGCATGCCTCAGCAGAAAGTGAGATGGGAACCATGAATGAAGGCAGTGTTTCTTTACATGGAAAAGGACCATTGAAAGATTCATCCGAAAAAGATTTACTAACTACTGCGGAGGAACGCATGGTATTAAAGGACGGTTGTGATGAGCTTACCGTCTTAAAGAGGTCTCAGCAGGTTGATAGTGGCGAATTTCATAAGAATGATTCAGAGGTTCCCCATAATACCCCTGAACCAAGTGGTGCTCCTGCTGCTGAACCTGTGCACAAGATTGCAACCAAGGAATCCAAACACAGCTATGAGAATGATTTTCAATTTCAAGAACCAAATTCTGAGGAGATCATTGCTAGTGAAGCCAAACAGGACGAGAACAGTTGTGGTGAAGCAGAGATGTTAAGTGATGATGATGGGTATGACAATGAGATGACCGATTTAGCCAACAAAAAGCATGATTTTTTGAGCTCCCAATGTATGGCTGATCATGATTCCATGGTTGTTGACTGGACAGAGCAAAATCTTTGCATGAGGTGTAATGAAGGCGGTCAGTTGTTGATATGCAATACCAACAATTGCCAGTTGGTGATTCATGAGAAATGCATAAGTTCTCCGGCAACACTTGATAACAAGGGAAACTTCTACTGCCCATTTTGTGCATACTCTCGTGCTATTAAAGAATATCTTGAAGCGAAGAAGAGCTCCTCCTTGGCACGTAAAGAACTAGCTGCATTTATTTGTATGGGTTCAGAACAACAGCCAAAAGAGGGCAATGACAGAGTAAATAAGAAAAGTTCTCATTGTACAGGTGGAAATGAAGATGAGGTATCTCTGGAAAAAATCATGAGAATGAACAAGCGGGAGAGAGAGGACAAAATGAAGCGAATCAAGTTGAAACTAATGTAAACGAAGACAATAATCTCCAATGTCAAAATATCATAGTCAACAACCAACAAGCTGAACTTTCTTCACCATGTAATGATAATGTCAATTTAGAGCACAGAGCAGAAAGGAGAAGTGAAGATAATGAGCTGCTTCATGTCTCGGCTAGTGAAAAAGAAGGCGAAGAAAACGTGGTCAAAGAGGTCCCATCTGAAAGAAGAACTGAAGGAGAACAAGATGAGGTACCAGGAAAGAATGATAATATATCTCGTGCAAATAATGAAAAGGAGCTTGTGAATCAAGAAATGGAAGATTTAGGAATTCAACAGGAAGTTTTAAAGGGACAACATGTTGATGCACCGAAAAGATCTGTTTGTGAATTCAATATCAATTCCGGAGATGAAGATACTGACGATGATGATGAGTCTACCATTTCTAATTATTGCATAAGACTCCGAGGGAGAGAAATTCCTTGGTAAGTTTTTGATATTCTTCATGTCTGATTTTTTTTTTTTTCCTTGTGACCATCCTTCAATCGTTCTAGTGTGGTTTTAATCCATTACTTTGTTCGGCAAAGTATGGCTTACAAGATTCAGTATTTAATTTGTCAGAAAACAATGAGCCAAGCATTTATTTTTGTCAAAGTATAAGCCTTTTCTTATTTGCAACTGCAGCAATTTCCCGGGAACTCCTCGGTCAAGGCGAAAAAAGCTTCCATGGACGGTAGCCGAGGAAGAGAAACTAAAGGTATTTTATGTTAGTTTTTGTATATAGTTTTATTTGTTGTTGCTTTTTGGACAGTACTGTAACAATTTAATAATGCACTTCTTATGGTATGCAAACAACCGCAATTTATCCAAAGAAAAAAGGAAAAAAAGAAAAAGTTGTATAATATGTAAAACTGCTAAATGTTCAAGGATATAACATGTCTTTTTTTCAGATTGTAATAGTTAAGCTGGGAAGAAGTAGTATTTGTTGAGTCTTTTTTTTTTTTTTTTTTGCTGAATGAGTTATGTTTACTTGTACGTTTTCTAATAATGGCATAAAAAATGTTGTTGCAGGAGGGTATACAGAAATTTTCTGATGAAAGAATCATTCCATGGAAGAAAATCTTGGAATTTGGGGACTCTGTGTTCCTGATAGGTCGTACCACCATAGACCTTAAGGATAAATGGAGGAATATGTGCAAAGGGACTCCAAAATCGAAATGAACTGGTCAGTTTGCATATACGAAATATCTTTTATTGAGCAAACCTCTAAATTCGCTATGTGTGAAGTGTTTTGGGGCCTTAAATTGTCTCTGTTCATTTCTCTGAGTGCTGGTTAAGACTTGGGATTAATACAAATCCAAGAGGCATAATTGAAGAATTTGCCACAATGACAACCTTCTATAGTGAAATTAACAAAATATTCTTATTCTAAATTGACACTGAGGCCCAGGCGCAGGTGCAGGTGTGCAGAGTAAAGGCAAGTGCGGAAGTCATTTTTCAAATAAAAATTTTGAAGTGTCATTTTGTAAATAAGACTCTGTTAAAGTCATTTTACTTTTTTTTCCAATGGACTTTGTAAGACATATAGACTTTAAATCTACCCCCAAGGCACTGATGGACCAACACCTTCGCATGTCACCTTAATTTATTGATTCACAGCGCCGCGTATTTTATCATATTACCGGGCTAGAAGACAGGACCATACATGAATTGTGACCGTCAATACCTCGGCGTAGGTCCGGATAATCACAGTCTGGGCTATTTACAACTTATCCAATTAAGAATTCTTAGATGTACTAGTACTAGCAAGTGCATCAAAGATGCAGTCATCGATTCGCCCGAGAGCCACAATTACCGCGATCAAACATATTAATGATGAGGAACGCATTTTTGCTATGCTACTAATACTTGTACTTGTTCCAGTATTATGCCCCGCCTGGCTGAGGAAGAATTACGGGGCGTAAAATAAAAAAATATACTGATGAAGGAATACTATATTTAAAATGTCCTCAAACTTTATGAAGTAGTGCTTTGTTCGTTTTGGCTAGAAGCCCCTTGACCAAATTGACCTCCCCATTTCATGCATTTATTATTTCCTCCGAAGTTTCCGATTTTACACTCACGTAAAAAATGGATAGTTTCAACAGCTCAAAAAAAAAAAAAAAAAAAAGATTCTTCTATACTGCTGGTAATGAAAGAAAAATGAAAAGCTTATTTGCTTTTTTGTTTTTTTCTTTTTTTTAAAGGATGGCTTATTGCATTTTGTTTACTGAAATTCCAACTTATATTAATTGCTTATGCTCAGGATTCTGCTATGTTGATGCTGAACCCACAAAGTCTTCACTTGTCTAGAGATGGTTTTTTCGTATGGCAGTCGAGGAATTTTTCGTGCTAACGTTGATGAATGGCTTCTGACTAGGCAAACCTCTCGTTGTCGAATGCTTGGTTGGTTTTTCTGGAACAAACCAGCATTTGTAGTTCCAGGATAAATTAGATGAAGATCTTGTGTAAATAAACTCGTTTTGCTTGTCTAATGCAGTTTCCCTGTAGGCGTAATATTGTGATATGACCTTGTAAGATTCAGAGAAAATAGTTGCTGTAATTGGCTGCAGTTTGTCAACTTCTCGCTCATAACACAAGCCCCACTTGTGTCACTGTGGGGCCTTTTTTTTTTTTTTTTTTTTTTTTTTAAGGGAATTTCTATAATAAAAACTATGTTTTTTCAATGTTTATAAGAACTCTAATTTTAGTCATTGGATTAGCTTTTCAACAATTTAATCTATGACTATGACTTGGAGCAGTTCTTTATCGCTTGCTTAAACTTTTTAACGTGGACACTTATAAATACAACGGTTATAAAGCAGTTCATACCGGTAATGAAAAATGACAATTCCTATCTTAAAAATTCCCTCGTAATTATGGAGAATTTTATGGCAGGGTACCAAAAAAAATACCCTATCAGTAGATAACAGTTAAAAACCATCACATCTCTGATTGTATCTCAGTTTTTTTAATTTGATATGATTTTACAGTGATAACAGTTAAGAATGTGTCCTATTACGGGAAATTTTTTTCATACTCTATCACATAAGTCTTGTAAATTTATATTTGGGAGACGACTTTGTGGTTTTATCTATAATAACTTGATTTCAGGATCAGTCACTATCAATGTAGACATTGTATTTGGTCCGATAACCAACCCCACCACCCCCCCCCCCCCCCAAAAAAAAAAAAAAAAAAAAAAAACTTGCAGCTTTCATATAACGGAAAAATTTTCCAAGGTAGTAACTCCAGTTTGTAATGATTTTAGCCAAAAACAAAAATCCTCTGTTATGTACTGAAAGACAAGGCATGGGATAAAGGTGAGGAGAGTCTCGAGAATCAGGTTGTGAAATGGTGAAGAAGGGAAACATGTGAAATAATGCTCGTGAATATTAAAAATGTTTTGAGGTGGGTGTGGTGTCTTCTTTCTTCTTCTTCAGATCAGAATCCAAGGAGAACATCCCCAAAAAAAAAAAAAAAAAAGTGAAATATTTTCACTTCCGTACATGACTCCAACTTAAGTCAAATCCCACGCACCCAAATATCCTACTCACCACCCCCCAAATAATTTATTACATTTGCACACTCTTCTTTTCCCCTTTTAATTTTACCCAACTATACTTTTTTCTACAACAATTCTCATCCGCTTAATTTATTGATATAATTTCAAGTATATATTTATTTATTTATATATCGCATTTGCTAAAGTTAGAATCACAATCACATGCTTACATGAATAACACATACATATGTATCAAAACCGTGATTAGAGATGAAGCTACAAAACGGGGCTACATGTCCCATTGAGATTTCAAAATTTTAAAATTTTTTTAGTTTGATTAAAATTTTAGTTTAATTCTATTTAAAAGAAAAAAAAATTATAATTATAATCTGGCATGGCAAAAAAAAAAAAAGTAAATTTTTTGTTTAGTTTCTAATCTTTTTAAGAAGTTGCGATTTGGTCTCAACTTTTTTTTTTTTAGTTAAAAGATCCTTAAACTCTTTAAAAGAGTGTAAAATGATCTTTTCTGTTAAGCATACATTAAAACTTAGCAGAAAAATATTACGTAAATCACACATGATTCAACATTTAAGGGTAATTAAGAAAAAAAAATTATATGATTCAATTTATATGTGTCATACATGTGATTTTTTTCCATTCAAATTATAACATTTGTTAGTAAAAAAGACTATTTTGTACCCTTTTAAGAGTTAAGAGACCTTTTGTCACCAAAAAAAAAAAAAAAATTTGAGAACCAAATGGCAACTTATTCAAAAAATATAAATATACACTTACAATTTCATTTAATAAAATTATGCATCTATTTTGTTTTTTTTTTTTTTTAATAGTGTGCGCTTACTGAAAAAATTTATAATCTCGTCACTTATTAGGATCAATAAGCAAAATTACTTGTCGACATCAATCAACATTTCCATACAGGCATGCATACTCCATAAGACATACCATCCATGTCTTGACGTCATTAATTAAAAAAAATAAAAAAATAAAAAAAAAGCATGAACTTAACTAAATGAAAATGAGGGAGAATAATATCAAAACCGAAAAAGAAGACCAACGGTCAGATTGGCTTGTGACAATAGTTTTTTTAGAGCCAAAACGTGACCTCATTTAAACCAAAAACTACATTTCTTCTCCCCCCTCTACTTATCCCCCGCGCCTTTCATTCCTTTTCTTTTCACTCCCAAAAACTCTTCACTCTTCACTCTTCCACTCTTCCACTCTCCCACTCTTTACTCTCACTTCCACTCTCAAAAACTACCCTTTTTCTTTTTCTTTCTTTGTTTCTTTGTTTCTTTTTTTTTTTTTTTAATGGAAAACTACAAGAAATCTCCATTGAAGCCATGGAAGAAAGGGCCAACAAGAGGCAAAGGCGGCCCCTAAACGCCTCCTGCGAGTACCGAGGCGTTAGGCAAAGGACTTGGGGCAAATGGGTGGCCGAGATCAGAGAGCCGAAGAAGAGAACCAGGCTGTGGTTGGGCTCTTTCGCCACGGCCGAAGAGGCTGCAATGGCCTATGATGAGGCTGCAAAGAGGCTCTATGGTCCGGACGCTTATCTCAACCTTCCTCACCTTCAAAACCACCCGAATTCTATTCACAATTCTTCACTTAAGTCCTCAAAGTTCAAATGGCTTCCTTCTAAGAACTTCATTTCAATGTTTCCCTCTTGTGGTTTGCTCAACATTAATGCTCAGCCTAGTGTGCATGTCATCCACCAAAGGCTCCAAGAGCTCAAGCAAAACGCGGTTTTCACTCGAGCTTCTTCGAATTTGAGCTCGTCTTCTTCTAGCGATTCGAGGCCCGAAGGTGATCTGATCAATGGGAAGGACAAGACCCCACTAGGGAAATATCAAGAGGAGGAGGAGGGGGAGAAAGAGAGAGATGTGATGATCATGACGAAGAGTCGTGATGCTGATGGCGATCAGGAGAAGCCGCAGATTGATCTCCACGAGTTTCTTCAGCAGATGGGAGTGTTGAAAGGCGACGAAGATGATAAGTCGGAGGGGGTTGATCAAGAATCTTCATCCAAAGAAGTGCTACATCATGATCATGATCATTATCATGATGATTATGGTCTTGGAGGTCTGGCTGACAAGAGCTTCAATTGGGATGCTCTCTTTGAAATGCATGGCATGGTTGCTGAACAAGGAGCGGAAATCGGCGGCTTCCAAGTTTGCGATGTCGGTGAAGAGTTGGCCTTGCCTGCTTCCATTTGGAACTTCTAAGAAAACTTAATCACCCGATTTTCGGTGGAACTCTAGGATTACGCACTCAAGTTTTTTCGGAACTAGCTAAAACACTAATGGTAGCTTCAACCGATAGAAGATAAGTTTTTTTTTTTTTTTTTTTCTTTTTTTAAAGGCTACGGCTACTTTCTATAGTATCCCTTTAGTATTGCCATCACTAGGGTGGAAATCAGTGCATTTTCAGTACTAAAGAAAGAGAAATGAAGAGAGCTTTACATAGTAGTTGTAATTAGAAAGGATGGGATAGGATAAGCTTGTTCTTTCTTTTTGTAACTACAGAGACAGTGAATGAGAATCAAGTTGGTTGTTTTGGGCCACCCCAACTTTTTTTTTTTTTTTTTTTTTTTTTTTTTTTTTTTTTTATATATAAGTATTGTGTTTTAGGAGTGAACTTTGGGGGAAACAACTCACAAGCAAAATCATGGAGAGAGGTCAAAGTATAGGCGGTCCTTCCATCCCCGTATAAAAAGAGTACGTTTCAAGTACACAAGTGACTAAAATTGTTCTCTCTTTTTTTTTTCTTCTTCTTCTTCTTTTTCCCCATGTCTCACATTTATTTATATATATATATATATATACGTATATACATATATATATATATACACACTTGACTTTGCTATCGTTCTCGTATCTATGTAGAAGCGAAAAGTGTAATATGACAGTTGTTCAACATAACTAGTATAGTAGAAGGATGTGACAATAGTTTGAGGTCGTTAATGATCTGTTTGAGATAACCATTTGCTTCATTTAGATCATTCTATTTGAATGACCTATTCAAGTAGGTGTTTGGACTTCGGGAGTATTTGGATGTCCATTTAAACACTTAAACATAAACCCAAATGTTTTTATTTAAAATATCCTAAATATAAACATCTAAACTCCAATTCAGATGAAAATTTAAATATTTCTACTCAAATATTTTCATACAAAAACATTTTTATCTAAATATTACAATCCAAATGGTTTCTCAATCAGGAATCTACATCTTCTGTCTAATTTTTTATATCACAAATAATATCTAACTAATAATATTATATCAGGTCATCTTAAAAAATTTAAAATGTTTTATAATTGACTTTTTATATCTTAAGATCTAACTTTTTTTAATAATATGTCAAAATATAATTGATTAGATATCATATGAAATAACAAAATTAGATGGTAGATGTCAATCTCTCAATCAGAGGCTTCAAGTCTCTTGATATTATACCTTTCTAAAATTCATTTTATGTTAGATAATTGTCATGCCATTTTTTCACTTTTACACATTAGTGTCGTTTAATTGGGAGGACCATAAAAAAAATATATATATATTTTATATAAACACACATTCCAACATTGTATACGTATCTTTTCCATCAAATGGAAGTAGGAAGTTGTGAATTATTCTTTTATGTGTCTTTTCACGACTAATAAAAAGAAGTCAAGAAACTGCTTTATTGACTTCTAGCGTCAATTTAACAACCCACACCCTTTTTTTTCACGTGATAGAAATTAAGAAAAGGTTGGATTTTTAAGGAGTAAAAATCCTTTTCTTTTTTTTTTTTAAACAAAAATCATCACTAGCAAAAGCAATTCTGAAAAAAAATAAAAATAAAAAATTGAATTCTGTTTCACACGATCAATTTACATTATGTGCCATTGAGATGGAGATGTGAGTATTCATAGCAGCCTCCTTCCAATAGAATAATCATATATTTTTTTTCTTTTATTAACTTGTATGCTCTGAAAATACGAGCAACTGTAATGTCCAAGGAACCATTTTTGAAAATCCTCAGCTACTCTCTTCAACAATCAAACCTGGAATAGTGATCTCGCCATGAACTTATCTTACTCATTGATGTAGTCGGAGGCACTTGCATACTCTCCTTGTTCCTCAAAGTACTCAATCAATCGTTTCAAGAATCCATCGCTACTCACAGTCTCGGTGTCACAGACAAGACAACATTGCCTTCTTGCCCGTGTCACAGCCACATTCATTCGCCTTCGGTCACTCAAAAAACCCACCTGAGATTTTCATAGTTCAGAACTAAGCTCACTTTCTAAAATACAATGAGTGAATGCAAGAATTTGCATGAACGATACTTGGATTAAAGAATACCTCTTTCTTTGAGTTTGATCGAACCATTGAAATAATGATCGCTTCCTTCTCCCTACCCTGGAATCCGTCAACCGTTGAAATTTCCATATCCTTTAACTTGTCTTCATTGCTTTTCATCATTTTCAGTAAGACAACCTATAATGTTAGCAGCAGTATAGTTAGTAAAGAATATTTATCGCATTTGAGTTTTGAGAACGAGACTACACACCAAGTTGCCAATCAATCTACCGGTACTAGCCACCGGGGACACTTACTTGACGCTCAGAGACAAGTGTTTATATACCTGAGCGTTATAAGGGGTGATAATTCCAATGTCAGAAGCTAGAACTCCACTTTGGACAAGTCTCCTTGCGTGGGCCATTGCAACCTCAGCCTCACCCTCGTTCAACGTGCTATCTTCTTCATCCTTCTTTTCCTCCATGTCACATCTAAAGCAATATTAGTTTCCATCATGTTAATTACCACCACAAAGTCCCTGGCATCTTGTACGGTTCAAAATTTACAAGAACGGGTGGTGAAATTGATTTACATGGGGGTATAAGAACTCCAACTGGATTAATGGGTATTTTTAAAATAGCAATTTTAAGGCAATTCTGTATTGGCATACCCAGCTGTGTCTATGAGAAGAAGAGTGGCTTCTGTCGAAGAGGTCTTCTTTACATCCTCAAAATCATAAAGCACATGTGCAGCAACACTTGAATGAGCTTTAATCTGTGGTACCGACAACCATATATATACCAAGAAATCAAACTTACCGACTACAGATTTACTCCTCGGAGTTTAAGATTGAAGACATAAAAATAACTCAGGCACACACCTTATTGTTGTAAAGCTCCTTAGATGACCAATTCATGATAAGCTCATGCATTCGATACTGAACGGTTAGCATGGACATTACGTCATTTCCATACATGTCCGCAAGGCGCTCGAAGAGGGTCCTTCCTAAACCTTTCTTCTCAGCTTCAACACTTTGGATGGTTGGAGGAAGCTGAAGATGGTCTCCTGCAAGTATACATCTTGAACCCTAAAACAATGAACTAAGTCCTTAAGTGTTGCTTGGAGTGGCGGTAAACATTCCGCATGTCTAATAAATGAAACCGTTTAGGATTGGATTTTCATAGCAAAATTTCCAACATTAAGGAATAACATCACAGTGAATTCCATGGTAACAAAAGAAATATACGAATTCCCTCTCTTCTTTTTAGTTTTCTACATAATATAACAAGCAATAAGCACCAGAAGCGTCTTCCCACACAATGAGTTACATCTGTTTTAGTTTATACTCTATACCAGCATGTGTTGAAAACAAAACTTTTCAGACAAGTTGAAAATTTCTACATCCAGATCACGAAAATGTTACCATGACCAAGTTTTAAATGTTTTGATTTCATGTGTGTATTTTCTTTTACAAATTACAATTACCTTTAAGAGAGCTATCCAGCAAGCAATCTCAAGGGCCTGAGCAGCTTCATCAATAATGACCAAATCAAATGAAGTGTTTTCCAGCTTCCGAGACACTGCTCCAGTCAGAGTCGATAGCACGACATCTGCATTTTTGATGACATCTGTCACAGCTAGCTGCTGCCTTTTACGCTCTTCTTTGGAAAGAGTTCTAAGCTCCTTCTGGATATCCCTCCGTGCATTTTTGTCTCTGGTTTTCAGCAGCTTCCCATTTAGTGCCTGGAAGAAAGGAGTCAGGATAACTTAACAGAACATGACGCATAATCTGACTGTAGAACGAACAAATAACAATAGTGGGATAAAGTTTTGAGGAAGAATTCCACATTCGATTTTTGATGGACCATAAAAAACAAGGAATGAATAAGAGTGACATTGCAAAAATAGCAAACGCTCATTTGTTTGAGCGAAAATAAAGGTTCCAAATGCAAATTGTAACACCACCTTCATTTCCTTCCGAATGTCATTTGCTAGAGAACTATTATCCCCTCGAAGGACCTAAAAGCAAAAGAAAAGACAACATTTTGTAAGGACAAATATGAAGATAAATAATACAGGATACAGTTCTAGTTCTAGAGCAACAACTTGAAGGCTAAAACTTGAGTGGAAAAAGGAGATACAAAACATACCACTGTCAATTCCAAAAAAGATTATAAGAAAGGGATACTACCACAGGCTTGGGAAGTACATATGATATGTTAAAGTTAAAAAATGAGCAAAAATAAGAGGATGACACACTGATGTACACGCATATAAGCCATGAGAATGGAATGACATTCAGAAATACCAAAAAATAAATCCACAATCAAAAGGTTAAAAGAGTTGAAGAGTTCAAATACCTGTGCGTCCAAAGCACTATCCAATACTTGAGGTAGCAAACGTGCAGGGTGGCCCAATCTCACCAACTTAACTCTATTAAAAGAAACAGAAAGATGGAAACAATAGTTAGTTATAATGTTACCTGCTTCACATAGAAGTATTTCTACGTTTGTGAATAGAGAATCCACTACATGACCTATGACATAATCATCGGTAATTTGAGGGGCGCAAATTGGACCATGATTTTTCATTATAGTATCTACTTATATCTTTCATAGATCAAAAAACCTCTATGCGGAAGCATGACTAAAGAAACAAAGAAGGAAAAGGGAAAAAATAATTGATATGAGCATTAGGGAAATTATAACCTTGAAACACTTTAACAAGAGATTATAATACGAATAAATACAACGTTAACCTAACCTGTGACGAGCAAGTCGTTCCACAATGTTATCAACAGCGATATTTGAAGCAGCACAAGCTAGAATCTTTGATCCACGTTTCACTTCTTGAAGGATTATTTCCACCACCGTTGTAGTTTTCCCGGTTCCAGGAGGACCATGCAACAAAAATACATTCTTTGACACCAAGGCCTTTGAAATTGCCTCTCTCTGTGAGAAAGAAGGAAAAGAAAATCATGATTGTGAGAAGTAAAGCATAAATCAGGCATTGAACTTGCAACACACATGCACATATATAAATAGTTCACTAATAAACACATAAGAATAACATTTGGCACTCTGACATCCGACAAATATTCTGAGCTTTCAGCATGACAAATCAAACAAACAAAAAAACGAAACAAAAAACGAAACAGAAAAAAACAAAAAACAAAAAAAACAAAAAGGATTAAATATTCTAAGCTAAACCAAAGAAGGCTTAAATTACACGATAAAATTGCTGAGTTAACTCTCACTATGAGTGCTCAACATAAATATGGAAGTAGACCAAGATCGGATCACATTTGTGTTTGTGTGTCGGTATGTGCAGGTGTGTGTGTCTGTACACAGTTATTTAAGAAAATGTTGAATACACCGTCGCTTTTCTTGCATTTTTCCGTTCACACGACCAACCAAACTTTAAAGACTTTAAAACATTCTGTACTTGAATGAAAACAATCTAAGAATCCAAAAGAAATTTGCCATTATCTATCAGGTACTAATATTGAAGATCTTCAACTCATAAATAAGTTTTCTAATACTAGGATTACCAACCTGAGAATGATCCAAGTTGGAATTAAAGGGGCTGAACATGACATCCTTCTTGGCTACAGCTGGTGGCCTCTCTCCAAATAAGACGGGGACTAGATCAGCTGCAGGACCCTTCTGCACACCCTTACTCAATTGAATCAAGGCATCCCTCATCCTACGATATGTCACCTGGACACGAATTAGGAAATACCCAATGCATATTAAATGTAGGAACTCAAACCCGTTAAATCCAAAATATTGAAAATCTCATACCTCATTTGCCACCTTCTCCAGTCGTAGGGGACTATTCAAACCCTCTTCTGGGATGTCATCAAAAGCAACAGTGATTGATGCATCCTGTTCAGTACATGTGCCAAAAGTAGCAAAAAAAATAGTAGTTATGGCAAGACAAGAACAGAGAAATATAACCAGCCAAAATTCTGTCTCAAAGTCAGAAATACCTTTAATCGGTAAACTACACCTTGTCCGAGAGCAGGGGACCCTATATCAGCCTTGTTTGGTTTCAAGACAACCACATCATGTGTGCCAAACTGCAAGTGAGACCAAAGATAATTCGACGAGGCAGCAGAAGAAGTTTCAAGAACAATAACATGTTTACAGGGGAGAGAGAAAGAGTGAGTGATTTCATCCTCATTCAGTGTAACATTATTCGAAATAGTTCCTATTGTTATTGGTTACAAAAAATAGTGAATATAAGTTCTTAATTGGGGCGAAAATTTTTCATCTTTCGGAGTAATAGATAGATATCATAAATGAGAAAAGAAAAAAAAAAATTGAGGTGACAGTCAAATTCAATAAGATATCAATGGGAATACCAAATATTCACCTTGTGAGCAGGAAGAACATCACCTTTATTAGATTGAAACTCAAGAAGAGTTTTCCCCATCAGTCCCGTCTGTCACAAGAACCAAAAGCATAATTCACCAAAAGAAAATATGAGATGTAATGCTCCATTTATTTACAAAGTCGATATATGTGAGAATAAATAAACAAACACAACCTTTAGTCCTATTTCTACTAAAGCTCAACTTCTCCTTTCCTATATATTTCTCTTGCCAAATAAAATACAATGCCTAACGGCCAACCCGAATGCATTTTCCAGCTTCGACATCATTTCGTAAGAAAGTTTTTAAATTTCTTCAAATTTCATTCCTTTAGCATTATGAACAACACAGGAAATTACCGAAAAGAAAAATTACAGAGTTAAAAGCTATCTAAAGCATTAACAGAACAAAATAATAATAACAATGAAAAATACAACATGTAGAAGTACAGGAAATTATAATTTATTTATTCTGTGTAACAACGACTTTATACAGACATAACAACAAAGAATTTATCTACGACAG
The DNA here is from genome assembly GCA_025413025.1 of Ficus hispida. NCBI lineage: Eukaryota > Viridiplantae > Streptophyta > Magnoliopsida > Rosales > Moraceae > Ficus > Ficus hispida. Next base: position 27,153,467 of record CM046373.1, read on the forward strand.
ACTAAAATTACATCATTTTAAACTCATTGATACACTGGATAATATTCTGCTACTCTCCTATTTTTGCGTTACAGTGTAGGACTTGTACATATATAGATATACATGTGTGTGTGTGTGTGTATACATGTGTGTGTGTGTGTGTGTGGAGAGAGAGAGAGAGAGTACCTGAGCATCTACACACTTTAAGTTGAGAATCGAAGAGCCTCTCTTTTGGGCAGTTTCCAAATTTCTCAACGCTCCTGTGCTGATTGAGGCTGATATTTCAGCTTCCTTAAACAATCAAACAATTGAAAAAAAAAAAAGGTTAAAAATGCAAATTCACCGATTCAGAACGATGATTCAGCCCCAAGAACAAGAAATTTATCCCCCAAAAAAGAAAAAAAAAATCATCTTTGTGATCACACCTAAATTCAACTAGACTTGATTGAAATAAGCAAAACAATTATGGATTTGCCCAACTGTGTTTTGAGAGTAAAAATGAGGAAAAGAGAGGACCTTTTCCAAGTCGATGAGAGGAGCCATGGTGGAGACGAACTGTTCGAGAGAGAGAGCTGGCGATTTGGCCTTCCCCTTCCCTCCTACTCCGCCTCCTCCCCCTTCCATTGCTGCTGTTTCTCTCTGTAGCTATTGCTCTACTGGTTTGTTTGTTTACTGGGAAAATATGGAGCTAAGAGACACGGGCCCCTGAGAAATTCTTGTTAACGTTGATTTTTTTTTTTTTTGTTAAAAAAAAAATCTTACGATGGCATGTCATTTCCATTTTTTTTTTTTTAAGTTCACATAAATAATCACACTTTTTTAAGTACTTTTTTAAGTTTGTTGGAAATTCAAATCTCTTACCTCTTATTTGTTTGTTAACGTTGTTTCACGAAAGCTATTCTTTGTCAAATGCCTAGGGGTGAAATACGGGTCGCGACACGACAACACGACTCGAAAACGACACGAATTTCACGGGTTGGGTTGGAAAAATAGGAGCGGGTCGTGTTCGGGTTGGAAAAATTGACATGAAAAAAATTCGTGTCGTGTTCGGGTTGGACCCGTTTTTTTCGTGTCAATTTCGTGTCCACTTTTCGTGTCAATTTCGGGTCAATTTCGGGTCAAATTTCGTGTCAATTTCGTGTCAATTTCGGGTCATTCGGTCAAGTTCGTGTCGTTTCGTGTCAATCCGTTACGAGTTCGTGTCGTGTTCGTGTCGGTTTCGTGTCACGGGTCGTGTTCGGGTTGGGGAGAAAAAAATTCGACACGACTCAAACATGACACGAGACACGAATTGACACCCCTATAAATGCCAATTGTTTCTTTTTTCGGGATAAATTATTTATTTAGTCCATAAATTTTTACTTTAAATAACTTTGATAATTAAATATTTTTTTATAACTAGAATATCTCTAAAATTTTGTTATTATAATAATCATTTTCGTTAATTTTAAAAAAATCTATTAGTAATTTAATCAAATAATAATAATAACTACGAATTTCGTTTAAAAATTAATAGAAATAACTACTATAACAACGTTTTTAATAGTTTATGATCATTTTAACTAAAAAAAATAGAAAATACTCATAAACTATTAAAATATTACCATAACAGTCATTTATGTTGATTTTTAAACAAATTTCATTAGTAATTTAGTCAAAAAATTATCACAACTAACAGATTTCGTCTAAAACTTGACGTAAAAAATTATTGTACCAATATTTTAATGATTTATGAGTATTCTAGTTATGAAAAAAAATTCAAAGATCAAACCCACACAAAATTAAATGTTCAGATACGGACCTAGTAATTTACCTCGTCTTTTTAAGAGGATTTTTATTTTTATTACATGGTCAAAATTTTATAAAATAAATAGTTTTTTATTTTTTTATTATTCTTAATTGATTAATTATGTTAATCATTAATTATTTATTATTAAAATATATTTTTCATTAGTCTCATTTTTTTTTAATTATTGTTATTTCGACGGTAACACAACTAAATTTATTCCTAGTAAATATCATAAAACCTGATTAATCACCGTACAATTATCTCATACACCTTTTTTAAAAAACACGATATGAATAATATATCCATCTAGTATTCATTATGTAATTATTATATATCTAATAATTTTACTTTTTGCTTTATGGTTCCGTCACAAGTGCAATGTCCCAAAACACTTTATAATTTTGTTCTTCTGCCGAAAACAGTTTATTATCCTGTCACATGTACATTGTCGTTTATATAATCATATGAAATAAATCTTTTTACCTTTGTATTTTTTTTTTTACTTTTTTTTTCCCTAAATGTTTACCTTCTTTTTTCTTTCTATTAAAAGAGAGAGAACGACTAATGTTAATATACCTCTAAACGTTATCAAAGAGGCTTCCTAGACATTGATATGAAAGTACATTGAAGATATTATAAACAGGTCCCACCCTTGATAAGAGAGCTTCGCCCCAACTTGTCAAACATGTAACGGTAAAGATACATTAAGGACGTGATCTCAAACACTCTCTATTGAGTACTAAGTTGACATGAAACAAATCTTTATATTTAAAATTCCCAAAAGATTCACCCAATATTTGAACCTTTGATCAACAAACCGTTACCCCTAGGCGACCACATTTTTACCTTTGTTTGTTGTTGGCACTTGTTGCATTTCCTAATTCCTAGTTCCACTTGCCTAGATCCCATTTATTTATACAATTCGCTTTTCCTTATTGTTTTGTCAATTTGCAGTCTATACTCTATGGATAATTGAAAATGAACATTTTGGTTTCTATTTCAAAAGCACATTTTTTTATTTTTTTTAAAGACAATTCAACGGTAAAATTTAAGTAGTCATGTTTCATACGCCTTGTACGATTTATTAGTAACAAAACTTTATTCTTTCTTAAGAGGGCTAAGCGAAAGCTGAGAGAATATTAATGTAATGATTTTACATCATTTGATTGTGTGGTAAGAGAGAATAAAATAAATAGATCGGTTGAGAGATTTCAAGAACTTCAAATAACCATAATTTTAAACCCTCCCAGGGGAGCGAAAATACCAAACACAATTAAATGTCTTCTCTGTCCTAGTCTTTACTTTCCTCACCTGGATTACATGCCTTTCTTTCCTTCATATTTTCTTTCCCACTTACCAAACAGAATCTTGATTTCAACGTACAAGAAGAGGGAGAACAAAAACGCAATCATTTCATCAGTGATAAATTTGTTTTTGTTCCTACTGAGAAAAGCAAAAGATCGAAAATAACATCACAGAATTGGCCTCAAGTTGGTATTATTGCCAAACGCCGAGCACTGCAACAAGTAATATCCCTGAAAAAATACTTGTTTCTTGACCTACAAACACCAATTTTCGTTACAAAAACATCCCCAACTTGAGGGGATTAAAATTTCTCCCACCAATAGATCCTCTAATAGGAACAACAATAATCTAAGATATATATAAATATAAAAATCATACTTAAATTATTTGAATATAAGGGCATCACGTCCGGGCCCAACACCAATGTAGTGAATCGGTATGCCAACAAGCTCTTCTATCCTCTCCACATATTGCCGTGCCGCCTTTGGAAGGTCGGAGTAGTTTCTGATGGAAGATATATCAGATTTCCAGCCGGGTAAAACTTCATATTCCACCTACAAATACAAGAAAGAAGAATCAAGACAAGCCAAATGAAAACATTGTGTTATCCGATGAGAGCTTCCAATGCGATATAAGGCAAGGGACAACGTAAGTGAATACTACACATGAAAACTTGAAGGTTCAGGGTAAGACTTGCCTTCAATTGCTCGAGAAGACGAAGGTCGGCAGGGAATGATTTGATTGGTGTGCCATCAGCGTGTTTATAAGCGACTCCCAATTGGATCTCGGGAAGATCGGATAAAACATCAAGCTTTGTGAGATTAAGAGAAGAAAAGCCATTAATCTGACAGCAGTACTTGAGTGCAACTATGTCAAGCCAACCACAACGGCGAGGACGACCAGTAGTTGTGCCAAACTCCTGCCCTGCAAACCTAAGAAGGTCACCACCTTGACCCAAGATTTCTGTAGGGAATGGACCAGAGCCAACTCTTGTAGTGTATGCTTTTACCTGCAGAAAAAGAACATTAATTAATAACCTGACCTGACCATGTAGAGACACTAGTGTCATTAAATTTGCTTCTCCTTTAACGTTAGAAAATGCTTTCATCAAATGCATCCAAATCATTATGGAAAACTTGCAACATATGCTCGTCAGTAATTGTTAATTCATGGATGTTAAGAGCAATAGAACATTCTTAACAACTCCAAATTATGAACTCACCACTCCAATTAGGTCACCCACAACTCTTGGTGCAATTCCAAGACCAGTGGAAATCCCACCAGCAGATGGGCTAGAAGATGTTACAAATGGGTACGTTCCAAAGTCGATATCCAACATGGTCGCCTGACCACCTTCAACCAAAATCTTCTTCTTCTCTGAAATGGCTTCATTCATAACAAGCACGGTATCAGCAATGTAGGGTTCCAACCTCTCAGCAAATCTCTTGTACTTTTCAACCTCGTCCTTGAGCATTTCTGGGGTATACTTAAAATCCCGGAATCTTGCAGCAGCATCTGATAATAAAAGATCAAGCATCTGGGGGAAAGTATCCATGTGCCTCAGGTCACATACTCTAATGCCATTCCTATTCACCTTGCTAGAGTAACAAGGTCCAATTCCTCTCTTCGTAGTGCCAATGAAAGATTTGGCAAGCTCGGCCTCTCTAAGCCCATCCACTTCTTGATGGAAATCAAACAATAGGTGAGCACGATCAGAAACCAATATCCTTCCCTTGCAGGAGACTCCATTCAATTCCAGCCCATCGATCTCTTCAAAAAACCCAGGAAGGTGGACCACAACTCCATTTCCAATAACACACAGAGTCTCCTCATTCAGAATGCCAGAAGGAACAAGGTGAAGGGCAAACTTCTTCCCCTCTGAGTTGTAGATGGTATGCCCAGCATTAGCTCCACCCTATCATTGAGACAAATTATCAAACGTCTTCAGAGCAAAACAATTCACAAATCAAAAGATTAAAATCACCAATTAAAGAAATACTCGATAATAGGAACTCTAAAGAAAAAAGGTCATATCCAGTATAAGCTTCGGCATTCCATTGAGGAATTTTCTCAAACAGCTTCAGGCCAAAGAATTTACAACTCAAAGCTGCAGTAATCTACATTTACTGATCCAAAAAGAAAAAAAGATGCAGCAGAATACAGTTCAACTAAAACAAGCATAAATCTCGCACATAAAAAACTTCCAAAAAAAAATGGTACGACATCCCATTGAGGAATTTTCTCAAACAGCTTCAGGGCAAAGCAATTTACAACTCAAAGCTACAGTAATCTACAGTTACTGATCCAAAATAAATAAATAAATAAAAGCAGAAACCCAATTGCAGTTCAACTAAAACAATTCTCGCCCATAAAGAACTTTAAAAAAAAAAATGGTATTTCCAGTATAAGATCCAGCCTCTCATTGAGGAATTTTCTCGAACAGCTTAAGGGCAAAACAATTTACTACTCAAAACTACATCTATCCACAGTCACTGATCGAAAGAACTTCAAACTGCACCACCCAATTGCAGCTCAACCGAAAACAAACATGAATCACTTCCATAAAAAAAAAATAAAAAAAATAAAAATCTTTGACATCAAACAATCGGTACCTGGCAACGAGCTACGATGTCGAAGTGGGGAGCCAAGATGTCGACGAGTTTACCCTTGCCCTCGTCGCCCCACTGGCATCCCAACACGCCCGAGACCTGGCCCAGCGACTCGATGCGACTCAGCCTCTGGGAAGCCGACTCGGCAACGCTGACGGAAGCGGCCGCCGCCTCGGGGGGTTTGACGGAGCAGACAACGACGCTGCAGGGACGGCGGGCGACGTGGCGGAGGAAGTGGGGCGAGAAGGCCCGAGAGCTCCGAGGAGTGGAGAGAGGGTTCGAGTCAAGGGTTGCGAGGGACGAGAAGTTCATCATCGTTCGGAAGCGAAGAGAACAGACAGACCAGACAGCGATAGGTCTGAAAATGGAGAAGAGAGAAAAAGACAAAAAGACCGGCTTAGTTTGGAGAGGGATCCTTTATTGGGTGGGGGTCGATGATTGGGTCACCCGTAGGTGAGTTAGGGACAGGAATTTTTTTTTTTTTTTTTTCCTTTTTACTCTTTTTCAAATGTGATATATTTTTTAAAGGGAGAGTATATGATAGAGACATTTCTATGGTTCTACCGATAAAGTCTTTTTTATACTGTTGAGATTCAATCGAATGGTTAAAACGTTGATGATGTACAATACTATCATATACCTTACGTCACATAATCCTTCCACACAAAGTCTTCTCCATCGTCGGCGATCTTCTTGCCGCCAGGACGGACGCCGACGACTCACCCCCGACGCTGGCACCCACCTCTGGCCCCCCAGCCCGAATTCGGGTCACCAGCCGCCGGCGACCCATTTTCTCTCTTTTCTCTTCTCTCTCCTCCCCTCTCTCTTCCCCTTTCTCTCTCTTCTCCTCTCCCCCGACGCCGGCGACCAACCGTCGGTCCCCCTACCACCGGTCCCAGCCCCGGCAAACCGGCCGCCGGCGACCTCCCTCTTTCTCTCTCTTCTCTTTCCCCTCTCTCTCTTCCCCTTTCTCTCTCTTCCCCTCTCTCCCGCCGGCCCTCACCCCCACCCCCGGCCCCCCGTCTTTCTCTTCCCCTTTCTCTCTCTTCTCTTATCTCTCTCTTCCCCTCTCTCCCGCCGGCCCTCACCCCCACCCCCGACCCCCAGTGCGCCCCCCTCCCCCGGCCTCCCCCACCCCTGCCCCCCCCCTGGCTCTCCCTCCCGTCGGGAAGAGAAAGAGAGAAGAGAGGAAAAGAGAGAGAGAAAGAGGGGGGTTGTCGGGGGGTGCCGAGGGGGCAGGGGGGTGGGGGAGGCCGGGGGAGGGGGGCGCACGGGGGTGCCGGGGGGCTGGGGTGGGGGCCGGGGGTGGGGGGCAGCGGGAGAGAGGGGAAGAGAGGGGGGAAGAGAAGAGAAGAGAAAGAAAGGGGAAGAGAGAGGGGGAGGTCGCCGCCGGGGCTGGGACCGGTGGTGGGGGGCCGGAGGTGGGTCATCGACATCGGGGGAGAGGAGAAGAGAGAGAAAGGGGAAGAGAGATAAGAAAAGAGAAAGAAAGGGGAAGAGGAGAAAATGGGTCACCGGCGACCGACGTTCGGGGCTAGGGGGCCGGAGGTGGGTCGCCGGTGTCCGTCACTGCGGCGAGAAGATCGCTGGTGAAGGAGAAGACTTTGGGTGAGAAGGATTATGTGAGATAAGGTGTAAGATAAGGATCGTACACCATCAACGTTTTAACCGTTCGATTGAATCTCAACGGTTTAAAAAAATCTTTACCGGTAGAGATCATAAAAAGGTATCTACCACAGATTTATCCTTTTTTAAAATAAATGAGGAGGAGGAATTAAGATCCGTTCAAATTTAGAAAAATAATAATCATAATAATAAAGGGATAAAATAAGAAAAAATAAAAAAATTATTATCCAGTTGAAATGGCTAATCAAACAAAAACATGAATATTTAAATATACGAGGATGACAAAAGATTGTCACTCTAATTAGAATATTTCTGTCACCGGCGATTACTTTTTTAAAAAATGAATGTACAAAAATCCCTTATTAACTTTTTAGACTATTTTTAGTTATTAATACTTATTTCTCTCTCTATTTTTGCTACTGTTTTTTTTAGGCCTTTTTGCTACTGTTTGGGAGTGTCACAAATTATTCAACACGTCAGATTAACAAAGTAGCCGTTCGTTATTTTTAGAATTAACTTTCTAATTAATCAATAACCATTATTGATCTTTCTTTCTTTCTTTCTTTCTTTCTTTCATTCCTTTTTTTTTTTTTTGGCTTCTGTTTTAATTATTGTGATTTTGGGAGTCACAAATTATTCAGGACGTGAGATTTACAAAATAATTATTTATATTTACCTAGTAATTTATCAATTTTAATGCGGTCATATTTTCTTTTCTTTTCTTTTATTTTTTTTTCTCTAAAAAACATTTTCTTGTCTCCTCTTCTCTTGTCGGAGTCTTTTTCTAGCAAGGTGCTTGCAAGAGTTCATATTTTGATAGCGTTGGAAGTAGAGTGATTCCATATTCCATTCTTTGAGTTGAGATGGGATTTGACCAGTCTTCTGTGGGATGGCAATTTATGGTCGTCAAACGTGACGTGCACAACTCTTACATTAAAGTGTCAAATATTATTTTCCAATATGTTGTCCCACGCATGACGAGTTTCAATCTATCTTATATCCCGTTTGATATTACATTTAAACTCATATTTTTCATTAATTTTTATTTTTTTCTAAAAATTAACAAAAATTATAATTAATTTTTAAAAAGTCAACCAATCAAACTTAAAAATTTAACTTAAACCGTTTCACCAAACAGACCCTTAATATATCACGTAATCTTTTTTTGAAACGGCATCATCCAGTGCTTGACTCGATGCTTAAATTTAATATGTTTAGCACATTTTAAAGACCAAAAATGAGTTATATAAAAATAATCAAGCATCGTAGAGAAGGAACAAGAAAATAAAATATAATTTTTATAACTGTCGGAAATCATCTAAAATAGGAATAAACTTCTTGTTTTAGCCTTTTAGGTCATATCGGAAAATTCGTTGGCTTTTTATTTTAGCCACCTACATTCATGATGAGTAGATTGGACATTTTTAGGTCTACCTTAATATAGAGATAGTGGTTCTATGAGTTTTTTTTTTTTTTTTGGTAATCTAAAATTTTGATAGTGATCAATAAATCAATTATTTTGTTTATAAATAATTAAAATAACAATAAATTAACATTCATTTGTCCATTATTGACAATTCTTTGGTCCCCTTAACTTTATATATAGGACTGGCCTGTGACACATGTTTAATTGATGCTCATATGGTGAAAAAGGATAAATACTTTTTTTTTTTGGCACTCTCGTATCTCTCATCTTGCCACAAACATCTCACTTCTATATGAAAAGGAAACCGAATTATTAATATTTTTATTGGTTATAACAACTTTATTGCTCTCTATCATTACAACAATACACATAAGAACTTGTTTGATAGAACTTTTACTTTTGTTCTACTCAGTAAAAGAAAAGAAAAAAAATATTTTCAATAAGTATTTGGAATAAAAAGCTTTTGAGATTAAAATAATCTCTCAAATATTTAATAATTACTAAAAATGTTAAAAAAGTTTATAATATTAATTTAATTTTGTTATAATTTTAACTCACTAATAAGAGCTTTATCATAAACTAATTTTTTTACTTTAACATGAAATACTTATTGAAATTGGAAGCTCTTTAATATATTCTAGAAGCTACTTTTGGATAACTATTATTAGACCTGAGAAGTAAAAACCGCTTCTAAAAAGCTCATCATCCAGCAGAAAGTCGTCATCATCAAACCAGACTTTGTTTTGAAGCTCATGTTGAGGAGAACCAGGGAAAATTTCAAACGCTCGAAACCTTCTCGAATTGGCTAACAAGAAGAGTTGGATCAGAAGGACAATAAGTTTTAACTTGAGGAAATTGCGGCCTATAAGTACAGCTCTGTCAGCTGATTTTTGGGATACCTCTCATCTTCATCAGCAACCCACCACCCTCTGTTCTTCGTTACCGTTCCTATCCGACAAATTTATGTGCCGTATAGCATTCGTATATAAATAAAAAGGAAACTTAGCAATACAAATCATAACATACAAATAAAAAGCTCTTAAACGAGATATCTCTTTCTCTATCTTTTTTTTTTTTTGGTTAATCTCTCTAATTTTTATAGCAACATAATTAATAATTTTTTTGAATAAATGATGATTGAGATAAAAATCAACAGATACACCAAGATATCCTAATAGATGGCACCTCTCTAGATCCTTTTATTTTTCTATCCCAATGAAATATTATTAAAAAAACAAATAAATTTACAAATAAAGAAAAATGACAGGGACAAGGCACATGCAGGCGCCAAAAACTAAAAAGAAAAACCACCAAGTTTAGGAGTCCGAACTGAAGATCAAGAGATGCTCCCAAAGGCTAAAGCCTAAACTCAACCTTGCTCACATCTCCAAATATGCCTCATTAAAAATTAACCTTTTAGCCAAAATCCAGTGGAAAAAAAGACTAAAAGGAAAAAAAAGTGTATATTTACCAGAAGACCGAAATCTATAATTCATTAAACCTGTGAGGTACATTGATTTCTCTAGCATAGAACTCTGGAAATGGAAACCACCACTCTGCATTATTGATATATGTTCCATGCGACGCCAGCTTATATGTCAACAAATTTCCTTCAAGAAAAATGTGCAATGCTCTGTTATGAATTTTGCCAAGATAGTTTAGGGCATTGATCCATTTACTCCTATATTTCCAAGGAACGGAATGACTTTTCTGTTGCAAAAGATCAACAATATATGTGGAATCACTTTCAAATAAAAAATTATCCTAATTATAATGTTTGACGTAATCTATGGCAATGATAATACCCAAAAGTTCAGCCTCGAATGCATAAGCAATTCTAATGTAACTGGAAAAGCATCCTTTGCAAAAACCACGATAAGTCCGAAATATATCGCCACAATCAGCTGGACTGGAGAACCATAAGCAAAACCATCTATGTTAACCTTGATCCATCCCGGATTCGGAGGACACCATTGAACTTCCATAATCCTGGGACCTAGCAATTCTACGTACCCTTGATATTTAGACGATGAAGAATCAAAAGATCCGAGATTGAGTTCTGCCTCATGCAACCATTTTCCAAATAATCAACCTCGTAAACCCCATTTTTGATGCAAGTCATCGCATAATGCCTGGACGGTGGTCTATCTTTAAAAATTGCCTCGTTTCTAACTTTCCATATCAGACATATTGAAGTAACGATGGAAGCCCCCCATAAAGTGACAATCTGATAACTGAATTTTTGCTTTAAAGCCGACTCAACCAAATTTGTGACGTTAGATGTCAAATCAACTTTCACACCAAAAACCTCAAAAATGTAATCCCATATCATTCTTGCGAAAAGGACAATTGAGGAAAAGGTACTCAGTAGTTTCTTCCACCGACATACAGAGTCTGCAACAAGATGCAAGCAAGAAACCATGCAATTTAAGGGCGTTTTCTGTGGCAAGTTTATTGTGCAATACTTTCCAAACAGTAATAGATCTTCTAGGTACCACGTCTCCAAATTTTGGTTCCCCAATTGATGATAGTACCTTTGGAACGAAGATGTTCATAGAAATCTTTAGTCTTGGAAATCCTGTTGAGCATGGAGACCAAATGATTTCATCTTTGCATCCCTCAGCAACAGTCACATACTCAATGTCCCGTACAATACCTAGAAAAAGTCTTCGAAAGACTTCCGGAAGAACCCATTTTTCCTGAAGACGAAAATCTCCGACTTTAGCTTCCACCTATAATCCCGAAGGTATGTTGATTTTGGAATTCAAAGGATAGCCTACCCAATTGTCGGTCCAAAATTTGACATCTGAATCTGTTCCCACAATCCAAATAATCTCCTCCAATGAATTCATATAAGCCGATCTCACCGTTGGTCAAATAGATGAAGTAAAGGGTCCCTGACGAGGTCCATCAAACTGCCGAAGATACTTACCACGAAAGAAATTCGCTACGATAGAATTCTGAGTCATCATCCGCCAAGCCATCTTAGTTATGAATCCGGAATTAATCGCCTGCAAAGATCTAATGCCCAATCCACCCTCAGTTTTTGGAACATAAGTTTTAGCCCATGCAACTGAAATCAATTTCTTGTCGAAGATATTTCCTGTCCCGAGAAAATTTCTCATGGCTGCTTCAATTTCTTTCAATAAACTACCTAGCCATTTGTAAATCATAGAGCTGTGATTAAGAGCTCCCGAGATAACTGAATTAATCAGCGTCAAACATCCCGCCATAGAAAGAGAATCTCCCTTCCTTTTCGAGAATTTCGCTAAAATACTATTAGCAATCGACTTAAGGTGTTTTTGTTTAGGAGCTCCTTTAAACAAAACGGACTCCCAAGTATCGAAATGGTAATTCACCCCTTCGCATCTTCAAAGTATTGAGCAAATCATCCGCTCGTCTCATAGTAACATATTTGCCAAAAAAAAAGACATCAGACTTATTCCCATTAATTCTCTGGCCGGAAAGATTCTCGTAGTGTTAAACATTTCCATAATGCACCGAACATTCTTTTTCGAGGCCCTGCGAAAGAGAATAATGTCATCTGCAAAAAGAAGGTGTGTTGGAATGGAAATGGAAATACCTCTCGCCGCGAAAATAGGAGTTGTACTGCCCTCATCAACTTTTCTTTTAATATATCTGCTCCAAAAGCCTCCCCAATACAGAAAAGTAGAGGAGAAAGTGGATCACCCTGTCGAACGCCATGATTGCATTGAAAGAAGCCCTCAGGAGAACCATTAATCAAGATAGAAAGATTAGCAGACCGAAAAATTATTTCAATCCAATTAATAAATCTATCGCAAAACCCAAAAGCTCTTAGAACAATGCAGATGAAATCCCAATTCGTAGTGTCAAAAGCCTTCCGAATATCAATTTTCAAGGCCATGTTACCACCAAAAGATTTTTTGTCCAGAGCATATTGACTCCCTCCGACGCAAGAGCAATGCAATCCTGTATTAGAGGACCCGGTAAAAACCCAAACTGATTCTCAAAGACGATTCGGGCAACAAGTTTTCCCAATCTATCTGCAATGATCTTGGTGATTATCTTGAACAAAAAATTACCAAGCACAATAAGACGAAAAGCATCAATAGAATTGGTTGTTTTTTCCTTAGGAATAAGAACAATAAAATTAGAATTAAGGTTTTTTGGAACATGACCAGAATCACATCCTCTTTCACAATCTCCCAGCAATGTTGATAAAAAGATCCACTAAAACCATCAGGCCCCGGTGCAGTACTGGAAGCATCGATCGAGAAAACAACTCTTTCAATCTCCTCCACCGAGGGCAATTTAGTAAGGTCAATATTCTCAGAGCACAAAACACTGTTCTCAATGGCCGAATCCACAATAGAAAGGTCGGCTGCAGCAGTTTCGGGCTTATTAAAAAGATTGCTGTAAAACTGAATTACATATGCTTCTTGATCACCGGCATATCAGTAACTACGTCACCCTCAATTTCTTAACATTGCTAACGGTTGCTTTGCTTTTCGAATCCGTAAGAGAGAATGATAATAGCAAGTGTTTCTGTCACCATCCTTAGCCCATCAAACCCTAGCTTTTTCACGCAAGAAATTTTCCTGAATGCGGAGTTTACGTGTCAAAACTCTTCTAGCATTAAATTTCATGACAGAAAAGATCTTCACCGAACCCATTTGTAGAAATTTTATGTTGAATGTCTTCCAAGCTTTTCTGCGCAATTTCAACGGCATGGAAAATATTGCCAAACACCTCATTGTTCCAATTCCTAAGAACTTACGCAACTTATGAGTCATGGAAACATCGCCGAAAGAATGCCAAGCAAAAAAAAAAAGAATCATGTTCACACCAAACTGAAAGAAACCGAAAGGGCGTAGGACCAGTCAAAGAATTCATGACAAATCTAATTGTCCAAGATATTAGAGAGTAGCTCTCTTTGGTTCCTGCTGTTATGCGTCAACATATCTCTCGTAATGCGAATCTGCATGGTTGCCCATTTGTTGGCCCAACGTGCCTTGTCTGGCCATATTTCTGTACGTCGTTTTGAGGCTACTCCTCGTTTTGTTGCCTCTATGATTTTTTGGCTGATTTAGCCTTATTGCAATAAAGTTAAGAATTTCCCTAAAAAAAAATTTATTATTATTATTATTATTAATTGTTATTATTAGTATTATTATTATTATTAAACCGCAATCTTATAGAAATCTCTCAAAAAGCTCTCCATTTTTTATGCGGAAAAAAATAATTAAAAAAAAAGCTCTCCAAAAATAATATGAGGAAACCAACCCCATAAAATTAATATCATCTTTTGTCGTTTAGAAAAATATAAGGGACAAATCCTAATATTTTGTCCGTAGTTGTTAGGGTTTTTTTTTTCCATCTTATTTTTGTAGTAGCAAGATTAAGTTCCTGAGTTTTATCGATATACATGTTAATATTTTGTGTTTGAATTTGATTTTATTAACTGAATTTTTGAATTTAAAAATGATAATTAATCATGCTCATCTGGTGCAAGAGATGCGAATTGACCCTTGAGAAAATTTGAAAAAACCTCGAATTTGGTGAAATTAATCTGGTGTTTAATTTATGTATAGATTCATTTAAGTTTAAGTCATAACTTATTTTCATGTTATCTGTTTGGATTTAATTTAGAAATTCAGATCAAATTCGTAATTAGTAGATAGGCTTTTGCATAGATCACGGTGAGAGAACCGTCTCTATAGATCTCAAATAGGCAGCCCCATGCCATCAGTCTGGAGTAGAAAATTGGGAATTCAGAGCATTTTCTAGGCTTAGTTTTCATAGCTCTCAATCACACTCTGAGTACGTTAGTTGGACCGAAGGAAAGCATTGAAGCCTGCAGTAGGACGTGAGATCTGAAGGCAAGCTACTGACTTAGACTCGGACATGTGATCTAAACGCGAGTCATAATAGGAGTTTTGAAGCAAATTTATAATTTCAATCCCTGATAACTATAATTTATTGTTTTAAAAAATCATTCTATTTGAGTTGTAGTGTTCAGTAGTTGCGGTTTTTCTTCTTAAGATTTTTGGTGATGTTAAATACCCATAGCATCTGTTTATATTTTATTTTATAATCATTTATTTTTAACCTTATTTATAGTTTGTTATATATTTAAATTTTTTTTCTTCTAGATAAAAAAAATGTTAATAAAATATGTGACAAATGTAATTGACATACTTACAGTTTTCAAAAAAAAGAGAAGAAAAGAGAAGGAAGACATACTCAAAAGATTGAAATATTATACATTTTTTCTTTCCTTTTTCCATTCTAACTTTCCTTTTCTCTTGTGCTACAATGTTTATTTTGTCAAGGATAAATTTTGTTGGTCAATAAGAATGAAAATAACGTTAGTTAAACAGTGAGTAACAAAATACACTTGGCGGCATATATAACAAACATTCCGTTAAGTGATTGAGACATGAAATCTTTAATATCTTTCACAATCGAATATTCAAAAGATCTTCTTTTTTTTTTTTTTTTTTCGCTCAATGAAAAACACCTGCGAAACTAGTAGCCACACGGGGGCTACAGCCTCCTTCCCCTTATATGCAAACCCAAAACATCCAAGCGAATACAAAACACCAAAAAAACACTAGTAGAACCATCCATTGGTATGGCGGATTTGTTGAGATCAAGGTATCACCTGCCATTTGAACACGTAGGGGTGGATAAATTGGTACGGGAGGCAACCTTAGGGTCTCATCAATCAAGAGATCGGAGGTTCGAATCCCTTGTCAATTCAGGGGAGTGTCTTTACCTATGTGGACTCAAAAATAGGAAATAACGGGACCACCACTAGATCCTTCCTTTTAGCCAAAAAAAAAAAAAAAAGTATCAACAGCCGTCTTAGCATCAAATTCCACCGTGAAATGGTTCCACTCAAAAAGAGAAGCCGAATGAAGAGCAAGCTGAACAGCTAGAGACTCCGCTTTGATCTAAGACAGAAGATGCAATTTCAATCTTGGTGATTGTCCTATGAGTATGACCTTCTGAGTTTCCAATTAGGCCGCAGCTGCCTTTCCTCACTAGTTCCCTAGTATACCAAATCCCTTTCCGAACAAAAGAAGAAGTCGACTTTAAGCTTCCATTTGGAATACAAGTTTGAAATGAAATTTTTTGGTTGAAATTCATTGACTTTTTCAAAAACTATTTATAATTTTTGTTGATTTTTCAAAAAAAAAATAAAAATTGATATGAAAAATTTAGATATGAACCTGCAATCCAAATGATGGCTTAATGTCCATCGAATATTTAAAGATCGTAAAGCTAGAAATTGAATAGCTCAAAGCACATTCATCGCATTTAATTCCAAGATCCACCTCTTGTACAATTGTACTCGAGATAATGCTTCTTTTTCCGTTGTACGAAAGTTGGATCGAAGAAAATGAAATGTTCTATTGCAAATATGATTCTAAACAAAGTACTATTGTTGTTGAAAAAACATTGTGGCAGAGTTAATGACAAGCAAAATAACAGTCGATAATTTGGTTTTTATTTTTACATAAATTCTTAAAATCCGGTACATGATAGTTAATGGGGACTTCAATTCCTATGAATATGAATTTTAGTTACTACGAATGTAAATTCATGCAAAAGAAAATTTAACTAAAGTGATTGTGAATTTTATCTTATTTTATATTTATTTCTACATGAATTTACATTCCTAATAATTGAAGTTCACATTCACAATAACTGAAATTCAAATTGTCGGATACTATCAAGTACCGAATTTAAGACCATTCATTCATTTTTATTGCTAAGTGGGATGATATATAATAGGAGATAAGAGGATCTATGAGAGTGACAAAGAGAGTGACAAAAAAAAAATCTAGTATTTCTCGTTAAAAAAAAAAAAAAATAACTCACATACTTATTTTTGTAAATCTCCCTAACATTATTTATTGTTATTTATTGAAAGACAGGTGTTATAACCTGTCCTTTTCTTCTATTTCTTTTTTGAAATTTTCAACGACAAAGACATGGGAGGGATTAACAGTTCTACATTCCTTTGTTTATTACCTTTTATTTATTTTTTGTTTTTTTTTTTTTGAAAAAGGTACGTAGTTATATTTCAAATTAAGAAAATACAATCAACAAAACTGAATGGAATGACCTCATAAATATAAGATGACCTCGTAACATAAGGGGGTAAAACGTGTACCAAATTCTTTTTTTTTTCTTTTGTTTGTTAATTAAAATTGCATTATTAAGCTTTTTTTTTTTTTTTGGTTAAGAATAACTAGCCTATTTAGTTCATCCAACCCAATTGTATCTTTAACTAGGTAGATTGATAAAACTTATTTTTTTATATCTCTTTAATAATATTATGATCGTGGGTAATGTTAATCCCTAATTTAGAGAGAATTAAAAAAGCATGCGAAACTTGAAAGAAAGGAAAAAAAAAAATTGAATGTACACTATTAACAAAAGATCAAAACGTTACAAAAATTTTATAAAAAATATATATATCTAAAGATTCTTTGTTTGTTCTATTCTTTTTTTGTTTCATTTCTTTTCTTTTCTTTTGCTAGCTAAAGTTTTATTTTAATAATCTAATCAACAGGCAAAAGATCCCAATCATCAGGTATTCCAGAAAAGAAATCATTGATCTCAAAAACACTTTGATTCCTCAACAGTTCGTCTAGGTCCGGAATTGGGCCTGGAATCACAAAACCAGATAACAAGGAATTGTCTGCTTTGGAATCGGAATTGGATTCCGTTGACGAGGAATTGCTCAATTCCCCGGCGGACGGAAAACCAGAATCCTCGCCGTTTTCCTTCCTGCATTCCCCTCCTCCTCTGTTGGCCCTTTTGCCCTTTTTAGCCTCGCCCCACACAGTGCCCATTCCCGGGCCGTTTAACCACTTAACTAGGTCAGGAACTTGCCCTAATTTGGATGGAAAATTGGAATCCTTCGTGTTTTCCTTCGCTTGTGGATTTGGATTTGGTGGGTTTTTTCTGGGTCTTCCCCTTCCTCTCTTAACAATGTTTGGCTTTTCTTGTTGACGAAGAAAGTCAATGGCCATAGAGGGGATTTTCTTGGGTCGCCCAGCCTCGTTTTTCGTCATGTGAAGAGGCTTGTTTTGTTTTGTTTTGTTTTGTTTTGTTTTTTGCTTTAGGGCTTGGAATTTGGTCTTCTCAATTGTTGGTGAAAAAAAAAAAATAATAATATTAATAATTGGAAAAAAAAAAAAAAAAAAAAAAAGATTACGGGTTTAGGGTTTTAGAGTGACGAGAAATTTTCTGCCCCAATGAACTAACACTCCCCCCCCCCCCCCTCAAGTAAGATGAGATACGAGATGTGACTATATTAAGGTAAACTAATAATCACAGAAGGAGAAGATTTTGTCTCTTTTCTGTATTAATCCCTTTTTGGTATCTAATTTCAAACTTTTAAACTTTTTGAAAGGAGAATTTAAACATAACTCTTGCCCATAGTTTGAAAATAAAAGTTCATAAAGATTCAAATTTAATTTATCTCTTTACTTTAAAAAAAATAAAATTGTAACGTGCTTATTTTCTCATTCCTAAACACCAATCCAAAGATGAGAATTTAAAAAAAAAAAAATTTATTCAGATATACATGCCAAACATTACCCTAATATAAGTATAAATTTTAATTTTAATTTCAATAAATATTAGGAGATTTTACAGTATGTTGCCCTTGTAGGGCCCACATAACTTAAACAAGAATAGTATATCTATCAGGTTATTGTAAGAGAATTTATTATTGTATCATCACATCCATTTATTTAACGTCATCGTCCGATCATATCATTCAAATCTTAAAAGAGTAGGAGTGAATCGAATCATTCTTTGTTAGTATCAAAAGGCAAACTTTATAAAGAAAACTTTGTTTTCCGAGAACTTTGTAACCCTACAGTTTCAGGCAATAAGAATTATTAATTTAATTGCTATTGTAGAATTCAAACTATATGAACAATATTTTATGAGGTTGAATATTGTCAGAACATGTTTTGTGTTCTGCCGTTACACTAATTTTCTAATCGTCATTCGATTTTAATCATGATCCCACTGATATTATTTAATTAAAATTTAATTATTTTGACTTATTTTGTTTGCAAATTATCCTCTCATTAAGTCGATTCATTTGCTCTTTTTTGGATGTTTTTTCTTAGAAGGTTAAAGGGATTTTGGATCTTCCGATACATTTATGTTTTATTAAAACACAATTTAATTTCTCTTTTATTTGTGTCTTTCATCTATATCGATAGATAAGATTTTTTTTCTTTTTTTAGGTGAAATTAGGTGAAGATTTGAACTTTGTGCCTTATGATGGAATAATGCATGAAACTATTACGGTATTATACTAAAATATGCCTATGGCTATGGAAACTAGTCATGATTATCTAGATTGTTAACCTTTATTTATTTATTTATTTTTTTTTTTTGGGAAAAAAAGACATTCTTTTATTCAATAAGAGGCAAATCATTCCTTATAAAGCAACTCAAAAATAAGGTAGAACGTCTAACCACACACAAGAAGAGGAGCTAGAAATAGCAAAACTAGCTAAGAAGTGAGCAAACCATTCCCTTTTTGAGAGGTATAGCAAATAAAGCCACTTCTCAGACCAACACAATCTTGAACAATGTCGCTAATGATAGCATCTACAATAGTATCCACCGGATTCTAGAATGATACCGGAAAACGTTAATAGCATCTGTCTCAATGAGCCAACTCGAGAATTCACATGCTTGTGCAAACCACAATCCTTCCCAAACAGCCATACATTCACCTAGATTATTACCTTTTCAACTCTACTTTTACTAAAGATTGCAGATATAATTACACAAAAAAGTGTGCGTATAATTAAGCAATTTCTTTTAAGTGGGTGTAATTCATGAGCAATTTTCTTATGTCAATATCAGAATTCTGTTAACTAGGTCAAGAACTTGCCCTAATTTCCTTTTAAATATACTTTCTCCGTACCAATGTGCCAAATTCAATTCTTAATATATTTTAGGAGATTTTACAGTGAGTTACCCTCTCATTATGCTAGAATACAGACCATTAATGACAGATGTGTGGTTGTTAGAATTTAAACTAGAACAGTATGTCAAACTGAATACGGTAAAAGAATCATCCGATTTGATCATACTAATCATAAAAAGAATATGAGGTACAAAAGAAACTATGTTTCCCAGGAACCTTAAAACCCTAAAATTTCATGCAGTAAGGACTATTAATTGTTGACGTAATAGTCAATATTATAGAGTTTTCGAATATTGTTTGAACATAATTTGTATTGTGTCGATTTTAATCAATATTGTAGACTGTTTGGATATTGTTTGAACATTAAAATTTTCTAATCTTTATTCGATTTTAATCATATGATCCCATTGTATATTCTTTTTCATAAATTTTTAACTATTTTGACTTATTTTGCTTGCAGATTTTCCTCCAATTAATTAAGTCGATTCATTTGTGTTTTTTTATCTGGTTTTTTATTAGAAAGTCAAAGGGTTTTTGGATTTTTTTAATGTTTACATTTAATACACAATTTATTTTCTCTCTTGTTTATGTCTTCGTCTATATGAATAGATAAGGGTTTTTTTTTTTTTTTTCCAAATTACGTGAGAATTTGAACTATCCACCTTACAATAGAGCAATGAAATTATTACTAGAATCTGCCTATTATTATGGAAATTTGCCATGAAAAAACTATATTATTAACTTGTTCACTCTCCTTTTACCAATATTGTTAATATAAATATACAAATAAATGTCTGTATAATTGTGCAATTTCCTTTTAAGTGGGTGTAATTTACGAGCAATTTTCTTATCTCAAATCTCAATTCAATATTAAAGTTTTGTTAACTAGGGCAGGAACTTGCCCTAATTTTCTTTTCAATTTTTTTTAATCTTTAGACTTATATTCCACACATATCCTATAATTTAAGTACAAATTATAATTGTTAATAAATTTTGGGAGAAGCCAACATAATTTAAACTAGAACAGTACATCAAACTGGATATCTCGCAAGAATTTTTTTTGTTGTACCACCACATTCATTTTCTAAGTTTCATATTTTTTTAATCATACAAATCATAAAAAGAGTTAGAAGGGATCGAATCGTTCATTTATTAGTTGCGAAAAGGCCTACTTTTAAAGGAAACTGTTTCCCGGGAAACTAGCAAATTTTAGGCAATAAGGATTACTAATTGTTGCCGTAGAATTCAAACTAGATGATCAATATTATAGGGGGGTTGAACATTGTTTGAACATTCTTTGTGTTGTGTCATTACACAAATTTTATAATCATCGTCCGATTTTGATCATGATCCCATTATACATTTTTTTCATAAATATTTTTTTACTATTTTGACTTTTAGCTTGTAAATTATTCTCCAATTAGACCGATTCATTTGCTCTTTTTCAGGTTTTTTATTAGAAAGTTAAAGGGTTTTTGGATCTTCTTATATATGTTTATATAATTAAAACACGATTTTAGTTTCTCTCTTATTTGTGTCTTCATCTATATGATAGCTAAATAAGATTCTTTTTTTTTTAAAGTAAAATTAGGTGGGGATTTGAACTCTTCATCTTACTCTAGAGTAACCTGTGAAATAATTACTAGAATATGTTTACAGTTATGAAAATTTGTCATAAAAAAATATATTTTAACTTTTTCATTCTTCTTTAATTTAACAAGATTATAAACGTAATCACACAAATAACTGTGTGTATGATGGTGCAATTTCCTTTTAAATGGGTGTAATTCATGAGCAATTTCCTTATCTCAATTCAACATTGAAATTTTGTTAAGGGTTTTAAACATTATTACTTTACACATATATTATAAAAGAAGTTTACTCAGCTGGTCCACCAAAATAAGAACCTTTATATAATGTCATCAGTTTTAGCAATAAGAAAAAAATAGGCCATTATTACAGCGTAAAAGGTTTTTAATTATTATTATTATTTTTTAAAAAAAAACTACAAGGATACAACTAATTATGTTATATATACAAATTAGTTATTCATAACTTAAATTGTTCATACCATAATTTGACAACAACATTTTATTGTCACCTTTGATCTTCAATCAAACACAAACATCCTCACTAATTTTAATTAGAACAGTATATCAAACTGGATATATGCTAAGAGAGTCATCCGATTTGATCACATGAATCATAAAAAGGATAACAGGGGATCGTATCGTTCATTTATTAGTTATTAAAAGGCCTACTTAATAAAAGAAGCTTTGTTTTCCAGGAACCTTGCAACCCTAAAATTTCATGCAGCAAGGACTATTAATTGTTGCCGTAATGGTCCATATTACAGTATAGTGTTAAATATTGTTTGAATATTATTTGTATTGTGTCGGTTTACTAATTTTCTAATGGTTATTCGATTTTAATCATGATCCCATTATATATTTTTTTCACAAAATTTTTCTATTTTGACTTATTTTGCTTTCAAATTATCCTTCAATTAAGTCGATTCATTTTTTTTTTCCTGGTTTTTTATTAGAAAGTGAGAAGGCTTTTGGATATTTTTATACATAAGTATTTAGTTAAAACACAAATTAATTTCTCTCTTATTTATATTTCGTCTATATGGATAGATAAGTTTTTTTTTTTTTTTTTTTTTTTTTTTTTGCTTTTGTCAGATTAGGTGGGGATTTTATTTTATTTTTTATTTTTTATTTTTTTGATTTTTGAAAAAAGAGGTATCTGCCCTTTTTTTTTTTTTTTTTTTGATGGAATCACCCAGTAAAGCTCTAGCTCTAGAAATACAACTAGGAGTCTATTGACCCATATTGCCAAAGAACAAAAGTTAAAAGCAAAATGAGATAGCAAAGGAGCTACAAAAGTTAAAAGCAAAATGAGACAGCAAAGGAGCCGCATGATTTTCAGATCGCCTAATATGAGAAACACTAGGACTAAGAAGAGTGCCGAGTAATTCACGGACATCATCCAAAATTAAGAGCATCACTTTCAACTTCATGAACTTGCAATCGCAGAAAATAATCAAACCTTCTCAAAGAGCAATACACTCCGCTGTGAAGGGCCTAAACGATCCAGAGATAGACTTAGAAAAAGCCGCCAAAAACCTCCCCGTTGCAGTCTCACAAACACCGCCAACACCAATAGCAACCAGCTGAGCCACAAACCACAACATCGACATTTAGTAGTTGTTTGGGTAATATCTGAAGATTTATTTTACTATCTAGATTGCAAAATTCTAATTCATATAAATTTTCTCTCCTTCCATTTTAAAAAATTAAATTTAAAATCCATACTTTCTCTTTTAAATCGAAAGAGATAATTTTTATGTCAAAATACTCGTAATGACAAGATGAAAAAGACAAAATCCATTTTGTATAGATTTTTCTGAATGCATTTCAAATTTTTATACTATTTTCTCTATCATAGAAATTTTTCAAAAGTTCTCTCCAAACACAATTTCCAACCCAACTTTCGAAACACCCAAATGCAGGTCTACGTTTCATTTTTTCCCAACTGAGTTTCTTCATAGAGAGTGTTCCACTTTCCCAAACCCGCCACACCCAGCTCTAAAATGACATCAGGAGGCCGACTTTCATCTTTTCCACAACAGAGTTGTTCTACTCACTCCAGAGTCTCCAGGCCATCCAAAGAAAAAAGGTTAGATCCTCTTCCAAGGCTGTTTAGCCATAGTCTCAACATGTCCGCAAATGCAGGTCCGATCTCACTCATTGCTTCAAAGAGGACATTGTTGGCAAGATGTTGTGGAAACAACGCCATAAAAGTATACGTACCTTAGTGGGGGAGAACTTAAGACCCCAAAGAAGGTGCCACCATTTGATATCCTTGTTGGAAGTTGTTGTAGAAGCCAGCAGACGATATAGTCCATCACCACTCGATACCCAGACAGTACCCTGTATTGGCCTTTTGAATCATAGTGCCATGACCAACCAACTTCGAACCCGCACCATTCCCCAAGGGGATGCTAGTGACCAAATGAGAATCCACTTGCCGTACCACCTTTGACAGTCGGCCAAGATCCCATTCTCAGAATTTTGTTAGTTTTGGTGCTTTCTGCCGCTACAATAATTGGCCAAAAGGAGTGGGGATGGGGGAGCTACGGGTCCGTGAAAACCCTTGTAGAATGCCCATCACCAATTCTATGCTTAATCACCATCACCAACCCCCCCCCCCCCCCGAAGAGTCCGTTTGGTATACAAGAAGGATTACATCGGATATGATAACATAAAGAGATTGGATTGGAATTTATAGAAAATGATAGGATTAATTTTATCTAATACCATCCCATGATTGATTAGAATTAAATCCTTAGAAATTGACATATTAGATGAGTGACTTAGAAGAAAACTTAAAATAGAGGAGATGCTTTTCTAATCCCATCCTCGTTGAATTCCCTTCCAAGGGGACTAAATTATGACCTGGACTAGTCTGTTAAAATTTCTCACCAAACACAGGATTAAAATTCAGTTTAGTCATATCCTCCCTAATCATGTACACCAAATGGGCCCTTGTATGAAATTCCTCTCTTTGCTGCAACTTCTAAGAAATCTAAATCCCAGAAATACTTAGGAACTCTGGCCATCAAAGAGAAGGGAAATTGGAGAATCCGCCAATACTACTTGGCAACAAATGCTTGTTTAAAAGCTGAGAAGCCCCGGAATCCCAAATCACCCTCCGCCTTTCTTTGAACTCTCCACCTTACAATAGAGTAATGAAATTTGTACTAGAACATGCCGATTAATATTATGGAAATTTGTCATGAAAATTAACTATATTGCTAACGTGTTCACTCTCCTTTTGCCAATGTTGTAAATATACATATACAAATAATTGTCTGTATAATTGTGCAATTTCCTCTTAAATACGTGTAATTCATGAGCAATTTTCTTATCTAAAATCTGAATTCAATATTAAAGTTTTGTTAACTAGGGCAGAATAACTAGCCCTAATTTTCTTTTAAATTTTTTTTATCTTCAGACTTATATCCAAACATATCCTAATTTAAGTATAATTATAATTGTTAATAAGTTTTGGGAGATTTTGCAATGAGATACCCTTTGGTGCTGCGATTTCTCCTCCCCCCCCCCCCCCCCCCCCCCCGCCCGCGCGACCATCGCGATCTAGATTTTGAACCCCCACGTGACAAAGATGAAGGTAGGGGGAGGGAGGGAGGGAGACAGCAGGCCAAAACTCATATCACACCGTCTCCCCTCCCTCCATCTTCTTCTCCGTCGTACCGAGGGTTCGAAACCCAAAACGTAGCAGCTGTGGGGGGAGGGGGGGAATCAAAGCACCAAGGGGGTGGGGGCAAAACCCAGATCGTGCTGGGGCAAGAACGATCGCACTGGAGAGAAAGGGGGAAGGATGGAGGAAGGGAGGAAAGGAGACGGCCTGCGGCTCCTGCTCCGCGTCCGATCTGGGGGCATGGGGTGGGAGAGAGAGAGGTATCTCTTGGTTTAATTTTTATTTTTTTAAAATACAATTAAGGGTAGTTTCATCTTTTTAAGAGTATTTTCCTTCAAAAACACAAATTACTTCTCACGTGACTATTCCATGAGTTGTCTAAGGGAACTAGACGGAAAGAACCAAACTGTTACCTTTTTAGAGAGTTTACAGTCAGCACAACAAAAAAAAAAAAGGAAAAAGAACAGGACCAAATGTCACTTTAAAAGTTCAGGAACCATTGAGGCCAATTACTCTAATACTTATCAAAATATTTTAATTTTGTTTTATATTCATCTTAACTAATACTTATCATAATATTTTATTTTGATAATTAAAATAAATAATCACTCACCGGAATGCATAATATTTAAGAGACTCAATTATACACCTTATACTAAGTGGTGGTGTCCTCGGTCGGAGACTGCATGCCTTTTTCAAGGGTTTTTTAATATAGATTTTGTTATCTCCTAAAAATAAGATAAATTTTTAACTGGAAGATAGATTTTGATAAAATTATATATATATATATATATGATTTAGATTATTTTTATTAATAACTCTCGAATTATATATTTAGTTTATTTTTTGTCCCTGTATTTTATTTTATACGTTACACTATCTTAACTTATTTATTTTATACAAACGGTCTCTATGCAGGTATTTTATTAAAAACTATACGAAGACTAAACACATTTACATGACATAAGCTTTAATTAAAGCTAAATTGAAATTAAATATTTTTAGAAGGGAAATTATACCTTCAAAATATTTTTGATGTAGATATGTACATTTGAAGAGAGTTCAGTTTACTTCCAAAATATATATAATAGATGTAACATTTCCCTACAAAAAATATTTAATTATGACTTTATTTATAAGTAAAACACATTGATAAGATTGTGTTTAGCTTTTGTCTTTTTTTTTTTTCAGATTATAATTAACAAATAGATTATTGACATAACAATTAATAAATTCATGAAAGTTATGTAACTAAATTCAACTAAATAATAAATAAAGCATTATTACATTAAAATTGTAATTCTGTAAAAAATAAGATAACGAAAAAGTATTTATTTGTTGATATATTATATTAGTTACATTAATTGTCTAATATTTATATTTTTTAAATTTCGATTAATTTATTTTTTTTTTTATTATATTATATATATATATATTTGTTGATGGGTGCTGAGAATCTCACTACTCAACACCATTGAAGGCCGTTGAGATCTAGTTGAGAAATACAGAAATCGTGGGGGATGCCAAATAAACGTTCCGAAGTTGGTGCCAACTCAATGGAATTTGATTTAAAAATCTTAATAGGATATACGGAGAATGATGGCGACTTTAGAGAATCTTTTATTAATCTAGTTCAATATTAAATTTTGAATTTCGAACAATGAATAATTATCCACTACAGGGATATGAACCACATAAAAACCCCTGAGATTTGTTAAGTCAAAAAACTACCGGTTTCAAAAAAAACACCTAGTCGATGAATCTTTATAAATCTCTGTACTTTGACTTTGACTTCCTATTCTTCCTATGATTAGTTTTCAGCACACGTCTACGAATTTTATCCATCAATAATATTAAGAGGGTATTTGATAAATAATTAGTTTGAGTTGAGTTGAAATTTTTAAGTTTGAGTTGAGTTAATTTTTTAAAAAATAGTTATAAACTTTATTGATTTTTAGAAAAAGATAAAAATTAAAATGAAAAAGTACATTTATTTATTGAATTAAATCCGGTAACCAAACACCCCCTAAGAGTAAAAAGGGGGAAATTGTATATAATAAACACCTAAATTGAAAAACAAAAAAATACAAAAAAAAAAAAAACAAAAATAAACTATAAACAATATCCACTATAATAACAAAATTACGTTAAAAAGAAAATTGTGTTGTAATTTAATGGGGTTAGACATCCCAACCATCAGGTAAATCAGCGAAGAAATCCTCGTGACCAAGAATACTCTGATCCCAAAACAGTTCGTCGAGGTTCGGAATGGGCCCTGGAATCACGAAATCACAGAGCCAGGAATCTCCAGCTCCTTTGACTCTGGAATTGGATTCCGTTGACGAAGAAGAGTAATCGAATTCCTCGGCGACGGACGGCAAACTCGAATCCTCGCTGTTTTCCTTCCCGCATTCCCCTCCCCATCCTTTGAC